>SJYX01001558.1:88417-100182 GCA_006410675.1 Oreotragus oreotragus | reverse complement strand
GGCCCCCACGTGCCCCGACCACGCGGGGTCTGAGAGTCCTCGGAACTAACTGTGCCCTGGAGCGAAGTCACTGCAGCTGGGCCCCCACGTGCCCCGACCACGCAGGGTCTGAGAGTCCTCGGAACTAACTGTGCCTTGAGGTTTTGGAGCGAAGTCACTGCAGCTGGGCCCCCACGGCAGCCACACCACTCAGCATGTGACCAGCCAGGACTGGCCAGCCACACCTGGCGTGACCCTCGCAGACACTCTCACGCAGACACACGCAGCCACACGCAGCCACACGCAGTGGGGCCCTGCCGTCGAGGGTGGCACACCCAGCCGTGCCCTCTCTTCTGCCAGCCGTGGGCCTTCCGCTCCGCGCCGTGGCCCCTCAGCCACCCTCTGGTGGGCTTGTGACCAGTGTTGGCATTTCTGCTCTTCCCAGAGTTGTGCAGGGATTGTCTCAGCCCCTGTGTGAGCATCGGAGTGACTCGAGGCCCAGGGAACACACCTTCGATGGAAACCGGACTCTGCCCTCCAGGAGGATGGGCCCTGCTCACGATCCCCATGCAGGTGCGAGAGGGCACCTCTGGGCCAGCTTACCAGCCAAATGTCCACAGTCTCCTCAGGGGCTCAGTCCAGCAGGCACCACTCCCCAGAAAGGGGGCGGGTGTGGGTGTGAGTGTCCGGATCCCCTGGGGCGTGGGCCTTCCCTCACCGGGCCCCACAGGCGCCTGCCCCTCCTGTGTCACTCGCCCCTCCTGTCACTTGCCCCTCCTGTGTCACTTCTGGCGTGTGGCAGCTGCTGCTCTGGCTGGGATGCTAACTCTGCCAAGCACACCCGCGCCGTCCTATCCTCCGAGTTCTGACTCCCATACACAAGTTTTGAACGTTCAGGTGGTCAGACCTGTGAGTCCCCTCTGTGGCTGCTGCGCTGCTTGGCCCATAAAACAGGCTGGGTGCCAAGGAGCTTCAGGACTGAGGCCTTTTCTCAGCCAGCGGCAGGGCAGGAGCTGGTCGGTGCAGGCCAGCCTGGCCTCCCGTGTCCAGCGTGGGAGGGCAGCACAAGCTCCTCCCCTAGCGCCATTCCCTGAGCCCTGGCCACTTGGGCGTCTGCCCTTAGCGTGTGGGGAGAGCGTCCCAGTTCGGGCCCAAGTTGCTGGTTCGATTCCAGGAGGAATACGAACCTGAGAAGACAATAGATGACCCTCCACTGCCTTCCTTCCTGGAAGACCCTGGGCAAGCCGCAGCGGCTCAGAGGGCAATTGGGGCATTGAGGGCATGGCCCACTCTTGCGCCCACGAGATGAGTCCAGTGCCCCTTGGGTGGGCGGGCAGGAACAGGCCCCACAGCCTCGCCCCTTGGGCTGGCCCAGATGACACCCGGCAGGGATGCGCTGCAGGCCGCCTCCAGCCTGCTAACTCTGGGGCGGGGGGTGTGGCTCTCACTGCCCTTTACAGAAAAGATTGCTGAGGGACCAAGCCGCTGGGCGACTGGGAGCCAACGCCAGATTTGAACTTGGGGGAACAGATGAGCCACGCTGGATGGCAGCCCCGATGCCTCCCTGTCCAGGGTGTCGGCCGAAAGCCAGCAGGTGCTCCGCTCTCCCGTGGAGGCCCTGGGGACCCTGGGCCTGCAGCCTGAACTCTCCCCGCTCCTCGGCTCCCCTTGAGGTCTGTGTGTCCACACTATCCACATGGGGAGGGCAACCCCAGAATCTGTGTCTGTCTCATCCTGCAGGAGCGCTGAGCAGAGAGTCCTGAGCCTCAGGCTCCATGCGCTCTGTTGCTCCCTCACGGTGACCTCGGGCTGCCATGGCCCCTCCCTCAGCTCCTCTTATCCTGAGGCTCCCTAGGGGCGTCTCAGGACCACGTCAGCTCCTGGAGGGAGGGTGCTTTTGAAATTGCTCCAGCTTGTGGGTTTGAGGGCAGTGTCCCGAGAGCCTGGGTGCGTGTGTGTGGTGTGGGTGTGTGCACGTGTGTGCAGATGTCTCCATCCATGTGTGCGTACACACACACATGTGGAGGACACTCACTCAGCTCACCAGCTCCCAGCAGCCCTGACTTACAGGGAGTGACTCTCTCCCTGCAGGTTCATTTGTCTGGAGACCAGCTGAGCAGCTGAGGAGCAGACTACACGCCCCACCCTCAGAGAGAAAGTTTCTGCCCCAAGAAGGTGGACGTCTTCCTTTTTTTCCTTGTTTGTCCAGAGACGTCCACTGCACAGCATCTTACTTTTGAGAAACCTCGCAGTGGCCAGCACTGCAAATTCAAGGGAGCAAGAGGTGGGGATGGGAGAGCCGCTTCAAGTTTTAGGGAGACTTCGCTCCATCACTGAGATTTTCTGGTCAAGGACCTGGGCTCTCCCTTGTGTGGGACTGAGAGGGTCCTGAGACCAGGTACATCCCCGCCAGCCGCAGCCGCTGGGCCCCGCCAGAAGGCCGTGGGTGCAGAGTTCCCACATTTGCCCCACGGTGGGTGCAGTCTGGACCCCCACCCTCCTTGTCTTCCCACGCTGCTGACCCGCTCCCCGCCCCCTGGGGCTGCTCACGTAGGCTGAAAGGGTGTGTCCAGAAGGACATCCGGGCAGGTGGACCCCCGGATGGGTGTCACCTCCTGTGGGGAGCAAGCCTGGAGCCTCTGCACCTTTCACCAACGTGAGACCCCACCCGGCCCCCGGCGGAGCCTAAGGGGCGTCTCTGGGCTGAGGGCTGGCCCCCTATCCAGGGCCAAGAAGCCACAGCACTCTGCCTCCAGCTGGCCCACACCCCCTCCACAGCCCCCAGCTGGGGCTCAGCCCAGACCCCAGGGAACTTTCTCAACCCAGCAAACCCCCCAGCCCCCACCTCCACCAGCTTTTTAATGGTTAACTAGAGTAATAAAAACAGATGATAATGCGGTTTTGATCCCTTATCAGTGTCCCAGAGGACTGTGAAGGCTGTGAATACGCCTCTCAGGGACCCAGCCTGACCACCCTTTCATGTGCAGCCAAGCAGCTCAAAAAGGGAGAGAACTTTTCCAAACCAAACGCCCTTTGCCAGTGCAAATTTCGCAGTAAAAATAGAATAGGAAATTCCTAATCTGCTGTTTCATGTGTGACAAGCGGTTTTGTGGCAGGACAGGGGCCCAGGAACGCTGTCCCGCATCCGAGGCCTGGCCGCCTTCCCTGAGCGAGCATGTGTGTCCCTGAGGGCTTTGTGCTTTGCAGGCAGCTGACGCGGCTTTACCGAGGAGAGACCAGGCTGGCCCATGGCCCCGCCGTTCTGACCTGCATCTGGCACCGTGAACACTCCAGCCCCCAGCCTTGTGTTGGACCCCCAGGGCCTCACTCCCCACAACAAGGCTCCCCCTGACGGCACTCCAGCACTGCAGACGGGCAAGCTGGATGCGGGGCCAGGGAACCCGAGGTCCACCTGCCGCTGGTGGGGAAACCCCGGGGAGACGGGGGCTCAGGGAGCTCAGCGGGGGCACTTTTATGGGGACACCTGCTCTCACGTCGAGCTCTCCGAGTCTTACCGGTGAGGGTGCATTTTCCCTCAAGTTCTTGAGAAAGCACAATCCTCTGGTCATGTTCACAAGTCCAGGAACGGTGAATATGCTTTACTGGGGAAAAAAGTGTTCAAAAAAATAGTTCCCATCAATAGTTTCTGACTTTCAGTGGCCTGGCCTCCTGTCTGAAGACACAGGCCGAAAGGCAGGCCCGAGTGAGTGGGTGAACGGAGGGGTGAACGGCACTCTCCTCTGGGAACACGGGGACCAGCCGGGGAGGGCCCCCTTTCGGAGTCTGGGGGCCGCAAGCACCGTCTGGTCCCTTTAGGCTGGGTTCTGGGGCCCCAGGGCCTGCCTGGGGTTGGAGCAACCCCGGGGCCTGCACGCCCCTTTCCTCTGAGGAAAGCTAGGACCCTCTCTGGGTCCGGCTCCTTCCCATTCTGCTGAACGTCCTCACGTTCCCTCCAGTCACAGCAGGGCATCTGAGGACACCATGCAGAGCTTGGTGGTCCCCTCCAGCCCTCCAGGGCTGCCTGGGCCAGGAGCTGGGACCCTCAGGTGGGAACAAGGCCTCGGTCCTGGCCCTTGGGGGCCTCAGGATCTGGGGAGAGAGGAAGGTGTGGAAACCTCACCAGACTCAGGGTCTGGGTGTTTCTTCCAGCCCTGATCCCAGCCCACGAAGGTCGACCGAAGGGCAAATAGCCATCAGCCCAGGGCCATCAGGGGCCCCTCGAGGGGGAGGGAGGAGACGCGGCTCTTCCAGAGAGGCCGCCGCAGGGACCTGGGTGTGTGCCATCGAGGGCGTAGGGCCGCGGCTGTGGGCAGGCGGGCACACCTCTACCAGGGCAGCGGCTACTGGCAGGGTCTCTGGACTTGCCGTGCCCACCGGAGCTCCTCGCTTTGGGGAGAGGATGGGGTGGCCGCCCTCCAGCTAGGATGTGCCCTGGAGTGAGTGAAGGGTGGGAGTGCGCCCTGCACGGCCATGCTGGTGGCCGTCTGCAGGCAGTCTCGCGGCCCCGTCCCCGGTCCTGCTCCCTCCAGAGAAGAAGCCCACACACGAAGTCTGCAGGGAGGCCCGCAGGGCAGAAACCCTGCAAAGGCACCCACCCGTGTCTGCACTGACTCCAGCCACCTGCTGGACCCCACAAGGCTCCCAGTGGCCCTGGCGATGCCATAAGGGCCCCAGTGTTGCCGCAGAGCCTCTGGGAATGAACCTAGTGAGACAGGCCCCCAGCTCTGTGGCTGGTCTGCTGGGGCCAGCTGCCCCCCACCAGTCATGTGACCCCAGAGGCCCTCACCAATCTGACCCTCAGCATCCAGACCCCAAGGTCCGTTTCTCTGCAAGGGGGTGGTTCCCACCCTCTGGGCAGTAAGATCCGAGTGCAGGGGGTCAGGACCCCAGGGCCTGGGGGAGAGTCACTCGCTTTTGAGGGACAGGACCTCCAAAACCCATGGGGAGGGGGTGGCAGGACACAGGGAGGCAGGGAGGCTCGGAGGCTCAGGAAAGCCCTGGGTGGGCGGCTCCTGGGGAGGCCCCAGCGCTGGAGGGAGGCACCTGTGAAGGGACTGGCTCTGGCGCCCAGGCTGAATGTCCATCCTAGTGCAAGCCCAGGCCACGGCCTCCTTCCGGGGTCATGGGAAACACCGCTGGGCTCAGGAGACGCAGCCCCCGGGTGGGGCCTCAGGACAGGCCAGCTTGGAGGGGCACAGGGCCCTGCAGGGAGGTGGGGGCAACTCCTGGAGTCATGTTCTGACTCCCGCCCCTCCTTCCCTGGGTTCACCTCCTCAGGACTCTTCCCATGACGGGATCATTTCAAAGGGTCTCAGAGGTCAAAGAGGAGCTCGCCAGGCAGAGAGGCAGGAGGGTGGCCAGCGTGGGAACTGGGGCACTCTGCCCCAGGAGAGACCGCTGAGAGCCAAGAGGGAGCGTGCGGCTTTGGAACGCCCAGGAGGGGGTTCTGCCCTGAAGGAGGCTGGCTGGTGTCTCCTGGAGGACGGGGGGAGCCAAGGGGTGCAGGCCCTTCCCCCTGCACCCCCGCACCCCCGACCACAGTTGGCTCAGCGGCAGCCGGGAGGAAGGACGGAAGCTGCAGGCAGGCAGCAGCTTGTTGCTCCTGGAGGGCGGCGCCTGCCAGGCCTGCCCTGCGCGGGCCGGGACCTGCCCCGCTCAGCCCGCCACCCCACCACCCCTCCTCAGGATGCTCTCCACTGCCTACCACCGCAAGCTGGGCACAGGCCCCTGGGACAAGGGGTCCAGGAGGTGGCACTTAGGTTGCGGTCTCAGGTCTGCCGGTGACCAGCCCAGTGCTTGGCCTGCGGGGGCGGACAGACAGGTCTGCAGCTGGGATGGCCTGGGACACGAGGCTTGGACACGAGGGAACAACCAGACCGTGAGAGGACATGAAGTCCAGCTCTCCCAGCAAGAATGGGAGGCTGGCAGCCTGGAGACCAGGGCCACTTCCTGTATCTAAGCTTCAGCGCCCTTGTCTGAGCAATGGGCCAATAGCCTGTGACAAGGCTCACCTTGTCAGAGACACTGGATGCATATGTTCCCTGAGGACATCCTGTGTGGATGGATGAATGGATAGATCGATGGATGGGAGAATAGGTGATGGGTGAAGATGGTTGGATGGATGGGTGAGTGGGTGATGGGTGCGTGGAGGATGGGTGGAGGGTGGGAAGACAGGTGGGCAGAAGGTGGGTACATGGGTGACTTGGTTCAGCAGAACTTCAGAAAATGTCGAGACAGGCCCAGCTGGAGTGTTTCCTGGGTGCCCGCTGTGTGTCCGTCAGGACCGGAGGCTCCATGAGAAACAGAGCCAGGCTTTGTGGAGGGGGCTCCGTGTTGAGCACCCCGTCTTCCGCTGATGCTCAGTGGGGCTGGAGGCAGCCGTGGCACCCTCAGCACCGGGGCTGGCGCCAAGGCCTGCAGAGGAGAGGCCGTGGTCAGACAGGCCGGGCTGCAGGAAGGAGAGTCAGCGCAGCGCCCTTCAGCCTGGCCGAGGACGCCCGTGAGTGGCCCTGGGGGCCTGGCCCTACCCTTGTGCCCACGGCTCCGGTTCCTTTCTGTGTCTCCCTCAGGTCAAGCTCTGGTCACCTCTGTGACACTCGCTGGCTGTCAGGGACTTTCTCCCAGTGACGTGTGGAAGCGGTGAGGGGGACCCAGAGGTTGGCCTCCGGGGGCTCTGGGAGGGCCGCCCTCGCCTGCGGACGCTGCGGGCTTCCCCGAGAACCCTCCTTCTCTCAGCACCTCTGCCCCCGTGGCTTCCGCTGCCAGTGTCTAGGCCTTAAACGAGGCCCTAGCAGTCCTTCCAGTTCCTGCGTCCAAGTCCATGCCAGAGACCTGTTCCCATTGTCCCGCGCCCCTGGAGGCCTGGTGGCACTGGTCATGGGTCTCCAGGCGACCCCTGAATGGAGTGTCCTGGGGCCGGCTCTTCCCTGGGTCAGGTCAGCTTGAGTGGAGTTCCGGACCTGAAGCCATCCATGTCAGGGAAAAGCACTCTGCCCCGAATCGGCGCCATCGAAAGGGCAATAAGGCGCAGCGCGGACGGCTGCGCGCCCCTCAGCTCTGCAGTGGAGGAAAGAAGGACAGAAGTCCCTAAAAACACACACCATCGAAACTCAACCAGGATGAAACAGATGATTTGAATGGTCCTATAACCAGGGAAGAAACTGTGTTGATAATTTAGAATTTCCTTAAAAAAAAAAAAAGAATCTCCCAGATCCAGTGGTTTCGCTAAAGAATTCTACCAAAAATTTGCAGAAGGAACGTCACCCATTTTATGCAATTTCTTCCAGAACATAGGCGGGAGCACGTCCCAGACCGCTCCATGAAGCTGGCACAGTCCTGAGAACAAAACAAGATGAAGACAATGCGAAAAGCAAAGAAAACGCGCCACTGACCAATGTCTCTCACGAACTTAGGTCCAAAAATCCTCCATAAAATAAAAGCAAGTTGAATCCACCAATGCATAAAAAGATTTAGACACCAAAACCCAGTGGGATCTGTTCCAAGTTTGCAAGTCTATTCAATGTAGAAAATCTAGAATGTAATTCACTCCATCAGCAAAAGGTGAAAGAGAAACAGGACGTCATGATATCAGTTGGTGCAGAAGATGCCTTTGACCAAACGCCACACCATTTATACCAGAAACCCAGGTAGACTGGGGCTGGGGTGGATTTCTTCAGCTTGAAAACAAGACAGGATTTTTTTCTCAAGGTTGGAGATGACCACACGCAGCTGGAAATATTATTATCTACTTCTAGTTAGTAAACAAACAAGCAGTCCTCATTTTTGAGCACCTACTATGCTCAGGTGTCGTCTGGGGCATTTAATATAAACGTGTCCCGGGAGGGAAACACTCCAGATTTGCAGGAGAGGAAGCTAATGCTTACTCCTTGGAAGGAAAGTTACGACCAACCTAGATAGCATATTCAAAAGCAGAGACATTGCTTTGCCAACAAAGATCCGTCTAGTCAAGGCTATGGTTTTTTCAGTGGTCATGTATGGATGTAAGAGTTGGACTGTGAAGAAAGCTGAGTGTGGAAGGGTTGATGCTTTTGAACTGTGGTGTTGGCGAAGACTCTTGAGAGTCCCTTGGACTGCAAGGAGATCCAACCAGTCCATTCTAAAGGAGATCAGTCCTGGGTGTTCTTTGGAAGGACTGATGATAAAGTTGAAACTCCAGTACTTTGGCCACCTCCTGCGAAGAGCTGACTCACTGGAAAAGACTCTGATGCTGGGAGGGATTGGGGGCAGGAGGAGAAGGGAATGACCGAGGACGAGATGGCTGGATGGCATCACGGACTCGATGGACGTGAGTCTGGGTGGACTCCGGGAGTTGGTGATGGACAGGGAGGCCTGGCATGCTGCGATTCATGGGGTCGCAAAGAGTCGGACACGACTGAGCGACTGGACTGGACTGATCTGAGCTGAAGCTGACACGCTGAGAGGCACGCATCCCCGGGCCCACACCACCTCAGGAGGGGTCCATACTCCATTCCCTGCGGTCTGCACAGCCCTGGGCCCTGGGGAGACTCAGGTGGTCCCCAACTTCTGCTCATTTGGCCTCCACTCCCGATGCTGGAGCCAGGACTGAGCCTGCCCTGGAGCTCCTCCTGGGAGCACTCAGGCCCTGTGATGGGAACCGGGAGGCCCTGGCCGGAAGCAGAGGGGTGGACGGGCTGGGCCCCTGGCAGCCAGGGTGTCCAACCATCTGCGGGCACACTGGTGGCGGGGAAGCCGCATCACGGGGCCGCGGCCATCCTCTGCCCACCGGCCCCTCTGAGCAGGGAGCCCCTTGCTCGCATGTGTTCCGTGTCTCAGTGACTGGAATGAGCGGGGAGAGGATGCGGCACCTGTGATGACCCCACGAGCGGCCCTGGGCGAGCTGTCCACAGCTCTTCCAGATGCGCCGACGGTAATCAAGGCCTCCGGTGCCAGCTCGCCCACGCTGGCCTCAAATGGCCCCTGTAGCCACTGGCTTCCTTTCCCGTGGGCATCTGGGGCCTGAGGCCTCCAGATGGCTGGGCCTGGAGGCGAGGGGCAAGTGTCCCGCGGCCTCAGCTCTGAGCACACCGTGCGGACGGGTCAGTTCCAGAGGACAGAAGAGGGGCCTTGGGGCTCATCCCCTCCCCTCCGCCCTCCCACCTGCAAGCCAAGAGTCCAATCCCCACGATGGGGGGCTCAGGAGGGAAGCTGAGGGGTCTGCCTGACACAGAGCTTGGGGGAGGCGCACAGGGGTAGAGGCGGGGGTGCAGGGGGAGACGCGGGTGCTCACCTGACTTCCAGGGGCCCAGGTGAGTCTGCCTGAGGCTGCCATCAGGCCCTGCTGCTCCACACGGGGCCTGCCCTCATCCAGCCAAGGAGGACCCAAAAACTGCAGAGCATGACCCCAGCTTGGCCAGTGTCCAGAAAGCTTCGGGCCTGGAGGTGGGGAGAAGGGCTGCAGCCCTGGCTGGGCCTGTCCTCCCCTCTCAGCCAGCCTCCCCCCAGGGGCCGCGCGAGCAGTGGACGGAGACCAAGGCGGGCATCAGAGATGGGCGGTGTTGTTGCCGGGGCCTTCCTCTCTCAGGAGCCCTGGCTGCAGCATGGGGACTCCGAACCCTTCACCTCCGTGTCGCCCAGAAGGCGCCAGCTTGTCCACCAACTCCCCTCCCAGCCGCCTGGTCCCAGTTTGGAGGGACCGGAAGGGCCCTGGGGCTCAGACGGGTGCCTCTGCCCCTTCAAGACCCTCGTCTCAGGCCCCCGTTTAAGAGTGACCCCCACCAGGAGGCTGGAGCCAAGGCCGCTGGGTACTGGTGAGGATCCTGTGCTGCAGAAAGGGAGTCGGTGCGGCTGGCTCAGGGTGCTCGCCGTGCAGAAGCTGTGCTGGGGGACACTCCTGTCCCTCGGGCTTGGAACTGAGGCCCATGTCCCTTCACTCGCGTGCTGGCTTCTCAGCTGGGGGGTCAGTGGCACAGGCCCTGAGACCCTGCCCACGGTCACCGCCCGCACCCGGCCCAGCTCCTTCCCACCCTGCGGATGCCCCTGCACACTGGCACAGGATGGCACCCCCCTGACCCCGGCGCACCACGGCAGCCCAGGCACAGACACCGCCCTGCCATCCTGGATGACGGATGTGAGGCGGGGGAGACGCAGGCGCCGGGCTTCAGGCAGAGAAGACGCGCCCTGTGCCCCCAGCCTGCGGATCTGCCCCATCTGCAGCCCACCACCTCTCAGAGCCCTGCAGGGCCACTGTGCCAGCCTTCACTCTCTGTGGGCCTGCCGAGGTCCCGTCCACCCGGGGCTTTGCCCAGAGAGCCCTGCCCCGCTCCCCCTCTCAAGAGCCCCGGAGCACCTCTGTCCTTGGCACCGACGCGTCTGGGGCTGCGTGGCTCAGCCGCTGTCTGTGGGTTTTGTGCTGCGGCCCCCCCACCGCCCCCCGCTCCTGCAGGGACAGTCTCCCCTTGGCTGCCTTGTAACCTTGATGATAAACTCAGGGCTCCCAGTAAATGCTGCCGGGCTCACAGATGCACAGCTGGTGGGCCGCGGTCTGACCGGCGTTTCTGAAAGAAGTCCTGCAGGAAGGAGACCACAGGGACGGCAGCAAGGTCGGAGGCGGCTGAGGGCCCAGGATGGGGGTCGGGGGGTGAGCACGGGGTCCTCAGGGCAGCGAGGTCGTGGTGCACCCATCAGAGCCCAGGGAACGTGCGACAGCAAGAGCTGAGGGCGACCGCGAGCCGCACTTGGTGCTAGCAAGGCGATGCTGACTCGATGGCGAGGATGCACGCGGGATGAGAGTGACGTCCGGGACGGTGTGTGTCTGCTGGGAGTTTACACGGGGACCCGCTGCTCTTTCTGCTCAGTTTCCTGTAGACTTAAAGCTGCTCTAAAAAATGCAGTCTGCCAATTTTTAAACAATCTCTCAGAAAGCCCTGCGAGACGGTTCTGCACCCACAGAAGGTCACAGCGAACGCAGACAGCGGCAGACTTCAGCACTGACACAGACAGCATGCACTCCTGCCATCGGGCGAGGGCGCTGGCCGGGGCCCCGGGAGACTGGTCCCCACAGACATGCGTGCACGTGTGCACACATGCGTGTTCAGGCGTGCGTCCATCACACCAGAAACAGCCCAGCACCCAGGAGGTGCACATGCGTCGTGGCCCAGCCAGGCACGGCCACACTGCGAGGGGCAGACGGCCAAGGCCGAGGACGGTAGGAGCTTCCTGCAGCTTCCTGCAGCAGGGGCGGGGGCCCGCCAGGGTCACCCCCGCGTCAGCCCCACAGTCGGCCCCCAAGGAGGCACCTGGGACCGGCTCTCCCAAACTGCTGGGGGGGCCATCCCCCTCCCCTCCCCCTCCCCCTCCTGTGGCATCCCTAATCTCCTTTCTGCCCTCTCTGTCTTACCTTTGCTCCTGGATAAGCAGGTCTAATCTTCCCTTAGAGCTACTTTTCCTTATTTGCTCAACATTTGAGCCTCCTTCCCATACGTGTGGAATTCCATAGTGTATGGCTTATTGTCGGAGGCCTCCTATTTTTTTTTTCTTTAGATTTATTTGTTTTTGGTTGCACTGAGTCTTCATTGCTGCTTGTGGACTTTCTCTGCTTTCAGCAAGCAGGGGCTGCTCTCTGTTGCAGGGCATGGACTTCTCCCTGTGGTGGTTTTCTTATTGCAGAGCAGAGGCCTTAGGTGCTCGGGCTCTAGAGCTCTGGCTTAGTAGCTGTGGCACATGGGTTTAGTTGCTCTACGACATATGGGATCTTCCTGGACCAGGGATCGAACCCGTGTCCCTTACATTCAGTTCAGTCACTCAGT
>SJYX01001558.1:62326-84550 GCA_006410675.1 Oreotragus oreotragus | reverse complement strand
GTGCATATGTGTGTGTGTGAGAGAGAGAGAGAGAGAGACGGTGCATGTGTGTGTGTGTGTGTGTGTGTGTGAGAGAGAGAGAGAGGGTGCGTGTGTGTGTGTGAGAGAGAGAGAGACGGTGCATGTGTGTGTGTGTGTGTGTGTGTGAGAGAGAGAGAGAGAGGGTGTGTGTGTGTGAGAGAGAGAGAGAGAGAGGGTGTGTGTGTGTGTGTGTGAGAGAGAGAGAGAGGGTGCATGTGTGTGTGTGAGAGAGAGAGAGAGAGAGAGAGGGTGCATGTGTGTGTGTGTGAGAGAGAGAGAGGGTGTGTGTGTGTGTGAGAGAGAGAGAGAGAGGGTGTGTGTGTGTGTGAGAGAGAGAGAGAGGGTGCATGTGCGTGTGTGTGTCTGTGTGTGAGAGAGGGGGGGTGCATGTGTGTGCGCGTGTGTGTGAGAGAGAGAGAGAGGGTGCATCCCTGCCAGGGGCCCAGATGGAGGCTGGCTCCTGGGGGCCGGGCGGCCCACCCTGGGGCCCGCACCTTCCTGGGCTGTGGCCCCAGGACCTGGGGCCCGCAGCCTGCACCCCACAGGGCCCCGGCCCCCCTGCTGGGACTGACCTACCCCGGGGGCCACTTCTTCCTGCAGAGCCGCGTGGCTTCAGCGCCAGGCAGGGAGGCGGCCGTGCACCTGGAGGGCCCCAGGCCCCGAGGGCGGGCGGGGCGGTGGCGGGAGGGGCAGCCCCCGCCTCCCCACCTGTTTGCCGCGGGCGCTGCCTTGCCAGCCAGTGTGCCGCCTGGCCCCCTTGGCTGGGTGTCTGGGGCCCCCCAGCCCGCCGCCTTCATTCCGGGGGTGGGGGCAGGAGGAGCGCTGGCCCACGCGGCCTTCATAGGCGGGGCCCCAGGAGGCTGCCGCCCCCGCCACAGCGTCCTGAGCTCTGTGCCAGCCTCCCCAGCGGCTGCGGGGCCGGCCTAGCCCTCGGGCCCGCGGCGGCGTCAGGTCGCAGAGCGCGCTGTCTGTGTGGCGGGGGGAGCCTGAGGCTCAGAGACCGGCAGCGGCTGCTCGGGGCCGCTCGCGGGAGAGAAAGGGCTCAAGCCCGGGCCTCGTGGCGGGGACAGGGCCTGAGCGCCCAGGACGTCCCGCGGGGCCCCGGGCGCGCGCCCGAGGGGCCGAGGAGCGAGGTGGGGCTGTGGCACCGCAGGGCCCTGCGAGCCAGGGGCCTCGGGGGGAAGGCCCCCGCAGCCCGCGCAGGCCCGCCGCTCGTGGCCACTCTGGCCGGCCCGGAGCCGCTCCCCCAAAGGCCCGGCCAGGACCCGCCCCTCGACACCAGGGCCCACACGTGCGGAGACGCCGCGGCCCGAGAGGCCCGGCCTCTCAGCTGGGAGGGCTCCTGGCCCCGACAGGCGGGGGTCCAGCCAGGAGCCCCTCCAAGGTCAGGGTCAGCCGGAGATGCGCCCGCCCAGAAGGCTGGGTCGGGCGGCTAGCGGGCCAGGTGGCGCCCTCGTCACTAGCGCGTGTCCGACTGCCGACCCCGTGGGCCGTGCCCCGCCAGGCTCTTCTGTCGGTGGGCTTCCCCAGGCAGGAACACTGGAGTCGGCCACTGCCCTCCGCCGATCGGGACTGGGCTTGCAAATCGTAGCCCCAGGTCAACAGATTGACACCTATTTTGTCAAATAAAGTTTGGCGGAAACACAGCCTGTCAGTCATACAGCCCGAAAGCCTAAGTGTTTCCTGCCTGCCTGGGGAGCAAAATGTGAACTAATTAAGAAGTGACGAGTTTTACGTATCGATTCACTTTCAAGAAACAACCTTACTGAGGTACTGTTTTCATACAATGAACTGCACATACTTTAAGTGTAAAACTGGTACGTGACCTCTGCCCACGTATACTGTTTGTACATAAACATATCTGTGAAACCATCCCCACAATAAACTCATGGGCAGGCTGTCGCCCCATGCCCGGTTAGCGCGCATTTCCTAGGGTCTATACACTGGAATCACGTGATGAGAAGCTTTTCCTTCTGGCTCCTTCCACTGTAACTGGGCTCATTCACAGAAGCCCCAGCTTCCTCAAGGCCGCCATTTGCTCAGCCTGCTCGCCCTTTCTCCTTCAGCTTGCCTGTGTCGCGGGCTCTGACGCGCCTGCAATGGATCTCTTTGGATCTACCCTTCTCGGCTGCTCACGGCTCCTCAGCGGCTTCGGAGGCGTTCAGCCACTGCCTCTTATGGTCTCCTTCTCTCCTAGGGCTCCTGCCCGGCACGCGTTGTTTGCTGAATGGTGTCCCACATTCCTCCGTGGCTCCGTTCACTTTCCTCATTGGTTTGTCTTTCTTTGTTTGTGTTACACAATTGGTATTCATCCATCTTTGAGTTCACTGACTCTTTCTTCTGCCAGCTCAGATCTGCTGTGGGGCCTCTCTCATGAATTATTCACTGTGGTTGTCATACTTTTGACTTGCGACTTCAATTGGCTCTTTTTGACATTTCTACCTTCTCTGATAGTCTGTGTTTTGTAAGTCATTATCACAATGCCTTCCCTTAATTTCTTCAACATGGTTCCCTTTACTTCTTTGAACATGTCTGTGGCAGTTCCCTGAGCGTCTTTGTCTGCTATAAGCACAGTATCTAGGCTTCCTCCAGGACAGGGCCCTCTCTCTCACCGCAGAGGGTGCAGCTTCAGCTTGCTCACAGCCTACAAGACCAGCATGGGTGACTCAGGGTTCAGCCAGGAGCGCGTTGTATTTTCCCATAGTCTCCCCGTTACATTTCAGGCTTGTCTGCCTCTGTTGGTGTCACACTGATCTGCTGCTGGCTGATTACTCCATTGTTTTCAGGGGCGTCTTGGAGCATAAACTGCTCTGTAGTCCAATCCAAATAAGGTCAGACCGCTGACAAGCGAAAGCTGTTGGCAGCCTTTGGAGCTTGCCCTGACCCTGCCCTGGGCAGAAGTTCTGTGCTATGGAGGCAGGACCTGGGGGTGGAAGGGCTTCCCTTCACTAGCCACCCCAACCAGATCACCGCCATGGAGAGCTTCAGGAAGGCAGGGGCAGTAAACGTGTGCCCGTTACCCGGTCCCGACTGCCGGCGGCTCAGAGGTCAGCAGGCTGGGCTGTGCCAGTGCGCGTTGGTCTGAACACACCCAGGTCACCCATCCTTACCAGGACCTTGGGAGCTGACCCCTGGCTGCTGACCCCCCCAGGACAGCCCTCCAGTGGCACAGAGCTCGCGGAGAGAAGCTCTACACTCTTCACCTGCCTCTCTGCCTGGATCTGCCATGCAGAGCAATGGCTGGAGCGGGAGGTCAGGGGCCCCAGCCCAGCTGCCATCTGGTTGAGCTCTTCTGAGGCCCCTTTCTGGGAGGTGGGTCTGCTGGGTCCACATGGAAGCTGCTTGTCTCAGAAAGCTGGAGGCAATGGCTCTCCTGCGGCTCAGAGCCCTGGGTCGGGAGTGACCCCCAGCTCGAGTCTCACAGCCTCACTCCGCTTGCCCGGTTCTGGAGATACTGTGGAGTGAGTGGCTCCGTTTGGTCAGTCTCCAGAAACTCTGAATGACTGTCTTTGCTAATTGGACCAGCTTAATAGAGATATTTGTCTGGGGAAAAGTTTCCTAAACTCTTCACTCTGCCACTCCCCAAACTCAGTCGCTTATAGGGAGATTTGAACAGCAATCAGTCTTATAGACGTACCCCTGGTGATTACCATTTCTGATCCTCTTCATTTATTTTGTGTAGATCCATATTTATATCTGATACCAGTCTCCTTCTGCATGCACGGCCTGCTTTCGTATTTCTTACAGTACAATCTACTGGAGAGCGATTCTTTCAGTGTATCTGGATGGTCTTTATTTTGCCTCTTTAACAACAAGATTTTTTTTCTCTAGGCATAGAATTCAAAGTTTACGGGAATTCTACGTCACATTAACGGTGCTGCCCTGTCTTCGAGCTCCACGGGTCTCTCTGTGCGCAGCGCAACGTTCGAGCTTCCCTTCAGCACGCTTTGGTGTGGCCTCCCTCATGCTTCTTGCGCTTGTCTTGGATCTGTGGGTTTATATTTGTCATCAAGCTTGGAGGCTTTTCAGCCCTTAGTCCTTCAAATCTTTTTTCTGTCCTCTTTCCACTTTCTTTTCTCCTTTAGCGATTCCAGTGACACACATGTTGGGTCACATACATGTTGTCCCAAAGCTCAGTTACTTTGTTCATGTTTTTCCTCTCTGTATTGAATTTTTGGATGATTTCTACTGATATGTCTTCAAATGCACTAATCTTCTCTTCTATAATGTCTCATCTGCCGTTTATTTTTTTCTCCATATAATTTCTCATCTTAAATACTGTAGTTTTTCATTCCAAAAAATTTGATGTAGGTCTTTATCTTCTGTGTCTCTATTTAACTTTTTGTGCAGATGGAACACAGTGCAAGCAACTATACTGATGTCACCTGCTAACCCTAACACCATGTCAGTTCTGTGTCCGACTGATATGAGTAATACTTTCCTTTTTGTTTGCATGACTGCTAAGTTTTGGCTGGATGCCAGACATCGTGAAATTTGCCTTGTTGGTGATATTTTCCACTCTTGAGGCTAGACCTCTGAGTACTCGCCCCAACCACCCGCCCGCCGCATGCTACAAATCCCAAGGCCTTCCAGCTTGTGGCAAAAACAAGCTCCGTTCTTGACTAGGTATTCTTTTCCTTGCTTTGGGTAGTTTTCTCACATGCAGCATTCTCTTGAATACTCCAGGACTCTGGAAGCTTCTGGAGTTTTCTCTCCATGCAGTTCTATGTGCTGAGAATGCCAGCCGCCTCGGTCTCCTCCATGTCTCTGCTCTGCTAACCAGCTCCGTTTGCTCCCCTCCGCTGCGATGCGGGAAGTCTTACAGGCTAATGCGCCCTTTTCTGGAAGAAACAATCCAGAGGGGCTTCTGGGTGCAGGTCACGTTTCTTGACCTGGTGCCGGCTCCTCGTGTGGGCTTATTTTGTTCGGGACAAAAAGGGAAAGAAAGAAAACAGACAGAACTGTGCACTTAAGACACCTGCGCTCTGTGCGCTGGTGAATCTGGAAAAGAATCCACAAGACTTAAAAATCTGATCTCACCTCTGAAATGGGGAGCGTTCACGTCCATGCCCTCCCCACTCACGGTCACACTGCTGGGCTGCAGCCCAGGACCTCCGATCCGGCCGGCCACCCACCTGGGCCCCCGTGGTGGGCAGGAGAGTGCCTGCCCAGGGGCGAGATGCATCTGGGGGACGCCCAGGCCAGCTCCCACCTCTCCGCTGCTTGTCTTCCTTGGCCTTTTGGTCTGAACCACACACGCCCCCCACGGAGGGGGCCACGCCCCTCCGGGGCTGTGCCTTCTCCGCCCCAGCATCTGGCTCCCTGTCTGCACCTGCCCCCTCCATGATGGTGGACTCAGACTTCTTTTAAGTCTGAACACCCCCCTTGCCCAGGGTCTGGGGAGCGCCAGGACCCAAGGTGGGGCCAGAACCAGCTGTCTGAGTTTCTGGATCCCAGCAGGAGGGGAGGTGCGCGGGTGGACACCAGCTGGTGTTTTGACAGACTCAGGCCCACAGCTTCATGGTGGGGGGTGTCGGGGCAGCTGGGCCCACAGCCAGGCCCCCCCACCCTGCAAGCCCCTGGGCTTTGAGCTGCCCTCCCCCACTCTCCCTCCCACCTCCAGACCACCCTGGTACTCACCCAACCTGCCCACCCAACAGTTGGTGGGGGTGTTGGCTTTCACGTGGCTGGCTGTATGCCTGACCCCTCTCCCCTAAGAAAATCCAGCAGCCACCTCCCTCTGGTAATGCCTAAAGTTCTCCCCAAAGGGTCTTCATAACAGCAGGCAGCGAAGGCCTGCTTTGAATATCAAGGTTTCCCAAAGATCAGAAAAAAAGAGCAAAAGAATGGTATTTTGGAAACAACTAATGTGCCATCTAATCAAGCGGCTGATGCTAACAAGCCCCTCAAGGAGGAGAGGATTCCGAGCCGCCCTCAACAAGTCAGTTCCTGAGAGATTCTCACACCAAACACACAGGCAGCAAAGACAAAACCCGACTAACGGCCACATCAGGCTTTTAAACCCTGCGCAGCGAAGAATGGAAACTGCACAGAGTGGGGAAAGTGTGCAATCGCAGATCTGATGAGGGGCAATAACAGAGTTTACAGAAACCCCTACGCCTCAGCAACAAAATCAAACAACCTGATTGAAAAAATAGAGTAGGCAACGGATTTGAATAGATGTTTCTCCAAAGACGATAGGCAAATGGCCCACAAGCACACGAAAAGATGGTCAGCATCACTGATCCTCACAGAAATACACATCAAAACCCGTGAGATTAGGACGGCCATGATCAGAGAGGGGGTGGGGGCAAGTGAGCAGCTTGGACAAGAATGAGGAGAGACTGGAGCCTCGCACACTGTCGGTGGAAATGCAGAACAGTGCCGCTGCTCTGGAAAGTGGCGTACGCGCCCTCAAAATTAAAAGTAGAACTCCCCCACGATCCGGTAACCACACTCCTGGCTGTAAGTCCAAAAGAATTAAACACAGGAGCTCAAAAGTGACCTTTTCACACCCATGTTCGTAGCAGCATGATTGACAGCAAGTGAAAGGAGGAGGCAGGGGCTTCCCTGGTGGGTGGGCCAGCGGTTAAGATTCTGCACTTCCTCTGCTGGGGGTGCAGGTTCAGTCCCTGGTCCGGAAGCTAAGATCCCACATGCTCTTGGGTACAGCCAAAAGGTTCAAAAAAAGAATAAATCAAATTTTTACTGTATTCAAAAAACTGTGGAAGTAACCCAGGTGTCCCCCAGTGGGTGATGGATGAACGCCCCATGGTCCAGCCAAACGACGGGCTGCCACTCAGGCTTGGAAAGGAAGCCTTGACTCCTGCTGTAGCTCAGGTGGACCTTGGGCCTGATGCTCACTGAGATGAGCCAGACACAGAAGCTCAAACGCCACGTGACCCTGCGAGGTTACTGGAGCAGCGGCCTCACACGGACAGAAAGTGCGGGTTGGGGTCAGAGCCTCGGGGAGCTGGGGGAGGTAGGAGTGAACAGCACAGAGCCTCAGGCTGGGAAGACGAGAAGGTTCTGGCAATGGCTGCACAGCTGTATGGATGTGCCTAACGCCCCCGGTCCGACCCTGAAAAACGGTTAGGGTGAGGGGATTCCCTGGCGCGCCAGGGGTTAGAATCTGCCTGCCAACGCGGGGAACGCAGGTTCAATCCCGGGCCGGGAAGACCCTCATTCCCCAGAAGCCCGTTTGCTGTAATCCTGAGCGCCCACCCACAGCAGCAAGAGAGTGGCCTCCGTCCCCCAGCTGAGGCCCACACGCAGCCAGAGATAAACAGTCTTTTTTAAAAAAGGTTAAGGTGGTAGATTTTAACTGTGTTTTATAACTACAATTAAAATTTTTTCAAAGACAGAGTTTCTCTTTCTCCCTCATCCTGAAACCTGAATCTCCTGCAAAGGACCGCAACTGTCATTAAACAAGACTAGAGAATAAATGGTGATAGACAGACAGACAGTGGGACAGACACACAGCCAAGACAGAGATACTTTGTCACCCAGCATTAGTACACAGACCATTAGAATCTCAGGAGTCCAAGGTGACCTTTCATCTCTGGAAAGCAGAATGCGCTGGTGGTGCAGAGGGTGCAGGGGGTTAAGGAGGGTTGAGGGGAACCTGTTGCCTGTCAGCACCAGCGAGGCAGGGAGGAGGGGAACGTCTGCGAGGGAGGGGCTGGGGCAGCGAGGGGGACTGAGCAAGCAACCAGGGGGTTTGGGCCTCTGTTGGGGGGGGGGCATGCAAGTCTGGGCCCCCCGTGGGGAGGCAGAGGCTTGGGTGAGCACAGGTGAACCAGCCCAGGGGAAGCTCTGAGCCCCGCTCCGGTCCACGTGGGCCCGGGGGCAGGGAGCCGCCCCCTTCCCTGGACTGCCATTGCCCTATCCTCACCTGCTTGCAGTCTGCCCACCTGCACACTGCATGGGGGCTAGCGGGCCTTTCAAGGCCCCAGAGATGGATCTGTTCGCCCAGACTAATCCAGGCTCACAGGAGGCCCCGCTCTGGGGAGGGTGGTCCCGGCAGGGCAGCAGAGAGTTCACCTGCAGAAGGGGCTGTCTGGGCCCCACTAATCCCCACAGGCAATTAGGGCCGATCGGGTTTCGTGCCCACTCGGGCCTGGAGAGTTCCCAGGGCCTGGAGTGCACGGGGGCCTCTGAGGGCCTCAGCAAGGCGCTATCAGGATTGTGGGGGGGCTCAGCATAAAGGAGAGGAGACCGCGCTGTCCCCCAGGGCTGCTCGACTCGCCCCAGGGCGGCGATCCGGGATTAGCCCCAGACCCCAGCCCGCGGCCCCTCCTGCCACCCTGACACTGTCAGCCTACCTAGGGGGGTGCAGGGGGGCCCTGAGCGAGGACCCCGCATCCCCAGGAGGCGGCGTGCAGGCCGTGCAGCTGGGTTCTCCTCTCGGCCTCAGCTGGAACGGGAGGGGCCCCTTTTCCTCACCTCCAGGGCCTGATTTAATCCTCAAGAGCTCTGGTTTGGGATTTTCAGGGCATTGTCTAGAGGGTGAGGGGGTGTCCTGGGGGGCTGGAGGCTGGAAGGGAGGGGGACATGCCCGCTCAGCCTCTGCCCTTCCCCCAGCATCTCCTGGAGCCGGTGTTTATCTTCCAGACTCCGAATTTCCAGGCCTGATGACTAGTGTGAGTCGGATAAAATGAACCTAGGATTCACCGCGACGGCCTCACGGGGGGCGCTGGTCAGGGCGCTGGTCAGGGCGGGCGCCCACAGGCCGGGGCCCAGGCCACAGACGCCAGGACCGGCCGGGTGGGGGCGGGTCGTGCCGAGTCAGGTGTGCATGTGTGTCCGTGTGCCCGCGTGTGCGTGTCCGTGTGCCCTGAATGTGTGCGTGCCCCTGTGTCCGTGTCTGTGTCCATGTGTGTACGTCTATGTGCTCTGAATGTGTGTGTGTCCGTGTGCCCATGTGCGTGTGTGCCCGTGTGCGTGTCCATGTGCCCGTGTGTGTGTCCGTGTGTGTCTGTGTGCATGTGTGTGTGCCCGNCCGCGTGTGCGTGTCCGTGTGCCCTGAATGTGTGCGTGCCCCTGTGTCCGTGTCTGTGTCCATGTGTGTACGTCTATGTGCTCTGAATGTGTGTGTGTCCGTGTGCCCATGTGCGTGTGTGCCCGTGTGTGTGTCCATGTGCCCGTGTGTGTGTCCGTGTGTGTCTGTGTGCATGTGTGTGTGCCCGCGTGCATGTGTGTGTCTGTGTGTGTGCGCCTATGTGCTCTGAATGTGTGTGTGTCCGTGTGCCCGTGTGTGTATATGCCTATGTGCCCTATGTGTGTGTGTGTCCGTGTGCCTGTGTGTGTGTGTCCGTGTGTGTGTGTCCGTGTGCCCGTATGTGTGTCTGTGTCTGTGTGCCTATGTGTGTGTCCGTGTGCCCGTGTGTGTGTCCGTGTGCCCGTGTGTGTGTGTGCCTGTGTGCCTGTGTGTGTGTCTGTGTGCCTGTGTATGTGTGTCTGTGTGCCTGTGTGTGTGTCCGTGTGCCCGTGTGTGTGTGCCCGTGTGCGTGTGTGTGTCTGTGTGCCTGTGTATGTGTGTCTGTGTGCCTGTGTGTTTGTGTCTGTGTGCCTGTGTGTGTGTGCCCGTGTGCCCGTTTGTGTGTGTGTCTGTGTGCCTGTGTGTGTGTCCGTGTGCCCGTGTGTGTGTGTCTGTGTGCATGTGTGTGTCCGTGTGTGTGTCCGTGTGCCTGTGTGCATGTGTGCATGTGTGTGCCTGTGTGTGTGTGCCCGTGTGCCCGTGTGTGTGTCCGTGTGTGTCCGTGTGCTCGTGTGTGTGTCTGTGTGTGTGCATCTATGTGCCCTAATGTGTGTGTGTGTCCGTGTGCCCGTGTGCGTGTGTGTCCGTGTGTGTGTCCGTGTGCCTGTGTGCATGTGTGCGTGTGTGTGCCTGTGTGTTTGTGTCTGTGTGCCTGTGTGTGTGTGCCCGTGTGCCCGTTTGTGTGTGTGTCTGTGTGCCTGTGTGTGTGTCCGTGTGCCCGTGTGTGTGTGTCTGTGTGCGTGTGTGTGTCCGTGTGTGTGTCCGTGTGCCTGTGTGCATGTGTGCATGTGTGTGCCTGTGTGTGTGTGTCCGTGTGCCTGTGTGTATGTCCGTGTGCCCGTGTGTGTGTGCCCGTGTGCCCGTGTGTGTGTCCGTGTGTGTCTGTGTGCGTGTGTGTGTCCGTGTGTGTGTCCGTGTGCCTGTGTGCATGTGTGTGTCCGTGTGCCCGTGTGTGTGTGTCCGTGTGCCCGTGTGCCCGTGTGTGTGTGTCCTTGTGTGCATGTGTGTGCCTGTGTGTGTGTGCCCGTGTGCCCGTGTGTGTGTCCGTGTGTGTCCGTGTGCTCGTGTGTGTGTCTGTGTGTGTGCATCTATGTGCCCTAATGTGTGTGTGTGTCCGTGTGTGTGTCCCTGTGCGTGTGTGTGTGTGTCCGTGTGCCTGTGTGTGTGTCCAGCAGGGGCACCTGTGCCCTCCCATGAAACCTGGGCCTCAGGAGCCCCTCTGAGCTGGTGACAGGAGTTGCTTTTTCTTGGAAATACTGTTTATGTTAACGAGCCACGGGTTTCTGTGGCTCATTATTATTTTACTGAGCATCGGGCCTTTGGGTTTTGTCTGACGTGGGGAGATGGCAGTCTCAGCGGAGAGGAAACAGAGAGCGACCCCACTCCACAAATGTCACATGGCCCTGGGTGCGCCTCGGTCCTGGCCCTGCCCTGAGCGTCCTCCTGCGCCCCCGCCCCGGGCACGGCGGCCAGCGGGCAGCGGCGAGCCGGCGCGGGAGTCCTGCAGGAATCCCGTCCCAGTTGGCCCGAGGTGACTCCGGTTTGTCCAGGGAGCCTTTGGCTCCATCCACCTGGAAGCCTGCCCCTCTGCAGCCCAAGCCCAGGCCCGCGGGGGCGGCCAAGAGTGCGCGGGAGAGCTGCCGGCCAGGCACGCGGCCCGGCGGGGCAGGAAGCAACCTCCACACAGCAGCTCGGGAGCCCGGCCCGGGGCCTGCTCCAGCCTCTGACTTCCTTTCTGTGAGAGCCGCGCAGGGCCTGCCACCATGGTTCCCTGACAGGCCTGCGGCATTGAGGCCCTGTGACCGAAGCATGCTTCCTCCCAGGGCAGGCACAGGCCTCTGACCGTCCAGTGTGGCCCCCGGCCCTTCCTGTCTCACGCGCCCCATCAGAGGTCAGAGGCCTGGGCTTGCAGCCCCCACCTGCACACCCCACAGAGCGCCCCATGGGGACCTCCCTCCTGGGGGCCAAGGAGTCCTCTCTGACAGCCCTGGCCACACCAGCCTCAGCAAGTGCCTGAGTGCCCGCTGCCCTGTGACCTGGCCTGGTGGGCACACACATGTGTCCTCACCCCGATCGCCTCAGCCCAGCCCTTGCGGTAGACAGGTCTGTGTCACGCTGGGGCCAGCAGTGGGGACCGTCATCTCAGGAGCTATTTCCAAGAGCAGGCTGGGCCCACACACCTCAAAAACACCTTCTTCCCCAAATGAGTGTCCAAGGGTCAGCCATCGCTGTAACCGCAGGATGGAGAACCCGAAAGGCAGAAGCTGCAGGCGGCCCAGAGAGGGCGGGATGGACGTGCTGGTGAGATCAGCCCACCCCCACCCCACCCCCAGGTCGGTCAGCCAGGCCACGGCCAGCTCCCTGCCCACCGGGATCTGCTTTGCTGGAAATTTCTCTCCTTTTCTGCCCCAACTGGAAAACGTCCTCCTAGCCTCTCTGCCCTCCCCTGGCCCCTGTGGGCTGACCTGCGCCACCTGCTAAGGAGAGGGTGAGGCAGGGTCCGCAGGGAAAGACACACCCCAGCCACACGAAGACTTGTGGGAGGCTTCCGGGCGGGCTGGGGGCATCCTCTCTCCTCGTGGGTCTTTGCTTCTCTTTACACCATCAGTTCTTAAATCTCTGGGCTCGGAAACTTTTTAACTCTTAAAAACGTTTGAGGACCCCAATAGCTCTTGTTTCATTCTTCTCTGTAAAGGAAAGTTAAACTGAGGACTGCTTTCACGCTCATTTATTTGTAAATAACAACAGTAAGACCATTACCTGATAATATAGCTTTCTGAACAGTTTTCCAGAAAGAAAATACACATGCTTGGGAGGGCCATGTCCGCCACCTGGCTGGATGGGCACCGGCGTCCTTGTCTGCACCACCGTCTTGCCATCACTCACGAGTGGCCCTGAAGAGCTCACATCCTTGAGAGGACTGGTCCTCAGCACACCGCTCGCCTGGAAGAGCCTCCGGCACCTTGGGAGTCCCTGGGGCACGCCTGGAGAGCTGTGTCTCCCTTATTCTCCGCGAGCCTCGGCCCGGCCTTGCCTGCCCCCCCCCCGTCCTCAGCCTCCCCCGGGAGCCTTGTATTTCACAATTGCTCTGCTCTGGTTCCTTCTGCTGACGGCACGTTCCTTCCGTATTTCCTTTTGCAAATCCCTAAAAGAGAGAATCCGTTTGGCGGGCTTCTCTTCTTCGAGCTGGAGCCCCAGGTTGCAGTCCTGGGCCTGCTGGGGGGTTGGGGGCAGCCCTGGAGGGAGAGCCCCGCCCTGTGTGTGCAGGGAACATTCACCAGTCTTCCTGAATAAACTCCCGCTGCCAAGAGAAGGCAACGGCACCCACTCCAGCACTCTTGCCTGGTAAATCCCATGGACAGAGGAACCCAGTGGGCTGCAGTCCATGGGGTCACGAAGAGTCGGACATGACTGAGTGACTTCACTTTCACTTTCACTTTCGTGCATTTTCACTTTCGTGCATTGGAGAAGGAAATGGCAACCCACTCCAGTGTTCTTGCCTGGAGAATCCCAGGGATGGGGGAGCCTGGTGGGCTGCCGTCTATGGGGTCGCACAGAGTCGGACACGACTGAAGCGACTTAGCAGCAGCAGCATCCAACAAGCCCAATGTGAACTCTGCCAGGCAAACCCCTTGAGGTCGTCCCTCCACCCACCTCACAAGGATGGGGTCAGGGCCCCACTGTGCTCAGCGGAGGCTCCCAGATGAGCAGCTCCGTGTGCCTGCTTCACCGGGGGTGGCCCCTGGGCACAGGCCTGGGAGGCTCTCAGCCCCTGACCTCCTCTAGGACAGTGTGGGGCCCGCAGGCACTGGGCAGGGGGCAGCGGGCAGACATCTGGCCAGAGTGCCAAGTCAGGGGCCTGTGGGCCTCTCTCTGCTCCTGAGGGGCTGTCAGCTCTTAGGACAAGGTGGAGGGTCGGCAGGGATGGCTGCCCAGCCCTAGAGTGCCTGGGCGACGGGCACTGGGGAAGCGGGGAGGCTGATGAGCCCGCAGTTCTGCTCAGAGCAGGCAGCGCCCGGCCCGCAGCACCCAGCCACCCTTATGGGAGACCAAGAGCGGCAGCAGCCAGACAGGGGGCTCCTAGACTCAGAGGAAGGGGGCGGGTGGAGAGCAGACCCTTCCCACCCTCGGCTGAGGGTGCAGGAGCTCACAGCCCTCGATGGCAGGCACCCTGTCCAGCCGTCAGATGGGAGCCCAGAAACGTCCCGGGGAGGCTGCTGGGTGGAGGGAGTGGGGAGGACGAGGAGGACAGGCCTGGAGCACCTCCCAGAGGCTGTGAGAGCCCACAGGCACACACCCGAGCCTGTCTGGACCCTGTGTGGTGGACGGGAGCTGCCCAGAGGCTGGAGGAACTGAGGCTAGGCCGAGCAGGCCACCCACTGCCCTGGGAGGCAGCTGAGTGAGCTAACTCAGGCTGCGGCCAGCCCTGACCCTGCCCTCCGCAGCCCATGACTCAGCGTGCCCTCTTGACCCTCCCTGGGGAGGTGGCCACCTGCTTTCTGCCTGGCCTGGCTCGGTCCACAGACCCCTTTCAACGTGCGCCCTGCTCCCAGCCCACAAGCGCTCATCAGCATCGTCCCATGCTCACAGGCTCCCGCCGGGAGGGCGGGCAGGGGAGGGGCAGGAGAGCACTCCTCAGACAGTCAGAAGCTGAGCCCAAGGAAGGAAGCCGGCTGCGGACGTGTGGAGAGACAGCCAGCCCACCATGAACCGGACGCCCAGCTGCAGCCGGGAGCGGGCTGAGCACTGAGGGTCCCGACACCCAGGCCCTGGTTCCCGTGGAGGATGTGGGCGGAGGGCTGAGAGGGACGCAGCATGAACAGCACTTGTGTGTGTGAGTGTGAGCATGTGTGGACATGTGTGAGTGAGCATGTGTGAGTATGGGAGCAAGTGTGAGTGTTAGCATGTGTGTGAGTATGCTTGAGAGTGTGTTTGAATGTGTGTGTGAGCAGTGTGAGTGTGCATGTGTGTGTATATGTGTGTGAGAGCATATGTGTATGTGAATGTGTTTGTGCACGTGAGTGTGTGTATGTGAGCATGTGTGAGTGTGTGTGAGCACGTGTGTATGTGAACGTGTGACTATGTGTGTGAGTGTGTATGTGAGTGTGCTTGAGCATGCGTGAGTGTGTGTGTGCATATGTGTGAACAATGCCCCCCTAGGCTCCAACCTCATCACTGACAAGGGTCCGTGGAAAGGAGCTGAGATGCTGGGCTTGACCCCCATTTGCATCCCCAGGGGCTTTCATGTGGATGGGAGGCCTTGGAGAGGCCCTGGACACTCTCCAAGGAGCACCTCCTCCCAGGGAGTGCCCCTCCCCCAAGGACCATCTCCGCCCAGGGAACGCCCCTCCCCCAGGGAGCACCTCCGCCCAGGTAGCACCCCGTGCAGAAGAGCCCCTCCTGCAGGGACAAGCTCAGATGCCCAGCAGGGGCAGGGCTGGAGGTGGGGGTGAGGTGGGTCCCAGCCCGTGAGAGGAGCTCACTGGCTCAGCTGCGTAGCAGCCCCAGCTCCCCATGGAACCCCAAGGGGCCACGGGGCTTAGAAGCAGGTGTTTGTCTGTGACCCCTGAAAGCACAGAGCTCCTGAAGCCCCCATTCCAAGAGCTTGGTAGCAACACGTGGCCAGTGGCTGCCACGGTGGACGGCACACCCCTGCCCTAGAAAGTTCCTTTGTTTTGCCCAAAGCCTTTTTAAAGGCTCCCAGTGGGGAATCCTGAGCACCGTGCCAGCTGCCCGCTTCCATTTGTGGGGCCAGCACAGGATTGGAGCCCAGCGCCTTGTCCCAACAGGGCTGTGCCCCCCCCACTCCGCCCCAGTCCCTGCAGGGAGGCCAGGCCAGGGTCTCCAAGGGCCACCACGGCGCCAGGCTGGGCGCCGGCCCCGACAGCAGCGAGGCTAACATGAACCTCACGGCTGCTCCCAATGCTGCTATGCATTTTTCATGGGAGCCAAATGGTTTTCTGAGCATCAGCCTTCCGTAGGATCTGGTCCTGACGCAGCAGCTACGGGCCTTTGAAGTGTTCCAATGCAGGATTAATAAATCATAGGGCGCACTTCGAAGACACCACTAACGGTTGGAGCCTGGGCTCCAGAGCTGTTTGCAGAGATGAGGCTGGCCGGGGTGGGGGAGGCCCCGCCGCTGCTCCCTTGCCGGCAGGAGGCTGTGTGGCCTCCGGGAACGAGCTTGACTCCTCTGAGCGTGTCCGCCCTGATGGGGAGAGGCTCCCACAGCCCGTGAGGGAGAGTCCCAGCCCTCAACGCTGCCTCCCACACAGCCCCCCAGCCTGGATTCCAGGCAGAGGCCCAGGAGGGCGCTGTTTGGGCATGACTTCCACTGGAACCCTCTTCAGTCCAGGAGTACAGAGAGACCCCTGCACCCTGCGCCCAAACGCCGAACATCACACACCAAGCTGAGCAGCTATGAGGCACGCAGCCCTGGAGGTCCTCCCGCCAGACAGATCCCGATGTGGCCTGGACATCGGGTCACGATCCTGGGGTCCCTGACGAAACGGGGCTGAAGCTCCACTGTCACAGACACCCCTGCTGCTGGATGGCGTGTGGAGGCGGGGGCCCTCTGTCTGGACATCCTGCTCCCGGGGACCACACCAGGCCACACCCCCACAGAAAGCCACGCTTGACCACCCCTCGGGCCCAGTGGCCTGGCAGCTCAGGAGAGGGTCGGTGAGAGGGAACATCCCTTGGCCACTAGGGCAGCCGAAGAGAGGGTCTCAGTCCCGGGACACCGGCCAGGGGTGACATGGGCACCAGGCGCTTCCCTGAGGGCCTGAGGGAGGTGGCGCCTCGTTACTTGGCCAAGCTCTGGACTCGGGCGGTCCCCACGCCCGCCCGGCTGGCTGCCCCGACACAGGAACAGCCTCTCGGGCCGGGTCCCCCGCGGGGAGCAGAGGGGGTGGGGAGCTTTGAAGAAGGACGGACGACTGGGAAGGGCTGGACTTGCCCTTACTCTCTGGCCCTTGGGGCGCCCACCCCCTGCGCCCTGAGCCCCCTCGCCTCTGACAGAGCAGTCAGGACAGGGGCCAGGGTCTCGGGCAGGAGAGCTGCACGGTCACGTGGGAGCTTCCTGCTCCGACGGGTCAGCAGTGAGGGCTGCTCGGCCGGGGGTGGGGGCCTCACAAAGGGCCCAGCGGGCTGGACAGCGCTGGCCCCTCCCGGCGGCCACACGCATCTCTGACTGCGTCTGAGCACTGTGGGTCTCTGCGGGGAGCTGGCGCCTGCGCCCTCAGCCTGGGCAGTCCTGCCCGGTCCCGCGGTCCTCCGGGAGAAAGGCCTGGGCTGGAGACCGTGGAGAGCAGCAG
The DNA here is from genome assembly GCA_006410675.1 of Oreotragus oreotragus. Classification (NCBI taxonomy): domain Eukaryota; kingdom Metazoa; phylum Chordata; class Mammalia; order Artiodactyla; family Bovidae; genus Oreotragus; species Oreotragus oreotragus. The sequence continues at coordinate 67,954 of SJYX01001558.1, read as the reverse complement.
AAATGGGACTGTGGGGGGAGGCAAGGAGGGGCGTGGGCAGCATGGGGCCAGGGCTGCGCCCTCGGGGCCTGGCCAGCTGTGCGGGGGCTGGGAGCCAGCAGGGAGCTGAGGACCAGGCTGGGGCCCCCGCTCCAGAGCCAAAGGCCAGTGGGCATGACAAGGAGGCTGCGGGCTGCGGGCCGGGGCCGTGCGGGCTGGAGTGCCGCAGAGCAAGGGCCGGGCAGCAGCGGGGCCAGGGCTGAGCAGAGCGGCCACCCCCAGGTGGAGGGCACCAGACAAGCCAAGGGGGCCACAGGGCCCGATGAGCCGGCTCCGCGTCAGCAGACCTGGGCTCCATCCCGCGCCACCTGTGACCTCAGGCGTCTCACCTCACGGCTCTGGAGGAAGCCGCGGTGGCAGGGAACGTGCGTGGCTGCCCGACACAGGCTGGCCTGGCAGGCCCCCTTGCTTGCCAGCCCTGCAGGGCCTGGGCTCAGCGGGCAGCAGGTCGAGCCGCCTCCTCCGTGAGGCCGCCTGAAGTTGGTGCAGTCGTGGGAGCAGTTGCCTGGCGGCCCGGTCTTTCTGGACGACTGTCGAAACCCGCTCGGAGAAGTCAGGGGGCACCTCTGACCCCCACCCCTCTCCCTGCTGCACTGACTGCTTGGCCCCGGGGAGGGGGCGGGTGGGGGGAGGCTGCCTGGGACAGATACCTGGGACCACCAGGGAGCCAGCCTCAGTGGGGAAGTGCGGTCCCTGCAGGGGATAGACGCAGCCCCCGCGGAGGCGGGCAAGCCTGGGGCTGGCTCTCAGAAGCCCCCGCCAGCCGGCAGCCCGGAGAACTGTGCAGCCGGGGCCCCTGGTGGCGGGCGGTCCAGCTGCTTACTTTCCCAAGCACAGCCGCTGCGGCCAGACAGGGCAGCCAGGCTCTGCCTGGGGCCAGAAAAGTCCCCCAGACACGGGGACCTCTCGGGCCTGCCCTCCCTGGACGCAGGGACACCGCGTGGTCACCCCGTGAGTCCTCCCAGAGCCTCCAGACCAGGCCAGGAGTGTGGCAAGGAGAGGGACCACGATGGATTGACAGACGGGCCGACAGGCAGTGGAATCACACAGACTGCCCCCACCCACTCCGGCGGAGGAAAGACAGCTGACCTCCTGCCCTGAGCACCTCCACGACACCCCAGCTCAGTCCCAGACACACAGCTGCACCTACGCAGGCGGAACCCCAGGTGCAGGATCCCTCAGCCCTCGGGGAGGCTCCCACTCAGGTGCTACAGCTGGAGCAGGGCCCACTCCCCCAAATCCCCCGGTCCCGGCATCTAGTCCCCCATCCCTTCATTTAAGCAGATCTCTATCCGCACGTCTGCCCCCAAACACACTCTGTCATTGCGTGGATGAGGGACCCGCGCTTGGAATGGAACATCAGATGGCAGGGTTTCCGGGGAGGCATCGGTGCAGAGATGAGCAGGCCCAGCCTCCCCACCCGGGGCCCTGACTCGCTGAAAGCCGCCCGTCACCGCCGTGGCCGTGGTCGTCGTCCCACGGGCCAGCCCCCACGTCAGCCCTCCACGCTGGCTGGAGGCAGCCTGGAAGGTGGGGGCAGCTCGAGCTGAGCAGGGACCTGGGCCTCCAGGGCCCACCTTCCAGAAGAAAGCCTGGGGCCAGGGATGTGCTGTAGGGAGGTGGGCACCTCACCTGCCGAGTCGGGAAAACAAGCTCCAGACGGAGACCCAGCTGGGCCGCTCCGGGGACGCGGGGGGCAGAGGGCCCTGGGGGCAGCTGCAGGGCCCGGGGGCCCCAACAGCCCTGCCGCCCTCGAGCGGGCTCAGGGCTCAGCTCCTGATTCCGTGACGCTGTTTGTGTGACCTGCACTTTCCTATTCACAGAGTGACTCTCACCTCCTCCGCATCAAACAGAAGACAGGTTTTCACCTTAAGTCGTACCTGATGAGCCCCCGAAATCGCAGGAGGGGCTGCGATGATGAAAGTGATTTACAAAGGAGGCTGACGGACGTGTGAGGACGGTGAGCGGAGGCTGCCCGGGTTATCAAAGCAGACGCAGGTGGGCAGGCGAGCGCGGGCGTGTCCCAGGCTCCAGGGTCCAAGGCAGGCCCGCCAGCAGCCCCACACACCCCGCCCAAGGCCCAGCTGGAGCCGGTTCCCAGCGCGAGTGAGACTCACCCTTCGGCCCTCAGCTTCACCAGGCCAGATGCCCTGTCCCAGGGTCCTGGCCACACGCCCTGAGTGCAAGGGGCAGCCCCTGAGCAGGACACCCCTCGGTGGTGGCCACGTGGTGATGGGACAGACTGAGGCCTCGGGGAGCACAGGCCCAGCCTTGGCAGCTCTGTGCTCACAGATCTGAACGTCTCTGAGCTCTGCTTTCTCGCCCGTGAGACGGGGACTGAACCCCCTTCAGGACACCTGCGGATCCTTGAGGGGCCTGGGCTGGCGTCCGGCAGGGAGACGGCTCCGTGGGGAACAGCACGCGTGCTCCAGGCCCAGCGGCCCTCATCCCCAGGCTGGCCCCCGGCGCCCGCCCCCAGGACGAGGCTCTGCCCCGCGAGTGCACCCTGCGCCCGGAGTCTCAGGGGCGGCGGGTCGGGGTGGCTCAATGGGTGGCCCAGCCGTATGTCTTGATCAGTGAGGTGGCTGGGCTTCCCTCCCACAGAGTGGACCCAGTCACCTCGAGCCCGTGGGAGGGAAATGAGTCAAGTCTGTAAAACGCTCTGCGGAGCAGATGAAAGGGGCTGAGGCAGGGGCTGCCCCGGAGACAGAGGTGGGGACCCTGGGTGCTCTGCCCCGCGCCCACACTCAGACCCCAGCGGGGGGCCATGGGCCCCCACGGGAGCCCTGCCCCCTCCCCCCTGCCCTGGGCAGAGCGGCCCTGGGTCCGGAGGGGCTGGGCCCTGGGGCGGCCGCTGCCGGTCCTGCCCAGGGAGTTGGCCAGGGGGCTCCCACAAGGCTGCACAGGGACTGTGGCCCCAGCAGATGGCAGGTGGCCGGGCCTGGAGGTGTCTGCTTCCTGACGCACCCCAGCCTCCCTGCGTTTGGGCGACTTAAACCTCATCTCATGGGCCCCCACGGGAGCCCTGCCCCCTCCCCCCTGCCCTGGGCAGAGCGGCCCTGGGTCCGGAGGGGCTGGGCCCTGGGGCGGCCGCTGCCGGTCCTGCCCGGGGAGTTGGCCAGGGGGCTCCCACAAGGCTGCACAGGGACTGTGGCCCCAGCAGATGGCAGGTGGCCGGGCCTGGAGGTGTCTGCTTCCTGACGCACCCCAGCCTCCCTGCGTTTGGGCGACTTAAACCTCATCGCTAGTTAGCTGGGAGATCACCAGCAAGCGCAGCTCTTTCTGCTTGAATTCAGGGCTAGACGCCCTCTCAGGACACCAGGGCGACCGTGCCTAAGGGCAGAAAGGAAGCAACCTGCCCACCCCCCAGCGTGGCCCCACTGGAGGGGGCAGGACACGGGGCCAGCCCCCTTGGCCTCCAGGCCTCGGAGCAGCTTCCTGGGCCAAGGCTGCCGGGGGAGCATCCATGCCCTGCCCGCCCCCGTGGCCCCGGCTCGCCTCAGAACCTGCCCTGCACGGCATCCCCGTCTCCTGCCAGGAAACAGAGGCCCAAAAGCAAGAGGCACTGGTCTGAGGCCATGTGGAAGCCGGGCCCTGGCAGGTCCGGGAAGTAGGGCTCTCTGCTCCCGTTTATTTCCCGCTCCCAGGCAGGAAGTGAGAGGGGTTCGCGAAGGCCGTCACTCTCCCTGGACTGTCGCAGCACACCCTGACGGGCAGCACAAACATCGGAGGTGCCTTCTCGTGGACCCGGGGGCCTGCCGTCCAAGGCCACAGTGCCGCCAGGGTGGCATCTGGGGGAGCTCGCTCTGGCTGGTGGGCGGCTGGCCTCCACGGTCTTCCTGCGTGGAGGGAGTGCACCGGGGCCCCTCCCCCTTCTTACAGGAGCACCGGGCCTGCTGGCTCAGGGCACCCCATGGCCTCATTCAGCCTGATTTCTCCCCGAAGCCTGCGTCTCTGAGTGCAGTCACCCTGGGAGTTAGGACATCATCCTGTGGCTCTGGGGACATTCAGTGAGTGGCAGAATCAGATGGAACTAGTCCACGAAAAGCTCCTGGGCGTCTGGCATGCCGCAGTGCTGGGTGGGGGCAGGAGAGGAGGCTGGGCTCCCCCAGGAACCGCTGGTCCAGGTGCTGACGGTCCCGAGCGCCAGAGCCGGCTCACGCCATCCCCTGGAGGGGCTGTCAGGTCCAACCAGGTGAGGACCCGGGAGCCTCTGTGGCCGTGGAGAGGGCGGGGTGGGGGGTCCAAGGCTGGCGCCGGCCCTGCACCCACCACCCTTCAGCTCACGCCCCAGACGTCTACAGTGAGACTGCGTCTGTCAGTCCCCAGAGCACAGGAGGCACGGAGGAGGCCCCTGGTTTGCCGGAGTTCACTGCTGCACCGAGGGGTGATTTGCCCTGGGACTTCCCGACCCGGCCCGGAGCTCCTCCTCCCAGCTCACCGCCCTCCCCCCAGTGTCCCTGCCGTGACTGGGGGTGGACTCCGGATCCGCCGGCCAGAGGCCCCTGGCCGCTCACAGTGGCTGTTCCAGGCCAACACTGGAGCCCTGGACTCAGTTACCCTTTGTCCGCCAAGTCATCCCAGCGGAGGCAAGAAAGCAGCAGAGCCTCACCTCGGGCTGGGGCCAGGCCACCAGGAGGTGAAAGGTCATGCTCGGGTGGCCGCCCAGCCACCGGCAGCTTCTGAGTGACATCAGGCGTGGAGAGACTCCGGGCGACCCGGCCAGCACTCCTCCACCACCCCGAGGGCGGTCCTTGTTGAGAAACACAAGTGGGAAGACAGACAGATCACCTGGTTCCGACCCGCAGCTGCCCTTCCCCGCGCCCCAGCGCCTCTTCCCTGCTGCAAAATGGAGTCTCTCAGGAGCTGGATGAGCCCATCCCTGGAGGAGGCGCACACAGCAGGCACTCTATAAATGTTGCTAGCCCTCAGCTCGGTGCCTCCAAGGCCTCTGAATTCTGGTGCTCAAAAACTCTGAGACCCCGTGGGAGAGGACCCACCCCAGCTCCCAGCTGGACAAGCCCCCAAAACGGAGGCTTTTGCGGGGGACCTTTTAGTCTTTGTGCTCCTAGAAACCCTTAGTGAGTGTGAGACCGGATGGGGAGCCAGGGTAGCCGCGGCCCGGGAGACCCCTGCCGTAGGAACATCCCGCAGCCACGAAGGCACATCCCACAGGGATGCCCGGGGCAAAGCAGTCTGCAGACCCCACGGTGTTTCTGACCAGTGTTTCCCCCACAATTCAAAGCCTCTAGAAACCCTTAGTGAGTGTGAGACCGGATGGGGAGCGAGGGCAGCCGCGGCCCGGGAGACCCCTGCCGTAGGAACATCCCGCAGCCACGAAGGCACATCCCACAGGGATGCCCGGGGCAAAGCAGTCTGCAGACCCCACGGCGTTTCTGACCAGTGTTTCCCCCACAATTCAAAGCCCTGGAATGTTAGCTCCATGAAGGCAGGGCTGCGTCCTGTCTTGACTAGGTCACCTCACCTATGGCCCTGCCTGACCCTGGGAAGGTTATGGTAGCTATTGGATGGGTGGATGGATGGGTGGATGGGTGGACGGTGTGGTGGGTGGGTGGATGGTGTGGTGGG
>SJYX01001558.1:0-55150 GCA_006410675.1 Oreotragus oreotragus | reverse complement strand
CGCCGGGGGTGCGCTGCGGGGGGGTGCTGGGGGCCAGTTACCAAGGGCACAAGGGAGCTGTGGGACGACACGCATGTTCACTACCCTGACTTCAGTGATGGTGTGTACTTAAGTCATGATTTACCAAATATGCATTCCGAATATGTGTACTCAGATATCTGAGTAATGTCAACTTTGCCTCAATAACGCTGTTTTAAACAAGAAAGAAAATGCGGCATCAGGGTGGTAGGATACTCAAAAGAAAAAGATTAAATCGGATTCTTTCCTTGTACTTGATACCAGAAGCAAACTGGAATGGTTCAGAGGCATAGACTCAAACAAGGCAAAACCGCCGTGCAGGGGAGCATCCTGCTGGCAGCTCGGTTCTCGGCCCAGCGAGCCTGTGCTCTGCGCATCTGTGAAGCGCTCCGTCCCAGCCGACGTTCTTGTCTGACCCCCCAGGTCAAGTTCACCTGCCAGAGGGATCAGGTGGCCAGAACCTCTGTGCTGTTTTTGCCTCGTCCTGTGATTCCATCCCTGCGTCACAGTGAAAAATCTTTTGAATAAGCAAACAATCCAAAAGGCCTGCAAGAAAATGTGGACGTGTTTTCTATAATTTTTTTGTTTAAAAAGAACTTTTCTTTGCAGAGAAATTAGAAATTAGATAAATGACAAAGTGAGAAAGTACCTTCCAACTGTATCATGGGCCAAAGGGTACTAGCGCTGATTTTTTAGACAGCTTTTACAAATAAAGGAAAAGCCTAGCTCTATAGAAAAATGGGTAAAGAAATGAAGAGACAACACAAAAGGGCATCACATGAAAATATGCTCGAAAACAGCAGGTAGGAAAACTTTACACTAAAGCTGTTGTGTCGTTTGAAAGTGAATATTAGAGAGAAGTGACTTAGGGGGCATTTGAATCCACTGGAAAGCTTTCAAGGATGGGTCAGTCAGCCCAGCAAGTGAATCCACGTTTCAACTGTAAACCTCATGGAATCTAAATACAGAGGAGGTATTTCCAGTGAAAACGCAGGATGCAATTTCAGCTGTGCCGTCAGTGTAAATTAGGCCTCAGACGCTGCATAAAAAGGGAAACAGCTCATTAATAAGCTGTTCATCCACCCCTTGTTGACGGGTGGCACTGTGCTGACCCAGTGGGATGGTCCTCTGGGGTCCAGGTCTCCCAGGCTTGCGGCCGCGACCCCCTTCTCTCAGACTCTTCTGCCGGGTTTGAGCGTGGGGCCAGGCCCCGCTGCCCCGAGTGTGACGGGAGGACCCAGGGGCGGCCGGGTCTCAGCGGGCACGGGGATGCCGGCTGCGGGCCCCTCGGCCACCCTGCCTCCCCTCCTCCCCGTCACCATCTTTCTGGGTCTGTGTCCGCTGCTGGGTTTTGGTCCCTGCGGCCAGAGTCCTCCGGGCCCCTGGCAGGGGCGGGGTGCACCTACCGTGCGCCCCCCCGCAGGGCCCCGCAGGGAGCTGGCGGGCCACGCGACCTCCCGCCGAGTGTCAGCAGGAACCACGACTTCCTCCCACGCCCCCCAACCAGGAGCCGCCAGCGCTCGCCAGTGCCAGCTGCCAGTCCGCCCGGGCCGCAGGCAAGCTGCACGTGAACAGTTTTCTGGGCCTCGACCCCGAAGAGGCAGAACGGAATTTCAAAGCAAGCTGAGGGGTGAGGCCCGACCCCGCGCCCCTCCTGGGAAGCTGTCCCGGGCCCCGGGATGGATGAGGCAGTGAACGAGTGCATGGATGAGCCAGGGTGTGCTTCTGACCTCGGGGGCCCTGCGCGCCGGCGCTGTTTGAGGGCCCCTGAGGTGGGGCACCCCTGCCCCGTTCAAGAGGGCGCTGCGCGTGGGCCCAGAGGCCGGGGCCCAGGCTGCCCGGGAGGGCCTCTGCTTCTCTCCCTGTGGCCTGAGTCTGTCCGCTCCCACGGGGGCCCTCTGCCCCCTCGGCCCCCAGCTGGGCTGAGCTGCTGCTACAGGGATGATCGGGGCCCTGGGGGGGCGCTCTGCCTGCCCCCCGGGAGACGCCGGGGTGTCAGTGCTGCGGCAGCACAGGGACCGCCTCACCCAGAGTGTGTGGAGCCGTCAGAGCCGGGGCTCCTGGGCTCTGGGGCCAGGATGACCTGCTAACGTGGGGGCGTCGCTTAGTCCCCTTCCTTCCGGGCTGAAGGACGGGCCAGCCTCCCTGGAAAAGACAAAGGCATTTGGTCATTTCCCTGAAGGCGCGCATCCAGCGGCCCCGTCCTAAATAAACAAACAGACATCTTGCCCAGCGTGCTGACATTTCCAGACGCGCACTGAGCCCCACGCGGCCAGGGTGCTCTCTGGAGGGGAGCGCTGTGCCCGCCTGCAGGTGACCATCCTGGGGTCACCTGGCAGGGCACCCAGGGTCCCACCCTCAGCCTCACCCTGCCCCACCCACCTCGCAGAGCCCCTATAATTTGGAGTGACATCACCCTTGTCTTAGCTGAGTCCGATGAAAAATCCCCTTCACAGGAGAAGGGTAAAGTTTGTGGCGATCCCAAAATAGCCCCAAAGAGCTGCCTGCCACCCCAGGAATGCCCGGAAACCACGCCTGGCTGAGGACAGAGGTCACCCAGCTCCCAGGCCTTTGAAGCTCGAGGGGACTTGAAGAAGCTTCCAGAAGCACAGCAGGGTCACGGCTCCTCCCCTGCCTGGTCCACAGGAGCCACGGAGGAGCATCTGCATGGGGGTGAAGGAAGGAGGAGCCCAGGAGCTGGGAGGACGAGGATCAGCTCTCCAGGGCCTCGGGGGCTCCGGCCCCACCAGCCTCACGCCCCACGGCCCCTGGAATGTGAGGGGGTGAATGCCAGCTGTTGGGGGCAGCCCCAGGACACTTGCCAATCATCATGCTGGCGCCACTGGGTGACCCCCGAGCTGAGCGCAGGACCCCTTGGGGAGGGCTGGGAGGCCGCCCACTCAGCCAGAGTGAGGGAAGGCCTCGGGGCGTGGCCGGTGGCAGAGGGCCAAGAGCAGGGCACAGGCTGACCCAGCTCTCGCCTGCACGGCCACGGGCAAACCACTCACAGCTTCCTGCCTCAGTTTCTGCACCTGTGAAACGGGGCCTGTTCCAAAACGCTGGAGGTCTGTGAGACCAGGATTGCCTCCCAAGACTGTGGTCAGAGCTGCTGGCCTCCGCCCATCACCCAGCCGCTCCCTTTTCCTCCCACGGACAAGGCCGGTCCCCTGCTGACCCCAGGGGACATGCACAGGCGATGCTGCCTTCAGGAGGGAGGCCCTAGGTCCCTGTGGACACGGAGACGGGGGGTCTTGGAAATGCAGGGTGGTGCCCTGGGCAGTGCCCTCTCTCCATGGGCCGGCAGCTGCTGCCCATTTCCTTTCGAAGAGGGCTTTTGCTAAGGCTTTGGAACATTCCAGAGAGGGGGCGTGGGCCTGGCCCTCTGTCCCCGGGGTAGCTGCGTTTGGGCCTGGGGTCTCAGAAAGGGTGGTCTCGGCCAGTCCAGGGGGTCACAGGGCAACCCCTCTCCATGACACGCCAGGCGGGTGTGCAGGGGCTGGAGGAAGTGCCGGGGTGGCTGCTCCCCCAGAGGGAGCCCCGGGAACAGGTCCCGCCACATCCACCACAGAGCACTGGGCAACGGACTCTGCAGGGTCTCACGCCCCCGGAACGGCCATGGGCTCCTGGGGGCACCGTGCCCTCCTGGAGGATGTGCAGCGGCTGGGTCACGTCCCGGCTGCCCTGAGGCCACAGCCGCCTGGCCTGTGTCCCCCGAACCCCCATCAGTGTCCTGCAGATGGGAGCAGACCCACGCGAGCTTTAGTTCCAGCAAGCCTGTGTGTGTCGTGTCCAGAGACAGCGTCTATTTACTGAGCGCCTACTGCATACTGCTGTCCGTCCCAATCCATCAGCGCTCCCGTCAGACCCTGGAGATGAAGAGACTGCAAACAGAGAGGTCAGTTGCTCGCAAGGTCCCGTGACTGGTGAGGGAAGGCCAGCACCTGAGTCAGTCTCCACATCAGACCCCGGTGGTTTAAGTGAAAGCCACTCAGTCGCGTCTGACTCTTGGCAACCCTGGGGACCATACAGTCCATGAAGTTCTCCAGCCAGAATACCGGAGTGGGTAGCCTTTCCCTTCTCCAGGGGTTCTTCCCAACCCAGGGACTGAGCGCGGGTCTCCCACGCTGCAGGCAGATGATTCTCCACCAGCTGAGCCTCCAGGGGAGCCCAGGGACTGAGCGCGGGTCTCCCACGTTGCAGGCAGATTCTCCACCAGCTGAGCCTCCAAGGGAGCCCAGGGACTGAGCACGGGTCTCCCACGTTGCAGGCAGATTCTCCACCAGCTGAGCCTCCAGGGGAGCCCAGGGACTGAGCGCGGGTCTCCCACGTTGCAGGCAGATTCTCCACCAGCTGAGCCTCCAGGGAAGCCCAGGAGTTTAAGTGGCACTTTAACTGCAGAGTCCAGGCTGTTTCTCTGCTGGGCTGGTTTTCGAGGCCACGACCCAGGCCCGTGAGTTGCCTTGGTTCCCACCTTCCCGGCAGGTGTGTCTCACGGCCTGAGAAGCACGGCTGTCCCTGGGGTGAGGCGAGCTCGTCCCGCGGCTCCAGCCACAGAGGCAAGCTGTCCTCCGGCTACTGTGCAAAAGGAAAGGGGGAGACTGCGAGTCCCCGGCCCGAGTGAACCCCCCCAGTAGCGGGGCCCCGGCCCCCGCCCACCGGGTCAGCAGTCCTGAACGTCGCCCCCACCCCCTCTCCTGAGCCCCTGAAGGCAGATCCTGGGCCAGGCAGCCCCACCAGCAGCGGGCAAGCGGGTCTGAGTCAGGTTGGGAACCTGGCTTTGCATCACCCACAGAGCCCTGGGTCTGAACTAACTGCCAGGCCACATGGACTCCCAGGGACACGGCAGGGACTCCTGGCCCCCGGGGGGCTGGACCAGGAGCCACTACGGCTTCCGTCCACCCAGACCACAGCCAGCCTCTCCCAGCAGCTTCCAGGCTGTGGGGCCATGCCTCAGAGCAGCGGTGAAGGGGGGCCTGGGGCCTGGGGCGCCCGGCACCCTGCCCGCTGGGCCACAGCAGACACCCAGGGCAGCCTTGCCCCGGCCCCCGGCCAAGGGCTCTGTCGGTCACAGACTCAGAGTGACCCCTGAAATGGGAATTCAGGTTTCAGCTTCCCCAGGGGGGCGTTGGTCCTGCCGTGAACTCCGGGACACGCCCCGAGCGGGTCCTAACCCCGGGCTGCAGCTGCCCGCGGGCAGCCACCCCAACTCTGGCTTCCGTACCCATAAAGCAGGGGTAACCTCCCTGCTAACGCGGAGCAAAGCTGGCGGCGTCTCCAGAAAGTGCCTCCCAGGCAGGCAGTCCCCAGCCTGGGACCTGCTGGGCTCCAGGACCAGGGGACAGGGCGGAGGGAGCCCCTCCTGAGCCTCAGGCGCCCCCGCTCTGGGAGGGTGGGGGGGCGCGTGAGACTGGCGTCCTGGTGCAGGGGGCAGGCCAGCCCTGGCGGTTCCCCTTCCTCCAGCTCCCAGGACGGGGCGCTCTGCCCCACACCCCACGCCGCTGGCCGCCCGCCAGCTCCCCGACATGCCTGTGGGTGACTCCTGGAGCCCCGCCAGATGCTGTCACACATCCCGGGGGCCTCGGATGACTGGGTAGGGAGTGGGGCCTGGAGTCCCTCGGAATCCTGCACAAGATGTCAGGCCTGGGGGCGCAGACAGGGAGGGGGCTGTGCGGATGCCCCCCTGCAGGAGGGTGGGTAGGGGTCCCCACTGGAGAGGCCTGGGGAAGCGGGAGCTCCATCTCAGGATCAGGCTCACGGGTGGGGGCTCTCAGGATCTCGGACCCGGGTGAAGGGGCGCAGGACGGTGCCAGCCCTGGGGGCCACGGGGGGGTCATGGGCCCCCACACCAGAGGGGCCACATGCATGGGGGGTTCCCGGGCCCCCACACCGGAGGGGCCACACGAGTCTCCCTCCCACTGGGGATGGGGGCGGGACACGGCTGAGAGGGCCTCCCGACTGCGGGCTGCCCCACGGCGGGCGTCCCCAGCCCCGCTTCCCCTTGCAGGCCGTCGGGGGCCCTGGTTACAAGTGGCAGCAGCTGCGCTCTATTTATACCAGTGGCCGCGTCGTCCACAGGCCGGCTAGGCTGCACCACGATCAGCTTACATCTAAAATAAATGTTTCCTTAGCTTGAATCTGATCTCTAGTGGCAAATTTCGAGAAGAGGTGAGACAGGTCAAGACTCTGAGCAAGGCTTGCCTGCTGGGCCAAGGGCAGAGGCCAGGCTGGAATGTCCCCAGGCGGGCACCTTGGTGATCCTGAGAGGCCGTGCTCACCCACCTGTCCGTCACGGGGTCCTCACGGGGGTCCTCACGGGGCTCTGGGGGCCCTCAAGATGGGCGAGGGAAGGGACACACGTGACCACATGGGGCCCTGAGCCCGGGGGTCAGGGGGTCAGACCCAGTGCCACAGACAGCTCTTTTCGGAGACGCTGCCGCCTCCTGGTTTGAGGCAGGGGCTCTGAGTGGGAGGGGTCTTCAGAACTTAGGGGGCAGGAAGGGCGGCCCCCTTACCTGTGGCGGCTGTGGCCAGTGCGTCCGGGACCCACCACCTTCCCCCGGAAGGCAGGCGAGAGCGGGGCTGGGGAGCCGGGGCAGCAGGGTGTGTGGCCCCCTCCCCAGGCCACCCGAGGCCTCGGGCCCCCTGCGGGCGAGGACCCAGCTCCAGCTCCAGGCAGGGAGGGCTCAGAGCCGGCCGGACTCCCTGTAGAGCCCCAGAGGCTCCCAGGGGAAAGCCTTCTGAGATGACCGCCTCTCCACCACCCCACCCTTCCGGGGAGAAAGCCTTCCTTAACCCTACTGGGAGCCCCTGGGCCGCCCTGGGAGAAAGGGGTACGGGCATCAGCCCCACCCTGGGGGGTGCCTGGCACATGGGGCCAGAGAGGGACCAACAGCAGGGGCGGGTGCGCCTGGTACACAGAGCTGGAGTCGGTAGATGGGGCAGACCAAGAGCCCCCGCTGATGACCCCAAGGGGCCAGGCCAGCTCAACCCAGATGTCAGGGCTCCTGCGAGAGAAGTGGGGACCCCCCCACGAATCCCACCCCTGCCGCCTGTTTCCCTGCCCCTGGGGACCTGAGCCGCTTCCACAACAGAATTACATCCAACTCTGGGGGCGAACCAGACCCCCAGCCCACATGGCCCCTTGCCCATGACACCCTGAGCAGCACCCCCAGGAGCAAGGGAGGCTGGCGAGGCTGCTGGGCTGGGCTCATCCTGCTCTGTGGAAGGAACAACTCTCTCAAAGCAGGAATGCTAATTACCTCCCCCGCTGGGGCAAAGGAATCCTGAGGGGGGCCCTCCTCCTCCTGGGAGGGGCGCCTGCTGGGTGTCAGCCGTGGCTCAGAGCTTCACTGGGACCCCCACCCTCAGGTGGGGTGCTATTCTGCCCACTTGACAAAGGAGGAAACCGGGGCTCCAGGAGCTGGGATACAGCCTGTGGGTGGTGGAGCAGACACAGGCCTGCTGACTCTGGAGGCCACGTCTGACCACGCCAGGCTGCGCAGACACAGGGGACTGATGGTGAGAAGGGGGGCCACGGTGGCTGAAGGCTGAGCCCACTCGGCTCCCGTGGCCCAGGAAAGAGAAGACCCTCCCTATCCCAAGGCCGTTCACTCAGGCAACTGCAACGGAAGTGCTCACCTCCAAGCCCAGCAAACACTGGGTGCCAACTGTATGTTCCACCTAGCGCTGCGACATGCGGCAGCCACAGTCCTGTGGAGGGGACAGAGGAGCGTGTGGGCGGCCCCGGTGCAGGGGAGGGGCCTGGGCTGTGAAACTGCAGGACGGAAACGGAGGGGCACGGCATCGTGGGTTGGGGGGCTTCTGGGACAGCTGGGTCCAGGAACTCGGCCAGAGCTGGGTCCTGAAGGCTGAACAGTCTTCCCCTGGGGAGGAGCCTTCCAGGTGCAGAAGAGTGTGAGTGTGGGTGTGACACGTGCCAGCATCTGGGGCCCAAGAGGTTGGTGGGGCTGACCGAGCGGAGAGGAAGCAGTCCCTGCCACCCCACGGCCCCGTCTGCGCCCAGCCCTCCTCCTGGGCAACCTCTGGCTGGGAACCGGAGGTGGCTGGGGCGGGCGCCCACCCCAAGGGGGCCTGAGCTCCTCCGGCCAAGACACCAGGCACTTCCTGACTCTGGGCCCAGATCTCCGGGCAGGGGCGGGCACCGAGGGGGCGGCATTCCAGCTGGCATTCCAACTCCTCCTCCACAATTTGTCCATTTCCTGCCCTGGCTGCAAATTTCAACCATTTCCCTCGCGGGCCACCTCCAGCCGCGGCCTGGCCCTGAGCTGACCCTGGCAGGGGACAGGACGGTCCTTGTCCTGCCAGCTCCAAGCTGGGAACCAGGCTGGCCCTCAGTCAAGCATCCTGCCAGCAGGCCCCGGGATGCTAGCAAGGGCACCGAGCCAGAGCGGGGGTGTGCCTGGGGTCCAAGCCGGGCTGTACAAGCCCCAGCCCTGTGCCTACCCTCAGGGGCACACACACGGCACCTACTGTGTGCCTGAGCAGAGCTGGTACTGGATACTCTCTAAGATGAGAGGCAGCAGCCACAGGCAGGATGTGGGCAGTGCCACGTGCCAAGGGTGAGCGTCTCCCTGTTCACCTTAAAAGTACGGCCTCTCGTCCCAGGGAGGGCAGGCTCCATGGAGAGGGGCCCGCAAGGTGCAGGGGGCCCAGGGTTCAGCGTGTGGATTCCGGCACCCCTCACCTCAGCAGATCCTGGCAGAGGTTGGCAGCGCTCCTTCCAGAAAGTTGCGGAGCAACTTTGGGCAATGGACAGTTGTTTCTTTGCAGTCACCCTCCCCAAGTTCAGAGAAAGTGCCCCGAGGAGACCAGTGTCCCCAAGTCGAGGAGGGGCCTGCCAGTCCCCCAAGCAGGGAGTATCCCACCTAGGACGCTGGCCCTGCCGGAGGCCCCGTGCAAGCACCCTCCAGGGCAGCCTGGCCCCAGGCCCCTCCCGAGGTCCCCGGCTGTGGGAGCCTCGGGCCTGCAGCAGATAGCACCCTGGGGCGTCGGGCTTGTTCAGGAGTCTGCGGGCCTCCCTAATAAGTGATTTTTGCCAAATGTCTTCTTGGCAGAAACCAGCCGGAGTGGTGGCTGCTGCTTGCAGCTAAGCGTCAGCGCGGGTGCTGGATGGAAAGCTGGGGGGAGGCCCCCTGGCTCCGGGGCCCACAGCACTCAGTGGATAGCGGCAGCTGCCTGCGTTTCCCACCCAACCCAGAGACCCTTCCTGCCAGCTCCCAGCTGCCAGCCGCCGGGGGGACCTGCCAGGAACAACCCTTTCCTGACAGGCTGGTCAACGTTTGTCCCCAGAAGTGGGCACACAGCCGAGGGCCTGGGGTGGGGATGAAAGGCCCCTTGCTCCCTGCACACAGCGCAGAGAGGCCTGGAGCTTCCTGGAGGCGGGAGCTTGGGGACCACGGGGAATCCGCGTTCAGTCTCCTATCCCAGCTCAGGCCAAGTCCTGAGCCAGAATTCTGTCCCTGAAGGACCATGTCCAGAGGCCCCTGGGGACAGCCAGACGTGCCCCGTGCAGGGACCACGCCATCGGGTCGGCACAAGGGGACACACACCTCCCCTGGCATCGGCCATACCCTGGAGTTTCACCATGGGCCCACAGGAGACACTGTGTCTTTAAAACGGGGATCTGGGGAGTGTGAACCCCCGACTGCCACAGCGACCACACCCAGGGGGCCGACCTTGCCCAGACTGAGCGCTGTCCTGAGGGCGTGAGGAGGGTTAGAGACACCTGGAGAGGATGGGAGAGTCCAGCCCACCCCGGCTCTGTGACGGGCGGGCCGGGCAGGGCGGAGGCTGCAGGAAGGGTCCCGGGGAGGACGCGCTTCGGAGAGCCCGGAGGACTCAGGGCAACGTGGGCTCAGGGCACAGAAGCGTGCGCGCATCCGGCCGCGGGCTGGGCGCCCTCCAGCACGAGCTGCGAGCCTGGACAAGCGAGCAAAGGGGATAGTCTCTGAGCTGGGGCCCCGGAGGTGCAGCTGGGATGCCCCGCCACACGCCCTCAGTTCCTGGCGTAACAGTGGAGGGTCCTGCTGTCTCTGCCATAAGCAGGTGCAGAGCAGCTGGAGCGGGGCTGGGGGAGGGTCTGGGGGTGGGCCGGCAGGAGGCCCTCGTGGCTGCAGTGCCAGCAGACGGGCAGGCGGCCCCTGTGCCCCCAGGACCCCGGCTCCAGGGAGGGCATCGCCCCCAGAGGCCCCCACCCCGGAGAGGCCAAACCCAGACCAAACCCAGCATGCTGAGCCCCATCCACTCACACGCGATGTGGACATTAAGGCAAATGCTTCAGGCAAATACATGAAGTCCGCTTCTGTGTTAAATACTCAAATAAGGTTCTCGGGCCAAATTTGACCCCGAGGTCAGAGCAAACCATGCTAATTGGATGGACCTCCCCCCAGCCCGCCAGCTTCCCCGGTGGCTTAAGGACCTGCCTGCAGTGCAGGAGACTCGGGTTCAGTCCCTGGGTCGGAAGGATTCCCTGGAGGAGCGCATGGGAACCCAGTCCAGTACTCCTGCCTGCAGAGCCCGGCTGGGGGCACAGAGGGTCAGACACGGCTGAGCGGCGCACACGCTCACGTCCTCCCAGCCCAGGCAGCCTTCCCGCTGCCCACCTGCCCTGGGAAACTCCAGTTTGGGGATGCTGGCTGGCCGGGGGCGGGGAGACCAGGAAACGCTCTCCCGAGAACCACCAGCCCCCCAGCGCTGCGCCCGTCTAGGCCCAGGCTCGAGGGCGTTCCGAGGGGCTCCTGAGATGCTGGTATGCACTGTTCACCGTGGGCTCTGGGATGGGCAGCCCCCAACACCCACCACTCACACACAGAGACGCACACACCACACACACACCACACACATCACATGCACACACACACGCCACACACATGCACACACGCCACACACACCACACACACGCATACACACCACACACACGCACACACACGCACACACCACACACACATCACATGCACACACACACACACACACCACACAGAGATGCACACATCACACACATGCACACACACCACACACATACCACACACACACTCACACACACACACGCCGCACACACACAGAGATGCACACACCACACACACACCACACACATCACATGCACACACACCAGACACACACACCACACGCACACACACATCACATGCACACCACACACACATCACACACTCACACTCACACACTCACACACTGGCTGCTGTGACTGGCAGCTGGTTTGACTCAAGGTGGGAAGGACACAGGGCACATGGAATGTGTAAGGTGGCAGACTGGCCACACCCGGCCTGCCCAGCCGTCCCACTGACCAGGAGGGCAGCGGCTGGCCCTGTGGCAGGTGAGGGCGGGGTCTTCCTGGGGTTTGCTGAGGCCCCGCCTGCAAGAGCGCCTCCAGGGTGGCAGGGTCTGTGCCCTGCCTATTCTGAGGGTCCCTGATGCCAGGCTGCTCCACCCGTGGCATGGCTGAGCAGAGGCGGCCGGCAAACAGGGTTCCACCAAGCACCGTCAGGGCACTCGCCTGCCCACAGGCCCCCAGGGGCAAGACCAGGGGGGCCTGCTCTTTCCGGAGCCCCAAGCCCACTGACCACGTTGTGCCACGGCCCCGGCCCCTGCTGCCCTGCATACACACAGCAGGAGAGGGCTGGGGGGCCCGGTCAGTGCTCGGGCGCCGTCCTATCCAGGGGCCGCCAGGCTGTGGGCCGGTAGCAAACACGACCCGCCTCTAATAAAACAAATCATCTGAGGCTGGGAAGCCGCAAGAGGAAACAGCTGCACGCTGCTGGCTGTGAACACGTGTTTCCACGCCCATCCCTCAGCTTGCCCGCTCTGCTCCCGGAATTCTGGATGCTTGGACATTTTCAGACAGCAGAACGCTCTGGGCAATCGAGAAGGGAGCTTCGGAGGCCAAGGAGCGTGGGCGCACAGAAACCAGACGAGCAGACCCCCGCACAGTGGCCGCGGTGTGCCAGCCAGAGACTGCGGTCCTTGCGCGATCTGACCCCAGGCGGCCCTCCGAGCAGCCAGAGGGACAAGGCCTGTGAAGGAAAGCAGCAAGGACGCTCATGCCGGCTCCAACGGTCCAAGACCCGGACAAACGCAAACACGCACCAAGGTGATGGGTAAACAGGTGTCACACAAGGAGCCACGCCTGACTGGGCCCAGGGCTGGACCTTGTCAGGACCACGTGGAGATGGGACCCCACACGAGCAGGGCTCAGGGGTCCAGCCCACGACGTTCAGGAGAGGCGTGTTGACCTCTGGCGATGGGAGTCAGAACAGGGTTTCCCTCGGGTGGGGATTGGTCCCAGGGGGTTGGGGGGTTGAGGGCGTGGGAAATGCGTGTACCTGGACCTGTGAGGTGGTCCCGGGCCTGCACGTGTAAGTCAGAGCTGTGCACACACGTCCTGGATTCCCCGTGTGCAGCTCACACCTCAGGAGAGTGCGGTAAAGGACGAGGACACGCTCGAGGGCCCCGCCCCAGCCACCCCGGCACACAGGGCCCTCCTCCAGCTCAAACCCTGCACAGGACGGGAGGCGGGCGCCAGTCCGAAAGAGGGTGTGCTTTCTCTCACCCTGGGGGCTGGGCTGCAGCCTCTGCAGGCCAGTGGGCAAGGGCCCTCGCAGCGGGTCTGGCCACGGACCACACCAGGGTCTGAGCCCAGGCCTTTCCAGCCTTGTGATGCTGGAGCAAAAAGGGGCGAGGCCCAGCAGACCAGCAGGCTCCCCGGGGTCTTGATGACACAAAAAGAAGAGTCTGGAGCATCCTCATGACCTTTATCCTGTCTCCTGAGCACCACCACCGTCACCAGCCCACTGCCCTTCCCCCCGGACCAACACCACCAGTACCCCCATCAGCTCTGTCACCTCCAGCACCACCAGCCCCATCACCTCCAAGATCATCACCACCTTCACCACCATTGTCATCCCCATCACCTCCAAGATCACACCAACACCACCATCGCCACCTACATCACCTCCAGCATCACCACCAACACCTCCATCACCTCCAGCATCACCATCTCCATCACCTCCAGCATCACACCAACACCTTCGTCACCTCCAAGATCGTCACCACCTTCACCACCATCGCCGCCTTCATCACCTCCAGCATCACACCAACACCTCCATCACCTCCAGCATCACCACCAACACCTTCGTCACCTCCATAGCCTCCAGAACCACTTCCATCACCCCACCATCACCACAGATCCCCGCTCTGAGCCCACTTGCTTTATTACTAAGATGCAGGTGAGCGTCCTAGTATCTGGGTCTCCAGGCATGCAACGACCCTACATTCCAGTGTGAGTCTTCAGACCCTGACTGACGGCCTCTGTACCTCAGTACTCAGTCCCACAGCCAAGACCCATCCCCAGATGGTAATGCGTCCACCACAAGTCTGGTGGTGGACTAAAACTCACTGAGATTCTGTTTTCAAGCCCTGTGAAATCTGCACATACCTGGATGCTCCTCAGGTTCCCTGATGAACCCAAAGGTGTCACCTTTAAGGTAGTCACATGACTTATGAAAAGTACCGTGGATCCCTCCAAGCCAGCTGCATGGCCTTCCCACTCCCAGGACCCTGGACTTGCGCTTACATAACCCTTGCTGGAAGTCTGAGCTGACGAACCGCCCCACCGAAGAAAGACTACCACCAATAAAACGTTTTATTACCCAATCAGGACTGCTGGTAGAGTTTATATTTAAAGCAGTTCTGTTAACCCTGGGAAGTGAATGCTCGCTTGGCTCTGGGGCAGCTTGCAAAGCAAAGACAGCAGTTTCAGTAAAGCCCTAGGGCTTTGTAAATTCAAGAAGGAAAAGCTGGACGTCAAGCCAGCCCGGGCGCTTGGGGATAGCTCTCAAGGACGCCCTTCTCTGGATGCTCCAGGCCCTGGAGCCAGACGAGGTTGGGAAGGCCGGCCCCGGGGAGCTCCAACTGGTGGAGAGAAGACGAGATTATGACCCCCACATGGCATAAGAGCCACAGAGCGGTCCCCCAGCCATCCTTGCCCCACATGGCCCCGCAGCCAAGCTCAGGGCCCAGGCAGGCCCTCCACAGGCCTGGGCCACGGGGCAGGACTCTTCCTGGACATAAGCGGGCCCCCCAGGCCTGAGGCCAACACGGCAGCACTGGGCCCACAGGGCCACTTACATTTAAATACAAGTAAGTGACATGGTAAACACTCGGCCCCTCGGCCACACAGGCCACATTTCACAAGGCAGTAGACACACACGGCCAGTGGCTGCCTTGCTGGGCTCTGTCCACGTGGGCGAGGACGCCCATCATGGTGGAAAGTTCTCACGGGCAGAGCTGGGCTTGCGGTGACAGGTCAGGACTGTGTGGGCCCAGAGCTGACGGTCCGGACGCTGCGCTGGCTGGTTTCTGCTGGAGGCCCCCAAGGCCTTGGCCCAGGCCTCTCCCAGCTCCTGGCAGCACCTTTGAGGCCCCCTGTCACGTGGAGCAGCTCCGACCTCCACTGCCATCGCCACGGGGCCCTCCCCTCTGGCCTGTGTCCACGCTTCCCTCTTCTTCAACGGCATCGGCCGTCGGATTCTGGGCCACCGCACACCAGGGTGGCCTCGATCTAACTGACGATGTCTACAAAGTCCTTATTTCCAAATAAGGCTGCAGTCACTGGTCCCACGTGGATGGGGATCCTGGGAAGACATTCCTCAGCCCACAGGCCTGCAGCTCCTGCTGCCCCGGGCCCCCGCGCTGTGCTATAGACCACCCCTCTCTCTCTCCTCCTCGGGCCGTAAGCCCCAGGCCCAGCACCCTGCAACCCAGAGCCCGGCCCACGGTGAGGGCCCAGCCAACACTTGTCTCAGCGAACGAGTGAGGGAGGGAGGACCCAGGGGCCGCATGGGCCCATCCCAAGTCTCCGGAGCCTCGATCACAGAGCTCACCCCAAGCAAGAAAGCCACACATTCAGGGAGGTGGCCTGGGTCTGAGGCCTGGCTCCACTGGGTGTGCAGGCCACCACTCCCCAGCCAGAGCCTCGTGTCCCCATCTCTGCAGGCGGGAGGGGAGGCTCCCATCCAGTCTGACCTGAGGGGCAGGCAAGTGGACAGGCAGGGTCACCAAGATGGCCCTGGGCAAGGGACGGGTGTCAGAGGAGGGCTGTCGGGGACCTCGTCCAGCGGTCCCCCATGGAGCCCCTCTGTGGAGCATCACGCCCAGCATGGTGGACGCGCCCGCCACCCCTCCAGCTGGGGTCACTGGGGCTGGGAGCGGCAGGAATGCATGGAGGAGGTGACTAACTGCCCAGGATGCTGCCAGCAGGCAGTGCCTGGAGCAGGTGCTGGACGCCCCCGTGGGCCCCCAGGCCAGAGGGAAGGAGGAGAGGGCTGGGGGCGAATCTGTTCTGGCAGCCCCCAGGGGCTCCTGGGCAGCTCGAGTTTCTAAGGAGCATACACTTATGAGTTAAGAGCGCGACTCCGATGACTGAAGGCATAAAAATAGCTCTGCTTACTCAGTCCCTTCTCAGAGCTCTGTGGGAAAGGGCCCGGCAGCCGGAGGGCTGACCCGAGGGCCCCGTGCTCATCCAGGGCTTTTGCAGCACATGGAGGAAGCTCCATGTCCTCTCCGGGGGTGGGGGTCCTCCAGGAGGCTCTCGGCACGGGGTCCTGCAGCTGGGGATGGCCAGGGGTGGGGGTCCTCCAGGAGGCTCTCGGCGCGGGGGTCCTGCAGCTGGGGATGGCCGGGGAGTGGGGGTCCNCAGGATTTGAAACAGCTCAACTGGAATTCCATCACCTCCACTAGCTTTGTTCTTAGTGATGCTTTCTAAGGCCCACTTGACTTCACATTCCAAGATGTCTGGCTCTAGATTAGTGATCACATCCTCATGATTATCTGGGTCGTGAAGATCTTTTCTGTACAGTTCTTCTGTGTATTCTTGCCACCTCTTCTTAATATCTTCTGCTTCTGTTAGGTCCATACCATTTCTATCCTTTATCGAGCCCATCTTTGCATGAAATGTTCCCTTGGTATCTCCAATTCTCTTGAAGAGATCTCTAGTCTTTCCCATTCTGTTGTTTTCCTCTATCTCTTTGCATTGATTGCTGAAGAAGGCTCTCTTATCGCTCTTTTCTTTTGAAGTCTGCTTTCAAATGGGTATATCTTTCCTTTTCTCTTTTGCCTTTCTCTTCTCTTCTTTTCTCAGCTATTTGTAAGGCCTCCTCAGACAGCCATTTTGCCTTTTTGCATTTCTTTTTCTTGGGGATGATCTTAATCACTGCCTCCTGGACAATGTCATGAACCTCTGTCCATAGTTCTTCAGGCACTCTGTCTATCAGGTCTAATCCCTTGAATCTATTTCTCACTTCCACTGTATAATCATAAGGGATTTGATTTTGGTCATACCTGAATGGTTTAGTGCTTTTCCCTACTTTCTTCAATTTAAGTCTGAAGTTGGCAGTAAGGAGTTCATGATCTGAGCCACAGTCAGCTCCTGGTCTTGTTTTTGCTGACTGTATAGAGCTGCTTCATCTTTGGCTGCAAAAATATATCGATCTGATTTCAGTATTGACAATCTGGCGATGTCCATGTGTAGAGTTGTCTCTTGTGTTATTGAAAGAGGGTGTTTGCTATGACCAGTGCATTCTCTTGGCAAAACTTTATTAGCCTTTGCCCTGCTTCATTTTGTACTCCAAGGCCAAGTTTGCCTGTTACTCCAGGTATTTCTTGACTTCCTACGTTTGCATTCCAGTGTCTTATAATGAAAAGGACATCTGTTTTGAGTGTAGAAGGTCTTGTGGGTCTTCATAGAACCATTCAGCTTCTTCAGTATTACTGGTTGGGGCATAGACTTGGGTTACTGTGATATTGAATGCAATGCAAGGTGTGTCTCATTTAATTCAGTCCAACAACCAGTGTTTAGGGCCTACTGGTGTTCTGCGGGCCCTGCCCTAGGTGCTTGATATAGTAGTGCACTGTGTATGGAAAACAAAAAATCTGCCCTGTAACTCTTACATTCTTACAGCAAACAATAAGCAAATATTGAAGTATTAAATAAATAAGGTTAATATATTGAAAACTGCTATGAAAGAAAAGTAAAATAGGATAATGTGTATCCTGAGTGAAGTTCTCTGAGGAAGAGTGAGATTAACATTTAAGAGGTTAGTTAGGGTGGGCTGGGGAGAAGTTACTGTCAACACTAAGCTTGTAATGGAGTGATGGAAGCAGGATTGGGCAGAAAGAGAGGTTGAGTTGTGAAATTATCTCATCAGAAGCCTCTGCCAATCCCAAAGAATGCTCTGAGCCTGGGATGACCTTTCAGAATTATTCCAAATTAAGGAAGGGAGTGAGAAATTTATATCCTTGCATTGATCAGTGATTGAGGCTGTATCTGGAGAGGTACTGTGACTTTTGGCAAGACTCTTTCCTTTCAAAGAGGGCAATTCCTTGGGAGGAATTAGGATTTATGAGCAACTATCGTCAGAAACTGGGGGGATGACTGACTAGATCCTGAGGGTGGATCTGGATCACAGTAACCATTATGTTGTATTGAAGTGTGATTTTAAAAAATCTAAATTCATTCAATAAACGTGTATGTGTGTGTATGTGTGTTAAGTTGCTTCACATGTCCAACTCTTTGTGACCCTATGGACTGTAGCTCACCAGGCTCCTCTGTCCATGGGATTCTCCAGGCAAGAATACTGAAATGGGTTGCCATGCCCTCGTCTAGGGGATCTTCCCAATCCAGGGATCGAACCTGAGTCTCTTATGTCTCCCACAATGGCAGTCAGGTTTTTACCACTCAGGCCCCCTGGGAAGCCCCTCAGTAAATTTTTACTGAGTACCCAGGTGGTGGTAGTGGTAAAGAGCATGCTTGCCAAAGCAGGAGACTTTAGAGATGCAGGTTTGACCCCTGGGTCAGGAAGATCCCCTGGAGAAGGGAATGGCAACCCACTCCAGGACTCTTGCCTGGAGAATCTGATGGACAGAAGCCTGTGGGCGAGGGTCTGTAGGGTTGCAAAGAGTTGGAAGTTGGAAACGACTGAAGCAACTTAGCACAGCACAGCACAACTATGTGTTAGGGTATGTGAAGAGGTTACACAAAGCAATCCTACATCTGTAATCCTAATAGCATACAGAACCCAGTTTTTATGTCCTCAATCTGCCCTCTGAATGTGTTTTCTAAACTGCAACCAAGGATTGTTTAATTGAAAGAATGCAAAGAAAGCAGAAAAGTATAGAGAATAAAATAACAAATTACTATTTACCCACCATCCAGGCTTTTCAAATTTTAATATTTTATTACTTTTGCTCAAGTCTCTTTTAATTTTTAAAGCTAAGAACACTGATCACTTTCATAGGTGTCTGAAAGAAATTTCATAAATGTAGAAAAAACTCCTAAGCAAATATTAGCAAATTTATTCAGCAGTGTGTAAAAGAATTAATATATCATCATGAAGTAGTATTTATCTCATGAATGCAAGATTGGCTTAACGTTCTAAAATCAAACAATATAATTCACCAAAAAAGGAGAAAAGCCATATGATTGCTTTCAATAAATGCAAAAAAAAAAAAAGCAGTTGGCAAAATCAACATCTATTCTAACTAAAATTCTCATAAAACTAGGAAGAAAGGAGAAATTCCCCAATTTGATGAAGTGTGTTGCATCAGTCAGGATTTAGATGGGAGAAAAACCACACAGGTAATATTTTAATTAAATGTTTCATTTTCAGAAAACGGTAGACTCACATGCAATTGTAAGGAATAATACAGAGAGGTCCTGTTTACCCTTTACCCAAATTCCCGCAAAGGTAATGTGTTGCCAGTGTCACAACTGGAATATTGGTAGCGATACAGTTAAGATACAGAACATTTTCACAACCTTAAGGATCTCTCATATTTCTCTTTTATAGCCACACTACTACTTGACTCCCAGCAAACAATAATCTGTGTTGTATAAGTGGAATCATACAGTGCGTAAACTGTGGGAACTGGCTTTTATTTCCACTCAGCATGATTTTTAGAGACTCATCCAGATTGTTGTATGTATCGGTAATTCATTTCTTTTTATTGATAAGCAGTATTTCATGATATAGACATACTGTATCTAACCATTCACCCACTGAAGAAGAGCTAGGTTATTTCCAGTTGTCAGATGAATAAAGCTGCTACCAATAGTTGTATACAAATTTTTAATGTGAATGTAAGTTTTCATTTCTCTAGAATAAATGCCCAAGAGTATAATTTCTGGGTCATATAGTAGCTGTCTGTTTAGTTTTTCAATAAACTGCCAGACTGCTCTCCAGAGTAGCTGTACCGTTTTACACTTCCACTGGCAATATACATATGAATGATGTAGTTTTTCTGCACCCTTGCCAGGGTTTGGCCTTACCACTACTTTTTATTTTAGATGTTCTGATAGGTGTATAGTGGTATTTCACTGTGATTTTTAATTTGTATTTCTCTATTGGCTAGTGGTGTTGAACATCTTTTCATGTGTTTGTTTTCCATCTGTATATCCTCTTCAGTGAAATATCTGTTCATGTATTTTGCCCATTTTCTAACTGATTGTGTTTTTTTACTGTTGAGTTTTTTTTTTTTTTAACTTTATTTTACTTTACAATACTGTATTGGTTTTGCCATACATCAACATGAATCCGCCATGGGTGTACATGAGTTCCCAATCCTGAATCCCTCTCTCACCTCCCTTCCCATACCATCTCTCTGGGTCACCCCAGTGCACCAGCCCCAAGCATCCTATATCCTGCACCGAACCTAGACTGGCGATTCGTTTCTTACATGATATTATACATGTTTCAATGAGTTTTAAGAGTTCTTTATGTGCTCCAAGTACTGACGTCTGGTTTATAAATACTTTCTATCCCTCTATGGCCTGTACTTTCGTCCTTTTAACAGGGTCTTTTGCAGAGCAAAAGTTTATAGTTGTGATGAAGTCAAATTATCCACTTTTCCTTTTATGGATTGTGCTTTAGGTCCAAGAAGCCTTTGCCTGGCCCTAAGACTTTTTCCTTTTCATACTGTTCATGGGGTTCTCAACGCAAGAATACTGAAGTGGCTTGCCATTCCCTTCTCCAGTGGACCACTTGTCAGACCTCTCCACCATGACCCGCCCGCCTTGGCTTGGTTTCACTGAGTTAGACAAGGCCCTGGTCCTAGTGTGATTAGATTGACTAGTTTTCTGCCAGTATGGTTTCAGTGTGTCTGCCCTCTGATGCCCTCCTGCAACACCTACCATCTTACTTGGGTTTCTCTTACCTTGGGCATGGGTTGTCTCTTCACGGCTGCATCTTACCTTGGACGAGGGGTATCTCCTTACCACCGCAGTTCCTGACCTTCAATGTGGGACAGCTCCTCTAGGCCCTCCTGCTGTCTGGAGAAGCCTTACAAATAGCACTGAAAAGAAGAGAGGCGAAAAGCAAAGGAGAAAAGAAAAGATATAAGCATCTGAATGCAGAGTTCCAAAGAATAGCAAGAAGAGATAAGAAAGCCTTCTTCAGCAATCAATGCAAAGAGATAGAGGAAAACAACAGAATGGGAAAGACTAGAGATCTCTTCAAGAGAATTGGAGATACCAAGGGAACATTTCATGCAAAGATGGGCTCGATAAAGGATAGAAATGGTATGGACCTAACAGAAGCAGAAGATATTAAGAAGAGGTGGCAAGAATACACAGAAGAACTGTACAGAAAAGATCTTCACGACCCAGATAATCATGAGGATGTGATCACTAATCTAGAGCCAGACATCTTGGAATGTGAAGTCAAGTGGGCCTTAGAAAGCATCACTAAGAACAAAGCTAGTGGAGGTGATGGAATTCCAGTTGAGCTGTTTCAAATCCTGGAAGATGATGCTGTGAAAGTGCTGCACTCAATATGCCAGCAAATTTGGAAAACTCAGCAGTGGCCACAGGACTGGAAAAGGTCAGTTTTCATTCCAATTCCAAAGAAAGGCAATGCCAAAGAATGCTCAAACTACCGCACAATTGCACTCATCTCACACGCTAGTAAAGTAATGCTCAAAATTCTCCAAGCCAGGCTTCAGCAATATGTGAACCGTGAACTCCCTGATGTTCAAGCTGGTTTTAGAACAGGCAGAGGAACCAGAGATCAAATTGCCAACATCCGCTGGATCATGGAAAAAGCAAGAGAGTTCCAGAAAAACATCTATTTCTGCTTTATTGACTATGCCAAAGCCTTTGACTGTGTGGATCACAATAAACTGTGGAAAATTCTGAAAGAGATGGGAATACCAGACCACCTAACCTGCCTCTTGAGAAATCTGTATGCAGGTCAGGAAGCAACAGTTAGAACTGGACATGGAACAACAGACTGGTTCCAAATAGGAAAAGGAGTACGTCAAGGCTGTATATTGTCTCCCTGCTTATTTAACTTATATGCAGAGTACATCATGAGAAACGCTGGACTGGAAGAAACACAAGCTGGAATCAAGATTGCCGGGAGAAATATCAATAACCTCAGATATGCTGATGACACCACCCTTATGGCAGAAAGTGAGGAGGAGCTAAAAAGCCTCTTGATGAAAGTGAAGGAGGAGAGCGAAAAAGTTGGCTTAAAGCTCAACATTCAGAAAACGAAGATCATGGCATCCGGTCCCATCACTTCATGGGAAATAGATGGGGAAACAGTGGAAACAGTGTCAGACTTTATTTTTTTGGGCTCCAAAATCACTGCAGATGGTGACTGCAGCCATGAAATTAAAAGACGCTTACTCCTTGGAAGAAAAGTTATGACCAACCTGGATAGTATATTCAAAAGCAGAGACATTACTTTGCCGACTAAGGTCCGCCTAGTCAAGGCTATGGTTTTTCCTGTGGTCATGTATGGATGTGAAAGTTGGACTGTGAAGAAAGCTGAGCGCCGAAGAATCGATGCTTTTGAACTGTGGTGTTGGAGAAGACTCTTGAGAGTCCCTTGGACTGCAAGGAGATCCAACCAGTCCATTCTGAAGGAGATCAACCCTGGGATTTCTTTGGAAGGAATGATGCTAAAGCTGAAACTCCAGTACTTTGGCCACCTCATGCGAAGAGTTGACTCATTGGAAAAGACTCTGATGCTGGGAGGGACTGGGGGCAGGAGGAGAAGGGGACGACCGAGGATGAGATGGCTGGATGGCATCACGGACTCGATGGACGTGAGTCTGAGTGAACTCCGGGAGATGGTGATGGACAGGGAGGCCTGGCGTGCTGCGATTCATGGGGTCGCAAAGAGTCGGACACGACTGAGCGACTGAACTGAAGTGAACTGAAGACTTTTTCCTGTTTCCCCCTAAGTTGTGGAACTTTGGTCATGGTTTTTTTTTGTTTGGTTTTGGCTTAGTTGTGTTTGTCGTATGTGTATCTGTGTGTTTGCCTACGAATGTGCCATTGCTCCAGCACCATTTGTTCAAAAAGCTATGTTTCGTGCATTTAATTGCTTTTACACTTTTGTCAAAAATCAGTTGAATGTCCTTGAGTGGACCGATTTCTGGGTTCTTTTCTGTTAATCTGTGTGTTATTCCCTCCACACGTATTCTTGGCTGTTGTAACTGTATAATGTCTTGAAACCAGGTAGTCTGATTCCTCTTACTTTATTCTTCCTCTTTCTAAAGTTGTTTTAGTTATTTCAAAATGTATTCATTATTTGCTTTTTCATATATATTTAAGAATAGTTTATATCTGAAAAAATATTGATGGAATTTTGAGAAAAATTGCATTAAACCTATATATCAATTTGTGAAAACTTGACATATTTGCTACAGTGGGTCTTCCAGTCCATAAACATGGTACATCTTACCATTTAGGTAATCTTTGAATTCCTTTATCAGCATTTTGTAGTTTCCAGCATATAAGTCTACATGTGCTTTCTTAGATTTATTCCTAAGTTTTCTCTCTTTTCTGAGTGAATATAAATAGTATTGTATTTTTAATTTCTGTGTCCATATGTTCATTGAAAATGTATAGAAATGCCACTGATTTTTGAACATTTATGTTGCATCCTGCAAGATACCTTGCTGAATTCACTTATTAGTGCTAAGAGCTTGGGGTTTTTTTTTTAGATTCCTTAGGCAGTCTTAGCATCTACAAATAGGGACAGTTCTATTTTCTTCCTTTCTGATGAATATGCATCAGAATTAAATTCCCTTGTTTTGCTTTTTTTGCACTGAATAAAACTTCCAATGCTATATTGAACAAGAGTAGTAGGAGCAGACGCCTTTCCCTTTTTTCTGATCTTTGGGGGAAAACATTCAGTCTTTCACTGCTAAGTACGCTGTCAGTTGTAGGGTTTTTTTGTAGATGATCTCTATCAAGTTGAGGGAGTTTTCCTTTATTCCTGTTTTCTGAGAGTTTTTAATATGAAGGGTGTTGACTCTTGTGAAAGCTTCCTTGGGGGAAATGATTTATATAATCATGTGATTTTTCTTCTTTTTAGCCTGTTCATGTGGTAGATTGCATTGATTGATTTTTTTTGGATTGATTGTTGAATGTTGACTAACCTTGCACAACTGAAATAAATACCACTTGGTTGTGTTGTATAGTTCTTTTTATACATTGTTGTATTTGGTTTGCTAGTATTTTGTGGAGATTTTTTGCATCGAAGTTTATGAGATATATTGGTCTATAGTTTTCTTTTTTGTCCTTCTTTGGTTTTTTGGTTATTGCTAGCTTCTAAAATGAATTGGATAGTTTGTCCTTTTCTTTTTTCTGGAAGGCATTGTGTAGATTGTCTTCATTCTTCTTTAAATGTGTGGTAGAATTCTCTGTGAAACCATCTGGAAATTTCTTTGGGGGAGTTTTAAAACTACAACTTCAATTATGTCAATAGTTATAGAGCTATTCAAATTATCTGTTTCATATTGGATGAGTTGCAGTAGTTTGTGTTTTTCAAGGAATTTGTCCCTTTTATCTAAGTTGTCAAATTTGTGTGTGTAGAGCTGTTTGTGGTATTCACTTAGTCATCCTTTTTATGTTTACATGATCTATAGTGGGGTCCTTTTTGTCATTCCTGATGTTGGTAATGTTTGTCTTATCTCTCATTTGTCATTCTTGCTAGGAGGTTGTTAATTTTATTACTTTTTCCAAAGAATCAGCTCTTTGTTTTATTGTTTCTATTGTTTTTATATTTTTAATTTCATTTATTTCTGCTCTCATCTTTATTATTTCCTTCCTTCGGCTTGCTTTATTTGGTTCTTTTCCTGTGTGTTCTCAGTGGGAGTTTAAATAATTGATTTGAGATTATTTTCCTCTTTTTTACTGTATGAATGTAGTGCTAAATTTAGAGCTAAACTTTTCCCTCTCAGTGTGACTTTAGCTGTAGCCTTCAAAGTTGATCTATGTTCATATGTTCATAGTGATCTATGTTCACTTTCATTCAGTTCAACATATTTTTAAAATTTTCCCTTGAGACTTCTTCAACCCATGGATTACTTTGAAGTATGTTGTCTTCCTGCTATCTTTCTGATTTCTAATTTGATTCCATTGTGGATGGAGAACACACACTCTGTATGATCCCAGTTCTTAAAAAATGTTTTAAGGCCCAGCATGCAGTCTGTCTTGGTATATGTTCTGTGGGCACTTTAAAAGGGTGTGTATTCTGCTGTTGTTGGGTGCTGCTAATGCTGCTGCTAAGTCGCTTCAGTCGTGTCCGACTCTGTGCGACCCCATAGACGGCAGCCCACCAGGCTCCTCTGTCTCTGGGATTCTCCAGGCAGGAACACTGGGGTGGGTTGCCATTGTTGGGTGCAGTGGTTTATAAACGTTAATTAGAATCTGTTAGTCAGTGGTGCTGGTGTGTTCTATATCCTTGCTGATTTTCTGTCTAGTTATTCTATCAAGTGTTCAGAGAAAGGTACTGTAGTCTCCAATTTACCTAATTGTGGACTTACCTATTTCTTCCTTAAGATCAATCAGTTTTTGCTTCATGGTTTTCAGCTCTATTGTTTATTGCATATCCACTTATGATTTCTGTATATTCTTGATGAACTGACTCTTTTTATCACTTTATAATGTAATTGTTTCTGATAATTTTTTTTGCTCTGAAGTTTACTTTATATGATATTACTCTAGCCACTCCCACTTTCCTTTGATTAATTTTGCATGATTTATCTTCCCATCCTTTTACTTTTAATCTGCCTTTATTGTTATATTTAAAGTGAGTATAGGGAGTCCCCTAGTGGGCCAGTGGCTAAGATTCTGTGCTCTCATCGCAGAGGGACTTGGTTCAATCCCTGGTCAAGGAATTAGATCTCACATACCACAACTAAGGGTTTGCATGCCGCGGCTAAAGATCCTACGGGCTACAACAAAGATATTGTGTGCTGCAACTAAGACTCAGTGCAGCCAAATAAATATTTTAAAAAATAGTAAAGTGAGTTTGTTATAGACAACATATAGTTGAGTTATCGGAGAAGGCAATGGCACCCCACTCCAGTACTCTTGCCTGGAAAATCCCATGGACAGAGGAGCCTGGTAGGCTGCAGTCCATGGGGTCGCTAAGAGTCAGACATGACTGAGTGACTTCACTCTCACTTTTCATTTTCACGCATTGGAGGAGGAAATGGTAACCCCCTCCAGTATTCTTGCCTGGAGAATCCCAGGGACGGCAGAGCCTGGTGGGCTGCCGTCTATGGGGTTGCACAGAGTCGGACACGACTGAAGCGACTTAGCAGCAGCAGCAGCAGTTGGGTTATGCTGCTTTTTTTTTTTTTTTTCCATTAGGCCAATCTCTGTCTTTTATTAGTCTATTTAGATCATTTAGGCTAAGGTAATTATTGAGCTTCAGGGGTGGCTTGGTGGAAAAGACTGCCTTTTGACACAGGAGACCCAGGTTCGATCCCTGGATCAGGAAGATTCCCTGGAGGAATATATGGCAACCCACTCAAGTATTCTTGCCTGAAAAATCCCGTGGACAGAGGAGACTGGTGGGCTACAGTCTATAGGATCACAAAGAGTTGAACACGAGTGAGCACACAGCACATGATTACTGACATATTAAGGCTTAAGTCTGACCCTTTATTTTATTTGTGTTTGTTCTCTCTGTTTATTATTTGTCTGTTTTCTTTTCCTTGTCTTTTTGTGCTCAGCATCATTAGTCATCAGGGAAATGTAAGTTAAAACCACAATGAAATGTTGTTACGCTGTCACCAGAATGGCTAAAATTAAGACTTGGAGAAGGTAATGGCACCCCACTCCAGTACTCTTGCCTGGAAAATCCCATGGATGGAGGAGCCTGGAAAGCTGCAGTCCATGGGCTCACTGAGGTTTGGACACAACTGAGCGACTTCACTCTCACACATTGGAGAAGGAAATGGCAACCCACTCCAGTGTTCTTGCCTGGAGAATCCCAGGGACAGGGGAGCCTGGTGGGCTGCTGTCTGTGGGGTCGCACAGAGTCAGACACAACTGAAACGACTTAGCAGCAGCAGCAAAGACAGTAAATGTTGGCAAGATTGTAACCAGAATTCTCACATGTTGCTTGTGATAGTGGAAAATGGCATAAACACTTGTGATAAAGGTCTGACATTTTTCGTGAAATTAAATATACACCTATCCTATGACC
Source organism: Oreotragus oreotragus (assembly GCA_006410675.1). NCBI lineage: Eukaryota > Metazoa > Chordata > Mammalia > Artiodactyla > Bovidae > Oreotragus > Oreotragus oreotragus. The sequence goes on along the minus strand of SJYX01001558.1, from coordinate 28,592 downwards.
CAGTTTTATTCCTAAGAATTTACCCATGATAAATGAAAACATTTATACCACAAAAAGATTTGTACAGCAAAGCCCATGGCAACTTTATTTCTAATATTCCCAAATTGGGAACAGGCCAGGTATCTACCAGTAAGAGAACTGGTACAGTGTGATATATTCATACAATGAAATACTGCTCAGCAGTTAAAATGGACAAGATGTCCAAGGATGATGGGGCCACTAACCAAGAGAGGAAACCCATGGTGGTATGATCTCTCTTGGCTCCAGCTCCACTCCTAGACAAGAAAGTAGCCCCTCAAAGAGTGTGTGGCCAGATTCTATATGCAATTTGTGAAGCTAAGGGAGTACAGGCACTTAAACATTAACTATCAACTAATCCTTATGTAGCTGATTTGTTGTTGTTCAGTCGCTAAGTCATGTCCAACTCTTTGAGACTCCATGGACTGCAGCATGCCAGGCTCCTCTGTCCTCCACTATCTCCTGGAGTTTGCTCAGACTCATGTCCATTGAGTCAGTGATGGTATCTAACCATCTTATCCTCTGCCACCTCCTCCTGCTGCCTTCACTCTTTCCCAGCATCAGTGTCTTTTCCAATGAATCAGCTCTTTGCGTCGGGTGGCCAAAATGCTGAACCTTCAGCTTTAACACTGGCCTTTCCAATGAATATTCAGGGTTGATTTCCTTTAGGATTGACTGGTTTGCTCTCCTGGCAATCCAAGGCACTCTCAATAGTCCAGCACCACAATTCAAAAGCAGCAGTTCTTTGTTGCTCAGACTTCTTTATGGTCCAACTCTCACAACCGTACAGGACTACTGAAAAAACCATAACTTTTACTATATAGACCTAATCTACAATTAATTTTTGTGTATAGGACTAGTCCACAGAGGTTGGGAAGGAGGAAGTGAGAACTGAAACTGGGACAGAGAATAACAACCAAAATCAGGCTCTGGGCCAAGAAATTAAGAAAGAGACCAGATAGCGTGGACAGACATATACAATGGTAGGTTTCAGAACAGATTACAAAAGTCATTGTGAATCATCAATGGAAGTGCTGTTGTTTAAAAGCAAACAAAACATTTAGATAGCTCCAGGCTATCAGAGGTTGGATTACTTAAGGCCCTGTCCCAGAGTAGCTGTAGTCAATAAATAAATATGTGATGGGCAAAGTAACTCAGATGACCTGATTCCTATAAAAGATGAACTCAGTGCTTTAGCCTGAGAAAGGTTCTGGTATGAACTAGAAGGATCTAGGCTGGGAAGTTGGGGATCTGAATTCATGTCCTGTGTTTATCACTGTTGATTTGAGAATATGAGCTCCTTTGTGGTAGGTAATGTGTAGTTTGATCCCTGGATCCCACCTAGTCTAGTACCTGGTGCCAAGTAAGTTCTTAGGCTGTCAATATTTGTAGAATGAATGAATGACTCATTAATTGAATGAATGACTAACTGTATGTCCTTTAACAGTGGCCTTTACTAGCAATCTTGACCATAAAGGGAAACACTGGGTCTCAGTTCAGTTCAGTCGCTCATTTATGTCCAACTCATTGAGACCCCATGGACTGCAGCATGTCAGGCCTCCCTGTCCATCACAAACTCCCATAATTTGCTCAAACTCATGTCCATCAAGTCAGTGATGCCATTCAACCATCTCATCCTCTGTTGTCCCTTTCTCCTGCCTTCAATCTTTCCCAGCATCAGGGTCCTTTCCAATGAGTCACTCTTCCAATCAAGTGGCCAGATATTGGAGTTTCAGCTTTAGCATCAGTCCTTCCAGTGAATAGTCAGGACTGATTTCCTTTAAGATTGACTGCTTTGATCTCCTTACAGTCCAAGGGGCTCTCAAGAGTCTTCTCCAACACCACAGTTCAAAAGCATCAATTCTTTGGTACACAGCCTTCTTTATGGTTCAACTCTCACATCCATACATGACTACTGGAAAAACCATAGCTTTGAGTAGATGGACATTTGTTGGCAAAGTAATACCTCTACTCTTTAATATACTGTCTAGATTGGTCATAGCTTTTCTTCCAAGGAGCAAGCTTCTTTTAATTTCATGGCTGCAGTCACCATCTGCAATGATATGATTTCCATTGTTTCCCCATCTATTTGCCATGAGGTGATGGGACTGGATGCCATGACTTTAGTTTTCTGAATGTTGAGTTTTAAGCCAACTTTTTCACCTTCCTCTTTCACTTTATCAAGAGGCTCTTTAGTTTCTCTTCACTTTCTGCCATAAGGGTTGTATCATCTGCATATCTGAGGCTATTGACATTTCTCCCAGCAATCTTGACTCCAGTTTGGGCTTCATCCAGCCCGGTATTTTGCATGATGTCCTCTGCATAGAAGATAAATAAGCAGGGTGACAATATACAGCCTTAATGTACTCCTTTCCCAATTTGGAACAAGTCCATTGTCCATGTCCAGTTCTAACTGGTGCTTCTTGACCTGCATACAGATTTCTGAAGAGGCAGGTCAGGTGGTCTGATATTCCCTTCTCTTGAAGAATTTTCCACATTTGTCATGATCCACAGAGTCAAAAGCTTTGGTGTAGTCAATAAAGCAGAAGTATATGTTTTTCTGGAACTCTCTTGCTTTTTTGATGATCCAACAGATGCTGGCAATTTGATCTCTTGTTCCTCTGTCTTTGCTAAATCCAGCTTGAACATCTAGAAGTTCACGGTTCATGTACTGTTGAAGGCTGGCTTGGAGAATTTTCAGCATTACTTTGCTAGTGTGTGAGATGAGTGCAAATATGCAGTAGTTTGAACATTCTTTGGCATTGCCTTTCTTTGGGAATGGAATGAAAACTGGCCTTTTCCAGTCCTGTGGCTACTCCTGAGTTTTCCAACTTTGCTGGCATATTGAGTGCAGCAATTTTACAGCATCATCATTGAAAATTTGAAATAGCTCAACTGAATTCCATCACCTCCACTAGCTTTGTTTGTAGTGATGCTTCCTAAGGCCCACTTGACTTCACACTCCAGGATATCTGGCTCTAGGTAAGTGATCATAGCATCATGGTTATCTGGGTCATTAAGATATTTTTTGTATAGTTCTTCTGTGCATTCTTGCCACCTTTTCTTAATATCTTCTGCTTCTGTTAAGTCCATACCATTTCTGTCCTTTAGTGTCTAGGAATCTCCAGCAGAGGCTTGGGTCAACACTGGCCTGCTGCAGGAGGGGCAGTGAATACAACAGTGCAAAAGCACAAGTCCTTTTGAAGGAGGTCAGGACCATAATTTGACCTCAGGACAAACAATAGGAAGGGGACACAACCCTGCCCATCAACAGAAAACTGGATTAAAGATTTACTGAGCATGGCCCTTTTCATTATAGGGGACTGGAATGAAAATGTAGGAAGTCAAGAAATACCTGCAGTAACAGGCAAATTTGGCCTTGGAATACAGAATGAAGCAGGACAAAGGCTAATAGAATTTTGCCAAGAGAATGCACTGGTCATAGCAAACACCCTCTTCCAACAACACAAGAGAAGACGCTACACGTGGGCATCACCAGATGGTCAATATCAATATCAGATTGATTATATTCTTTGCAGCCAAAGATGGAGACACTCTATACAGTCAGCCAAAACAAGACCAGGAGCTGACTGTGGCTCAGATCATGAACTCCTTATTGCCAAATTCAGACTTAAACTGAAGAAAGTAGGGAAAACCACTAGACCATTCTGGTATGACCTAAATCAAATCCCTAACGATAATACAGTGGAATTGAGAAATAGATTCAAGGGATTAGACTTTATAGACAGAGTGCCTGAAGAGCTATCCACGGAGGTTTGTGACATTGTACAGGAGACAGGGATCAAGAGCATCCCCAAGAAAAAGAAATGCAAAAAAGCAAAATGGCTGTCTAAGGAGGCCTTACAAATAGCTGAGAAAAGAAGAGAAGCAAAGGAGAAAAGGAAAGATAAACCCATTTAAATGTAGAGTTTCAAAGAATAGCAAGGAGAGATAAGAAAGCCTTCCTCCGTGATGAATGCAAAGAAATCGAGGAAAACAATAGAATGGGAAAGACTAGAGATCTCTTCAAGAAAATTAGAAATACCAAGGGAACATTTCATGCAAAGATGAGCACAATAAAGGACAGTAATTATATGGATCTAACAGAAGCAGAAGAGAGTAAGAAGAGGGGGCAAGGATACACAGAAGAATTATACCAAAAAGATCTTCATGACCCAGATAACCACGATGGCATGATCACTCACCTAGAGCCAGACATCCTGTAATACAAGGTCAAGTGGGCCTTAGGAAGCATCACTACAAACAAAGCTAGTGGAGGTGATGGAATTCCAGTTGAGCTATTTCAATTCCTAAAAGATGATGCTGTGAAAGTTCTTCACTCAATGTGCCAGAAAACTTGGAAAATTCATCAATGTCCACAGGACTGGAAAAGGTCAGTTTTCTTTGCCATTCCCAATGAAAGCCAATGCCAAATAATGCTCACACCACTGCACAATTGCACTCATCTCACGCGCTAATAAAGTAATGCTCAAAAGTCTGCAAGCCAGACTTCAAAAGTATGTGAATCGTGAACTTCCAGATGTTCAAGACGGATTTAGAAAAGGCAGAGGAACCAGAGATCAAATTGCCAACATCTGATGGATCATCGAAAGAGTTCCAGAAAAACATTGACTATGCCAAGGCCTTGACTTTGTGGATTGCAATAATCTGTGGAAAATTCTGAAAGAGATGGGAATAACAGACCACCTGATCTGCCAAATCTGTAAGCAGGTCAGGAGGCAACAGTTAGAAAGGGACATGGAACAACAGATTGGTTCCAAATTGGGAAAGGAGTACATCAAGGCTGTAAATTGTCACCCTGCTTATTTAACTTACATGCAGAGTACATCATGTGAAATGCTGGGCTAGATGAAGCACAAACTGGAATCAAGATTTTTGGGAGAAATATCAATAGCTGCAAATATGCAGATGACACAATCCTTATGGCAGAAAGTAAAAAAGAACTAAAGAGCCTCTTGATCAAAGTGAAAGAAGAGAATGAAAAATTGGCTTAAAGCTCAACATTCAGAAAACTAAGATCATGGCATCCAGTCCCATCACTTCATGGCAAATAGATGGGGAAACAATGGAAACAGTGAGAGACTTTATTTTCTTGGGCTCCAAAATCACTGCAGATGGTGACTGTAGCCATGAAATTAAAAGGTGCTTACTCCTTGAAAGAAAAGTTATGACCAACCTAGACCGTCTATTAAAAAGCAGAGACATTGCTTTGCCGACAAAGGTCCATCTAGTCAAAGCTATGCTTTTTCAAGTAGTCGTGTACGGATGTGAGAGTTGGACTGTAAAGAAAGCTGAGCACCGAAGAATTGATGGTTTTGAACTGTGGTATTGGAAAAGACTCTTGAGAGTCCCTTGGACTGCAAGGAGATCCAACCAGTCTATCCTAAAGGAAATCAGTCTTGAATATTTATTGGAAGGACTGATGCTGAAGCTGAAACTCCAATACTTTGGCCACCTGATGTGAACAGCTGCCTCATTTGCAAAGACCCTGATGCTGGGAAAGACTGAGGTGGGAGGAGAAGGGGACGACAGAGGATGAGATGGTTGGATGGCATCACCTACTCAACGGACACGAGTTTGAGTAAAGTCCAGGAGTTGGTGATAGACAAGGAGGCCTGGCATGCTGCAGTCCAAGGGGTCACAAAGAGTTGGATGGAGTGATGAAGTTGGATGGAGTTGAAGAGTTGATGGAGTGACTGAAATGATCTGAACTGTAACTTATTATGGATTCCCATAATATTTGACCATAATACATAAAACTCACAATGTGTATTTTTAAATCTAAAATATTGTTCCAAGAATTTTGTTGACAATTTCAGTTGCTACTGAAAAGTTTCTCTAAATGGATATTAATAAGGTAAAAAAAAAATGTTTAAACATGTGACTCAACAAAGCTTATCTAATTTTAAGCCTTATTGTCAATTAAACAAAATTGTTTGAAAATGTTGATGACAATGAATAATTACTGATTCTTTGAAGTGAATGTAAGAAAAATTTTTATGAATTACGTTATCATCCATGAGCTGTATGTTTCTTTTTATTGAATATTACTGTCCACCAATAGGACACCATTAAATTCAGTCATTTTTGACTTTTTATCAACATTCAATATTGCTCAAAAACCCATAAGTTTTGAGCAAAAGAATCCTGACATTTCTATTGATGTTCTGAAATAAGCTTACAATGATGATAGAAATTAGATGGGTGATTGCCTGGAGTGGAACGGAGAGAAAATTGACTGTAAATGGGCATATGGCAACTTTCTGGGGTAATGGGTATATTCTCTATTCATGAGTGATTGGGGTAGTTGCATAATATATTTGTCAAAGCTCCTCAAACCATACCCTTAAAATGTGTGTATTTTATTTTATGTTAAAAAATCCCTTGATATAGTTAAGAAGACTGTATCTTAATAAGTAACTGATTTAATGTGATCTATAACTTTGAAATATTTATACTTACAGTATGTGAGTCCCATTGTGTTTTTGCCCTGGACTCCAGGGATATTGCCTTGGTTTCCAGTGAGAGTACCTGGGCAGATAGTGGTGCTGTTACTGAGATGAGGAAAGCACAGGAGGGTTAGGTTTGGTGGGGGCAGGGTTGCATACAGCTGACACTGGCCACGCCCATCACGAAAAGCACTGCTGCTCTGAGCCCCTTTGCTGTCCTAGCTGGCTGGACTTTCCTCTGGGATCCTCAGACCCTTCCACTCCCCAGCATCTAAAGAGATAATACCTGGCATAGTGATGGCCTTCAAGATATTGATCCCAAACCTTGGGGACTTGTGGGGGCTTGTGCCCTAAATATTTTAGTAGCACTCTTGGGATTGGGCAAGGAAGCATGTAAATCAGAGTTCATTTTGGGAAATATAAAGTTAGAGATGACTATAAGATATCCAAGTGTAAAGGAGTTCACTGGTGGCCTAGTGGTTAATAATATGCCTTCCAACGTAGAGGACTTGGATTTGATTCCTGGTCGAAGAACTGGGATCCCACATGCCGCAGGGAACTAAACCCTCGTGCCACAACTAGAGAGACCATGGGCTACAACTAGAGAGAAGCCTGAGTGCTACAACTAAGATCTGCCAAAACAAAAAAGATGTCCAAGTGGAAATATCAGCACAATATTATGTAAGTGGATAGAAGTTGAGAACAGAGTTCTGGGCTGGAGATGGGAATTGCTGGCTCCCTGTTGCCAACAGACTTGAGTCCAAATGTCCTTGTGTTTATCATCCAGCTCTCACCTATCTTTCCAGGTCCACCTCCCAGGCAGGACCCCTGTCACCGTACTGCTTCCTGATCCCTCTGTGTTCTAGGACATTCTATTCCTGGACCCCTGCTTGGAATACTCTAGCTCGTCTTCTCCACTGGCCACCCTCTTCCTCATCCCTCAGGGCTCAGCTGACATGTCTCCTCCTCCGGAGGCCTTCTGCTCCTTGTCTGCCCTCCATGGCCCTCCACGTAGAGGAGAGCACACTGCCTTTTATACTTCTGTTTAGATCCCTGCCTTCTGTACTAGGAAGTCAGCTCCTCCAGGTCAGGATGGGGTCTGGTGGCTCTCTGGGCCCAGGAGATGTGATGAAATCTTCCAGTAAATATTGAAGGAGTGGATGGTGGCACAGAGTCCCAGTTGTTGGCACCACAGCCGTACTCTCACTGTGAAACCTCTGCACACGTTGAACCACACATGCAGACAAACAGAACGTGCTCTTCTTTAAAGGACAGGCTGTTTAAAGGCAAAGACCAGTTTTTCCACATCACACCTCACTCTCTCACAGACAGAGTAAAGTCGCTCAGTTGTGTCCGACTCTTCGCGACCCCATGGACCGCAGCCTACCAGGCTCTTCCACCCATGGGATTTTCCAGGCAAGAGTACTGGAGTTGCCATTTCCTTTTCCAGGGAGTCTTCTCAACCCAGGGATCAAACCCAGGTCTCCCGCATTGTAGGCAGATGCTTTACCATCTGAGCCACCAGGGAANCTTCCACCCATGGGATTTTCCAGGCAAGAGTACTGGAGTTGCCATTTCCTTTTCCAGGGAGTCTTCTCAACCCAGGGATCAAACCCAGGTCTCCCGCATTGTAGGCAGATGCTTTACCATCTGAGCCACCAGGGAAGTCCCACAGATTGAGAAGGAGCCCACAAATGAAAAGAATGGAAGAGCCTGGTCAGATGAAATTGACTCTCAGCCTGGACTCTCATGAACTGAATGACCTTGGGGTAAGTTACCTAACCTCTCTGAGCCTCAGGTTTTCTCAGTTGTTAAGAATAGAAATATCAATACCTACCTCATAAGGTGGATGTGAGGACTGAATGAAATAGTTTATATAAAAGCATTTGGTGGTTACCAGAGGCTGGGAGCAGGGGGCCTGGTAATTATTATTAGTGGGTACAGAGGTTTAGTTTGGGATGATGGAAATGTTTTGGAAATGGATCATGGTGATGGTTGTGCCACCATGTAAATGCAATAATGCCACTGAACTGTATACTTTTAAAAAATGGTTAAAATGGTACATTTTATATTATATATATAATAAAAATAAACAAATAAATGATATCCTGAGTAAAAGAAGTCAGACACACACACAAAGCAGGTTCCTCCTACCTAGTAGATGACCTGTGTGTCTGAGTTTCTTTCTTCTCTGCTTCTGGATTTCTCTGCACCTGGGTTCCGGGCCTTGGCCAAGAGGCAGGATGAAGGAGTGCAAAACCAGTGTCGAGGGAGGAAGTGATTAAATGTTGAAGGAGGATCTGGTAGTTGTGGGGTCAAAGCCAGGATGGCTCACTGGGAGGGCATGAGGAGGCGGGCTGCCTCCCTGCCTGGAAGGAAGAGGATGTCCGGAGGTCAGGGATGACACTAGTGTTTGTGGCCATGGGAGAGAAGTGAGATAGCTAAATTAAGGAGGAAAGCTGGGTGGGAATCTCAGGATGTCCATACTGGCTTATGTGGCAAAAATAAATGCTTTTCTAAGTAAATACATACATGAGCAAAAGAGTACAGTTTTTTTTTTAAGTCTCCAAATCCACCTTCTTGCTCCACTTTACCAAGGACAAGGGCAGCATAATAAGCTGAGAAAGGAACAAAGAGATTTCTAGATTCTGGCTGCTATGGGGAAATTACAAATGAGTTCTGACGCTATCTTTGTTTCTTTTTCATTATGAAAAATACCTTGCCTGACATGGGCACCTTGCCACCATTGGGAGAACCGTGAGAATCCAGTTTGTTCCCAAAACACTGTCACAGGGAGGTGAGGTCACAAGGGATCACAGTTTTTCCCCAGGGCAGCCCAAACCAAAAATAAGTAAATGAAAAAATGGTAAATAAATAATGTCTCCAGAAACACTGAAATAGGAATCAGAGCACATGGTTTCTGGCCTATGCTTTCATATCCTAGCTGGCTACCTGGGCAAGTCATTTCCCCTTTCTGTACTTCAGCTGTAGTGCATTTCTATCTTTAATATTCTATGAGTCTGCTGCTGCTGCTGCTAAGTCACTTCAGTTGTGTCCGACTCTGTGTGACCCATAGACGGTAGCCCACCAGGCTCCCCTGCCCCTGGGATTCTCCAGGCAAGAACGCTGGAGTGGATTGCCATTTCCTTCTCCAATGCATGAAAGTGAAAAGTGAAAGTGAAGTCGCTCAGTCGTGTCCGACTCTTAGCGACCCCATGGACTGCAGCCCACCAGGCTCCTCCATCCATGGGATTTTCCAGGCCAGAGTACTGGAGTGGGGTGCCATTGCCTTCTCTATTCTATGAGTCTAGGATATACTTTAAAAAAAAAATTTTTTTTTAAATTTATTTGATTGTGCTGGATTTTTTAGTTGTAGCATGTAAGATCTAGTTCCCTGTGCAGGGAAGTATGGACCAGAAATGGATCAGACTGCTCTGAACTTGCAGTCTAAGGGATAGAAAAGATGATGTGGTGGCAAGGCAAAAGGGTAAATAAACGATCATACCAGCAGGGGCTATGAGCCTTGGGACTGAGTGTAGGCAGTGCGGTAGAGATGCAGAGTGGGCAAGTCTCACATAGCTTGCAGAGGCCAGGTAGGGCTTCCAGAAGAAGAATCCACTTAAGGGACAAGTAGAAGGTCACCAGGCAGATAAAGAGGGAAACAGCAGAACAGCAAATGCAGAAGTGTATGACCCATCATTCCAATCCCAGGAGACGAGTGTTCTGCCTTATAGTTTTTCAGGAAAAGACATCCCAGAGTTTTGGAAATGATTAGGTCAGAGAGTCTCAAATCTGAGTCTGTGGACCCCCTTGAGCCCAATAGATGTATTTTTAGGAGCCTGAGATGTGTCTCTGAGATCTTCTAAATGTTATATTTCATTTTGGCAATGACCCAGACAAGTTAAAACAAATGTGTTCTGAATTGGCTGAAAGACCCCCACCTGCCTTGCCATTTGGGCATTCACTTTATGTTTGTGATCACTCTAGAACCCAATCGCGCTACGTGAATTGTAGCCTGACCAGGAAAACAGGGAGGTGGACTTACTGTAAAAGATGCTTCTGTGGAAAGTGAAAGTCACGTGGGGTCTTGGTGTGCTGTCAAGATGAAGATTTTCCAGGAGTTTGACCAGGGAAGCATGGTGGTAGATGACATAGTAACACAGTGCAATGGGTGCCGGGCTCAAAAGAACTGTGCCCCAGTCAGGTTTCAAACAGCAGTTTAATTTCAGCCAAACACCATCTTCAGTCACATTAAATTGAAGTGTATATTTGAATTTTGTAGGTTTTATAGTTTTATTTTCTACATGTTTTTGTTTAGAGTTGTAGAAGAGCCGTAAGCATAGGCATATATACTGTGTTGTGCTTATAAATATGTAAGTGGTATTAAAATTAAAATAATTTAAGTCAACTTTGGGGTGAGTCTGTGAGAATTTTAAACAGAGGCCCACCTATTCATTACTTGAATTTGAGAAACTTTCTGTTAGCTCCTTAGTGTACATTCTCATCCACCTAAGGTCAGAATGACCTCCAAGAAGATGAACCAACAACCAATTATCGTGTAGTTCCAAGAAAAGGTGCGCAGGGCCTCTAGGAGGCAACTGCATCTTCCAGGGTTAGGCACATCTGACATTTCCTTTACCATTTTCTGCTGCCCTCAATACATATACCTTTTGCTGCAGCCATGCTTCTGAGGTTGGTACCTTGGTGGTGACTACTGAGTAATTTGGGTAAAGTCTTTAACTTCTCCAAGCTTCAGATCAGGCTAATAAAACTACCCCTCAGGGCTGTTGTGAGGATTAATTGGGCAGGTACTTGGAATACAATAACAGTTATTCTAATAGCTACCGTTAATGCTAAAAACATTTCCTATTTAGCTCATCTAATCTTGCCAACCAGTCTACATGGAGATTTTTTATTTTTTTTGGCTGCCCTGGGTCTTAGTTGTGGCTTCCGGGATCTTCAATCTTCATTGCAACATATGGGAAATTTAGTTGCAACATGTAGGATCTAGTTGCCTGACCAGAGATTGAACCCAGGCACTCTGCACTGGGAACGTGGAGTCTTAGCCACTGGACCACCAGGGAAGTCCTTGCATAGACATAGTTTATCTCAGTCTTATAGGTCAAGAAACAGGCTCACGGAGGTGAAGGGAATTTGCTCAAACAGCAGAACTGGGGTTCAAATTTAACTCTCAGACATGCAAATTGCCTTAGTTTATGACCATTGCCCCAAATACGCACACCCTGCCAACTCCACCTACGTTAATCCTGCCTGCTGGTTGAAAAATTCTTACTGGAGTTAAATTCTCCTCCTGTGTGCTCATACCTTTAGCTTGGCCTCATGAATTGTAGGAATTTAATCTAGTTTTGTATTATACAGGGTCAGTTTACCCAGGACACACCCGTTGAGGGAGTGAGATGGGGACAAATTATCCAGAGTCTGGGAACAATCAAACATTCTCTGGCTCTGAGCCCTGACCTAGTGAAGTCACCTAGACCCAGAGCCCCTTCCCAGAAAATCCTCACCACTCCTTTCCCCTGGCTGGGTTCCCAGGGGCTCGCTTGGTGTTTGTTATACTGAATGGAATTGAATAGAGACTTGGGCTCCAGTCCCTGACCTGTGACTACAGTATCTAATCTGGGCAAATCATTTAAACTCTCACATTTTGTGTAATGAGGGTAGGGGTACGGGTGTGGGAAATGAGTGCTTGGGGAAGTCCTACCTAGCTTCAACATTCTAAGATTTCTGAAGTTGTTTAGTTGGAGTATCAGCATAAGACCAGTGGCCAGGTTGTTTTTTGGCATTTGCTGCGATAACATTTATTGTAGTATATCTTCGTGAATCATTGCAAGAAGGGGAAAAAATGGATACTGAAAGTAAAACTTAGCTTAGTCTTATTTGCCTTCCAGGGACAGTAGAGAAAAGAGTGTATATGTCTAGAAAAATACCATAACAACCTTTGGGGATATAAAAGGTGAGTCTTTCTCCCTGGTCAGGGAGTTAAGATCACACTTGCCTCCTTGCTAAAACACCAAAGAAGAACAGAGAGAGGGGAAATATATGAAATTTAAAGAGAGAAAAAGAGCCTACAGAGAGATGTAGCCAGTGGAAAAGAATCTTCTGATACAGATGGCTAATAAACCTTTGTGCTCAGTCACTCAGTCATGTCCAGCTCTTTGCCACCCCATGGACTGTAAACCACCAGGCTCCTCTGTCCATGAAATTTTCCAGGCAAGAATACTGCAGTAGGTTGCCATTTTGTACTCCAAATAAACGTTTGGGGAAGTGATCGTTGACATTCAGTTTCTTTCTTGTCTGTGATGTAATTGCTCCCCATTACCTGTAATTCTTTAGTAATAGCCATGTGTTAATACCACTTTGGGAGAAAAAAGGACAGGAAGGGAGTTGTTGGTGCCCAGCATGGGGCAAAGGGCGTCAGGTATAGAACAGCAAGGACCAAAGGCAATGGTCAGAAGCAGGACACAGTAGAGCTGCTAAAACAGCCCAGTGCAACCGGGACTGAAGGAGAAGAAGGTAAGACACCTTCCCAAACCCTTGAAGATGTGAAAGAGGGATCTTCCACAGTATATGGCATGAAGAATTGATTCATTTCACTTTTTATTCTCTAACATTTTATCGAGATATAATTGACCAACGATGAACTACACGTGGGCTTCCCAGGTGGTATTAGTGGTAAAGAACTTGCCTGCCAGTGCAGGAGATGTAAGAGAGGCAGATTCCATCCCTGGGTAGGGAAGATCCTCTGGAGGAGGGCACAGCAACCCACTCCAGTATTCTTGCCTGGAGAATCCCATGGACAGNGGTGGTATTAGTGGTAAAGAACTTGCCTGCCAGTGCAGGAGATGTAAGAGAGGCAGATTCCATCCCTGGGTAGGGAAGATCCTCTGGAGGAGGGCACAGCAACCCACTCCAGTATTCTTGCCTGGAGAATCCCATGGACAGAGGAGCCTTGCGGGCTATGGTCCATAGGGTCGCATAGAGTCGAACACAACTGAAGAAACTTAGCACGCACTCAGGCAAACTACACATTAAGTTTATAATTTGATAAGTTTGACGTATGACATATGTGTTTTGAGATCATCATCACAATAATGAACATTTCCATCGCCTCCCCGAACTTTCTCCTGCTGCTTGGCAATCCCTTCCTCTGACACCTTTATGCTTTCCTGGGCAACTCTTAGTCTGCTCTCTGAAACTGTAGATTAGTTTGCATTTTCAATGTATATTTATTCTTGACTGAACCTTGGCAGTTTGTGCCTTCAAGGAAATTGTCCACTTCATTCAAGTTGTCAAATATATTGATACAAAGTTATTCATAATATTCTTTTATTGTCCTTTCAATAACTGTATAATCTGTAAGGATGTCACAGGTCTCATTCGTGATAATTTTGTCATCTTTCTTTTTTCCTCATCGGTGTGTCTAGAGGTTTATTGATTTTATTGATCTCAAAGAACTTTCTTTTGATTTTGTTCACCTCTATTTTTCTCTTTTTGACGTCATTGATTTCTGCTCTTAATTTTTTTCACTTCCTTTGGGTTTAACTTGCCTTTCCTTTTCTTGGTTTTAGATGGGAAAGGACATAATTCTTTTGAGACCTCTCTTCTTTTTCTTGTGTATACACACACACACACACACACACACACATAATATGTATATTACATACATTATATATATTAAATATATGTATCCAATGCTGTACAGTTCTCCCTAAGTACTGCTTTAGTACTTTACTGCTACCCCGCAAATCTTGATATTTTGTATTTTCATTTCCTTTCAGTTAAAAATAATTTCTGATTTCCTTTTTGACATCTCTTTTGATCCATGTGTTATATAGAAGCATGTTATTTGGTTTTCAAATACTTGGGAGATTTTCCAGAGATCTTTCTCTTATTGACTTTCAGTTTAATTGTATTGCATTCAGACAGCATGCTTTGTATGATCTCAGTATAGTTTTAAGTTTATTGAGACTTGTTTTACAGTCCCAAATGCAGTCTTAGGAAATCTTCCATATGAACTTGAACTGAATGGATATTCTGCTATTTGGGATGGAGTATACTATACATATCAATTAAGCATTTACTATTATTGTTTAAATCTATATTCTTGATCATCTTCTGCCTATTCTTTTTTTCAGTTATTTAGAGAGGGAAAGTTAAATCTAATTACAATTGTGGATTTGTTTTTGCAGGCATATCAGTTTTTGTTTCATATTTTAAAACTTTTTTTATTATGTTGCCTTAATTAAGTTTAGGATTGTTATATCCTCTAGATCAGGGGTGCCCAATGTATCTAATGCCTGATGATCTGAGATAGAGTTGATGTAATAATAATAGAGATAAAGTATACAATAAATGTAATGTGCTTGCTGCTGCTGCTGCTAAGTCACTTCAGTCGTGTCCGACTCTGTGTGACCCCATAGACGGCAGCCCACCAGGCTCCCCCATCCCTGGGACTCTCCAGGCAAGAATACTGGAGTGGGTTGCCATTTCCTTCTCCAATGCATGAAAGAGAAAAGTGAAAGTGAAGTCGCTCAGTCTGTCTGACTGTTAGCGACCCCATGGACTGCAGCCCACCAGGCTACTCCGTCCATTGGATTTT
This sequence comes from Oreotragus oreotragus, assembly GCA_006410675.1. Taxonomy (NCBI): domain Eukaryota; kingdom Metazoa; phylum Chordata; class Mammalia; order Artiodactyla; family Bovidae; genus Oreotragus; species Oreotragus oreotragus. Next base: position 13,484 of record SJYX01001558.1, on the reverse strand, counting down.
CCAGGCAAGAGTACTGGAGTGGGGTGCCATTGCCTTCCCCGAATCATCCTGAAACCATCCCCTCCCCTCCCCCTCCTCTGACCATGGAAAAGTTGTCTTCCACGAAACCAGTCCCTGGTACCAAAAAGGTTGGGGACTACTGCTCTAGATGAACTAATACCTTTATCATTGTGAAATGATCCTCTTTGGTACTTATATTAGTCTTTGCTCTAAGTATTCTACTTACCTATCTATAAGTAGAGTATCTGGGTTTCCCTGGTAGCTCAACTAGTAAAGAATCCACCTGCAATTCAGGAGACCCTGGTTCAATTCCTGGGTCAGGAAGATGCTACCCATTCCAGTATTCTTGGGCTTCCCTGGTGGCTCATACAACAAAGAATTAGCCTGCAATGCGGGAGACCTGGGTTTGACCCTTGGGTTGGAAAGATCCCCTGGAGGAGTTAGCTCAACTAGTAAAGAATCCACCTGCAATTCAGGAGACCCTGGTTCAATTCCTGGGTCAGGAAGATGCTACCCATTCCAGTATTCTTGGGCTTCCCTGGTGGCTCATACAACAAAGAATTAGCCTGCAATGCGGGAGACCTGGGTTTGACCCTTGGGTTGGAAAGATCCCCTGGAGGAGTGCATGGCAACCCATTCCAGTATTCTTGCCTGGAGAATCCCCATGGACAGAGGAGCTTGGCAGGCTACAGTTCATAGGGCTGCGTAGAGTTGAACACGACTGAGTGACTAAGCACAGCACAGCAGAGCAAGTAGAGTATCTATCTGTATTTTTTTCCTTTTGCACATCTTCTTTGCTCTTCTTCTGCCTTCTTTTGGTCTAATTACATTAAAAAAAATAATTCCATTTTATGTTAGCTAATAGGCTTTAACTGTTTTGTATCTTAATGATTGCTTTAGGGTTTAGACTATAAATCTTTAGATTTTTTACAGTCTATATTTTACCATTTCACATATAGTCTGTGTGAGATAATAGAAGCTATATGTTGGTCTCTGCCCCTAGTTCCTGATACAGAACTCCTAGAACTTGTAACTTCCTAAGTGATAAGAACACTAGGGTCATCTCTTGTTCTAATTTTGGTCTTTGACCACCTTTCCTGACACAGAGTTTGTGAAACTCCTGTAATTTCCTGGGTGATGGGAGTGTCTTTTGTTCCAATGAGGTGACTCTGGTTAGGCTCCTGGATAAGGACTGGTCGCCAGAAAGGCCAAGCCATAATTGGAAGCTTGGAATTTTCAGCTCCATCCTCTTGAAAAGAGGGAAGGGCTGAAAATGGAGTTGATGATCAATCATGCCTTTGTGATGCAGCCTTCACAAAATCTCAAAAATATGGGGTCCAGAGAACTTCTGGGATGTTCTGGGAGAATGGTGCACCCAGAGAGGGCATAGACCTCCGTGCCCCTTCCCACATGCCTCATCCTGTGCATTGTCTCCATCTTGGTGTTCACCTGTTTCCTTTACCATATACTTCAATAAAATGTTCAATGTAAGTCAGTGTTTCCCTGAGTTCTGTGAGCAGCTCTAGAAAATTAACTGAACCTTCTCAAGGAACCCTCTGATTTAGAGCCAGCTGGTCAGAAGCCCAGGTGATGATCTGGACTTTTGATTGGCATCTGAAGTGTGTGTGAGGGCCAAGGAGCAGTCTTGTGGGACTCTCTTGGTGTTCGAGAATTGCTTGTTGATGTGGCGGAAAGCCTCTGCACGTTTAGTGACCAGAAGTGGTCTGTGTGAATAGTCAAGGAAACACACAGAAGAGAAACACTGTAAGGAAGAACTAGGTTTTCTCCTACACAGAAGACACACCAAGGTTTCTCTAGTGCAATATAGGAATTGTAAAATAGTATATTTTCATTTCCCTTCTCCTGCCCTTTGTGCAATTGCTCTCATACATTTTACTTTTACATATGTTATAAACTCTACATTACTTTGTTCTTTTTGTTAAATGGTTAAGTTTCTTTAATATTTATTTTTATTCTACTTATTTATTTGGTTGCACCGGGTCTTAGCTGTGGCATGGAAGATCTTTAGTTGAGGCGTGTGGGTCTAGTTCTCTGACCAGGGATGGAACCTGGACCCCCTGCATTGGGAGTGCAGAGTCTTAGCCACTAGACCACCAGGGAGGTCCCTATTTTCTTTTAAAGAGATACAAATAGGGCTTCCCCGGTGGCTCAGTGGTAAAGAATCCACCTGCATGCAGGAGAACCGGGTTTGATTCCTGAGTGGGGAAGATCCCCTGAAGAAGGGAATGGCAACCCACTCCAGTATTCTTGCCTGGAGAATCCCATGGACAGAGGAGCCTGGTGGGCTACTGTCCATGGAGTTGCAAAAAGATGGACATGACTGAACTAAAAAAAAAAAAAAAAGATACAAATAATGATAACTCATATATTTTCCCATGCAGATACCCTTTCTTGTGCTTTTCATTCCTTTGTGTAAGATTCATATTTTCATCAGGTATTTCCTTCCTGCTAAAAATCTCCTTTAGCATTTCTTTCAGTGTTTGTTACCTGGTGAAGAATTTGTCCAGTTTTTCTATGTCTGAAAACTTCTTTATTTTGATTTTTTTAAATGGTGTTTTCACTGGATATGGAATGCTACGTTCACTTTTTTTTTTCAGTACTTTAAAGATCTTGCTGCACTATAGTCTCACTTGAATTGTTTCCAATAAGAAAACTGTTGTAACCCTTATCTTTACTCTTTTGAATGTAACTTGCCTCTTCCTCTAGCTGCTTTCAGTATTTTCTCTTTATCACTGATTTTGAACAATTAAGCTGCGATGTGCCTTGTTTTCTTCATGTCTCTTCAGCTTGACAGTCACTGAGCATTGTGTTTCAAATCTGAAGAAAATTCAGCAATTATTTTTTCTGTCTTCCTCTTTGTTCTGTTCTTTGGGGACTCCAATTACATGTGTGTTAGACCGAAGTTGTCCTACAGCTAACTCATGTTCTTTTTACTATTCTTAACTCACTTTTATCTCTATTTCATTTGTATAGTTTATATTTCCATGCCTTTAAACTCACTCATTTCTTCTGCTATATTGAATCTATTGTTAATTCCATCCAGTGTATTTATCATCAGTGACATTTGAGGTTTTTACCTCTAAAGGTTATATTTGTGTCCTTTTATGTCTTCCATGCCTTTACTTTCTAAACATATGGAATACAGTTATAACAACCATTTTAATGTTCTGCTCTGTTAATTCAAACATCTGTGTCAGTTCTGGGTCCATTTCAATGGGTTGATATTCTTCTCATTGAAAGTGACATTTTCCTGCCTCTTTATGGCACTAGTGAGCCAAGACCTTCCTGATTGCTCCACCCAATGTCGCATTAAATATAAGTTTTCCTAGTCTGGCTGGTGGGAAGAGACACTACTGTTGGACAGTACTGGCCATTGTCACCTTTAGTCTGTTAAGGTGGTTCCTTCCCTGGTCTTGGTCGTTTCCCTGGTAGTAATGATTCAGCCGAAAGACACAAGTAAGAAAATCGACAGATATCTGGAGTTCTTGCCTTATTCCTGAGTGGGGAAGATCCCCTGAAGAAGGGAATGGCAACCCACTCCAGTATTCTTGCCTGGAGAATCCCATGGACAGAGGAGCCTGGTGGGCTACTGTCCATGGAGTTGCAAAAAGATGGACATGACTGAACTAAAAAAAAAAAAAAAAGATACAAATAATGATAACTCATATATTTTCCCATGCAGATACCCTTTCTTGTGCTTTTCATTCCTTTGTGTAAGATTCATATTTTCATCAGGTATTTCCTTCCTGCTAAAAATCTCCTTTAGCATTTCTTTCAGTGTTTGTTACCTGGTGAAGAATTTGTCCAGTTTTTCTATGTCTGAAAACTTCTTTATTTTGATTTTTTTAAATGGTGTTTTCACTGGATATGGAATGCTACGTTCACTTTTTTTTTTCAGTACTTTAAAGATCTTGCTGCACTATAGTCTCACTTGAATTGTTTCCAATAAGAAAACTGTTGTAACCCTTATCTTTACTCTTTTGAATGTAACTTGCCTCTTCCTCTAGCTGCTTTCAGTATTTTCTCTTTATCACTGATTTTGAACAATTAAGCTGCGATGTGCCTTGTTTTCTTCATGTCTCTTCAGCTTGACAGTCACTGAGCATTGTGTTTCAAATCTGAAGAAAATTCAGCAATTATTTTTTCTGTCTTCCTCTTTGTTCTGTTCTTTGGGGACTCCAATTACATGTGTGTTAGACCGAAGTTGTCCTACAGCTAACTCATGTTCTTTTTACTATTCTTAACTCACTTTTATCTCTATTTCATTTGTATAGTTTATATTTCCATGCCTTTAAACTCACTCATTTCTTCTGCTATATTGAATCTATTGTTAATTCCATCCAGTGTATTTATCATCAGTGACATTTGAGGTTTTTACCTCTAAAGGTTATATTTGTGTCCTTTTATGTCTTCCATGCCTTTACTTTCTAAACATATGGAATACAGTTATAACAACCATTTTAATGTTCTGCTCTGTTAATTCAAACATCTGTGTCAGTTCTGGGTCCATTTCAATGGGTTGATATTCTTCTCATTGAAAGTGACATTTTCCTGCCTCTTTATGGCACTAGTGAGCCAAGACCTTCCTGATTGCTCCACCCAATGTCGCATTAAATATAAGTTTTCCTAGTCTGGCTGGTGGGAAGAGACACTACTGTTGGACAGTACTGGCCATTGTCACCTTTAGTCTGTTAAGGTGGTTCTTTCCCTGGTCTTGGTCGTTTCCCTGGTAGTAATGATTCAGCCAAAAGACACAAGTAAGAAAATCGACAGATATCTGGAGTTCTTGCCTCTCGGTATAGTGCCTTTTGAACTCTAGTCATTCTTCTCTCTTGAAAATTTGAAAAACCACTATGTTATAATCAATGAGTATATTAATAAGAATATTAACATTTATTGAACAGTTGCAGTTTCTGAATGAAGAAACCGATCCTAGGAAAGTTAAGTAATTTATCGAAGATCATTAAAACAGAGGTAATCTATCTCTAGCACTCACATTTTAAACCATCAAACTATACTGCCTTACCATACATTTTATGTGTTATTATTTCCTTATTTTTATGATGAGTTGCTATTGAATCTATAATGTGGTTTATAACCAGTGGCAATTTAGAACAGAGAAAATTTAATAATTAAAAAAGCTGAGGACAGAGAATAAGAGAATGTGAGGTCGTATGAATCGCCTGATAACAGTAAGTATTGCCAACATTTATTGAGCACTTTTTGCAGGCTAGACATTTGGCTGCATGCTCTCCATACATTACCTGTTTTATTCTCACATTCTATTCAGCAAATAATCTCCATTTTACAGATGAGGAAACCGAATATGAGAAAGACTTAAGTTAAGTAGCTGTATACAATCCCACAGTAAGATGGCAGATCTAGACTATAATATATATTTAGGCCTGTCTGACTGCTAAACCCATGCTTTTTACCACTCTGTTGAATTGCCTGTTTTTGGAGAACACAGAATGACAAAATATATATATAGATAATGCAGGATCCCTGCCCGCTCAGAGTTTAAATTTTATTTTTTAAAATTTATTTATTTATTTATGCCTGAGCTGGGTCTTCGTTGCTGTTCTTGGGCTTTCTCTAGTTGCCGCAAGTGGAGGCTACTCTTCACTGAGGTGTGTGTCTCTTGTTGCAGAGCAGGGACTCTAGGGCACAGGGGCTTCACTAGTTGCTGCACACAGGCTCAGAATCTCCAGCACGAGGACTTAGTGCCCCACAGCATGTGTAATTTTCCCGAACCACAGCTCGAACTTGTGTCTCCTGTATTGTCAGGCAGATTCTTAACCACTGGACCACCAGGGAAGGCCTCTCTCAGAGTTTAAAGTTTAACAGAGAAGGTAGGCATGAAAAAAGTTGCATTCTACTACATTATACATTCTTTTAGTCAGGACCTTCTTGATTGCAAGTGACAGAATTCCAATTTGACCTAGCATAGCAAAAAGGGGGAAAAAATTTCTAGGTAATCATGATGAGCAGAGCAAGAAATCAGGCATGCCCTTCAGACAGCTGAACCCAGAGTGTGGAATCTCCCCAGAATTCTCTCACTCTGTGACCTTTGTCTATTTCTTACCCCCTCCTTCAATAATTTGTTATTAAAAATTCAATATACAGAATAGTTGAAAATTTTGTGCATATATATACTACCACTTAAATTTTACAGTGGTTAACATTTGCTATATTTAATTTATCACATATCTGTCCATCCATTTCTGTTTATTTTGCATTTAGGACTTCTTAGATTAGCCTCTGCCATGATGGCTTAAGTCCTCATCTCATAATTTACAGTCTTAATTCTGCAGTTCCAGTTCAAAAACTCCTATGGCCAGACTCAGATTCATCTAACTTCAGTTGTACTCCTGCCCCCTGGACTCACTAAAGGGAAGGTATAGTGTAATAGGCAGCTCCCATAAGGACTACATGGTGGGTATGGAGGAGGGTCAGGAAACAGAGGCAAGCAGACAAAGCAATAGAGATGTGATGAGTGCAGTGACTCAGGGAAGAGCAGGGGACTGTGGGGATGCAACGAGAGGCACCGAATCCAGCTGAGATCGTCAAAATGTGGCTTTTTTTCTCTTTTTCTTTTTAACATTTGTTTATTTGGCTGAGCTGGGTTAGTTGCAGCACCCAGAAACTTTTAGTGGCAGCATGTGGGAATCTAGTTATTTCCCTGACCAGAGATTGAACCCAGGGTCCTTGCATTAGATGCATGGAGTTTTAGCCACTGTACCATCAGGGAAGTCTGAAAACATGTCTTCTTTCAAAGGAGGTGACTCCTGAAATGAGCCTTAAAGGACATGGGAAGTTGAGCACCAGGAAAAGGCTAGATGCTAAAGAGATCATGGAACGCAAAGTGCAAAGTAGTGAGAGAGTTTGGGGAAGTATAAACTAAGAAAAGAAAAATAAAATGATTGCACAGGTGTGCCCTAGTGTTGAAATACTTTATGGTGCTGGAAAAGTGAACTTGCTGTCAAAGCTATGGTGTGTATGTTAGTAGATTGAAATTGGCCATTGCGGGAGGACTTAATACCATTGAAATCAGCAATGGCTTTCTTTTTTTCTTAGACTGGTTACACATTTACCAGCACCACTGATCCAAGGCTATAAAAACCTGAAGATGATTACTATTAAATTTTCTGATGTCCTCTGGTGTAGGCTAAAGTATTTCTATTATAAAAGTTTCTCCTGAAGATTCTGTTTCTGGCCTTGAATTCTCTCTCTTTGATGTGTTATTCACATCATGAGCCTGCCTACATGGTCCTGTGCTTGTGCTGGTTGCTGCAGATAAGTGGTAGTTGCTGACACCACCAAGAAATCATGGCTCCGGCTGTTAAATACCCCCAGAGGCCTGGGGCCAGTGCCATTGTTCTTGTCTGGACTTCACAGAGAATTTTATCAGGAACTAAAGCAGACAGATTGTTATCAGGATAGAAAGATTTCTTAGCTTGTGGGATTAAAAAAAAATAATCCAATAATATTGATGGAATCCAAGCTGGCTCCAGGGTACCTCCTGTCTTGATTCCACAGGTGATTACAATAGAGGTTAGCTAACTTTCCTGAGTCCACATGTAACCACTCTCCTATTCAAAATATTCTTTCCCTGCTGTGGTAGATTCAGACTATCTTCATTATCAACAATTATTTATTGAAGTACTCACTGAACTATGCTAAATGACACTTCATGCCTTTACAGAGTCAGGACCCCTTTAAAGATATATGAAGAAAAATAAAAACAAATATAATTGAGAATAGTACTTGGAGACTCACAAGAGTGAAAGGAAGCATTGTGTGCCTCTATTCTGTGTGTTTTTTTTTTTCTTAATGTTGTTGTTTTTGCTTTTAATGTCATTTTCAAAAAGTGTACATATTGCTTTATACAGTTGCTTTTAAAATCAGTTGATAGAATAAAAGAGAAGAAATAAGGTATTTGTTCATCTTTTATAATTATAAAGATAACATAATTACCCTTACCAGCTTCTTTGTTTTTTCGTGTGGATTTGAATTACCATCTTGGGTGAGTTGCTTTCAGGCTGAAGAATTCCTTTAGCATTTCCTGCAAAGTGGGTCTCCTAGCAAAAAACAAAAAAACAAACAAAAAAAATTCTCTCAGCTTTTATTGATCTGGGAGTTTTTTTTTCATCTTCATTTTTGAAAGATTTGCTGGATACAATTTTTTACTTTCAACACTTTGAATATATCTTCCCACTGCTGCCGGGGTCCAGCCCCAGTGGATCCAGGGTGATTCAAAGGGGAGACAGAGTAGGTGAGGAAAAAACTTATTTATATAGAGATATAAAAGAGATTAAATATATATAGTATAGTAGGAAAATTAAAGGAGGCTGAATAACTTGGCTTACAGGGAAGACCAATAAAATCTCAGGACAAGAGATTTGCACCATCTACGTTGGGCCACCGGCACCTACTTGAATATCAAAGGGTGCCCCACCTTGGGCTCCCTTTCACGTGGGTCTTAGAAGCCAGGACAAGTAAGTAGACTTGGTGAGCCTCCATGCCCCAGATGGGAATTCAGCCTGAAATCAGAGTAAAGAAGAGACACAGGGAAAACCAGTCCAGCGACTGGCCCGTCCTCTATTGTTCAGAAGGCCTTTTATACTTTTTGATTATACATAGAGATCAATGGGTAACACAAAGTTATGCAGGTTAGCAGCCCAAACTCTTATCAAAACCAGGCTTTTCTCTCTGCATACAAGTCTTAGGTGATTTACATCATCTTCCGGCCAAAAGGGCCAATTAACATTTTACAGCCTTTTTTCTGATAAGAGTTTGTCAACCAGAAGACTTATTTGTGTTGTTCTTCTCAACGTCTGGTGCCACTCTCAGAAAGCACTAAATAAAGTTACATTCTTATTTAGCAAGGACACAAGAACAGTGCAGTGATATATAACAAAGAGAAAAGTAATTAACTAAAAAATCTAGTGTTGCTAATATCAAAACTACTATATATCTTTTTCCATATCCCGTTTACATTGATTAACATCCTCCCAGGTGCTTTCAGTTCAGTTCAGTCGCTCAGTCGTGTCCGACTCTTTGCGACCCCATGAATCGCAGCATGCCAGGCCTCCCTGTCCATCACCATCTCCCGGAGTTCACTCAGACTCACGTCCATCGAGTCCGTGATGCCATCCAGCCATCTCATCCTCGGTTGTCCCCTTCTCCTCCTGCCCCCAATCCCTCCCAGCATCAGAGTCTTTTCCAATGAGTCAACTCTTCGCATGAGCTGGCCAAAGTACTGGAGTTTCAGCTTTAGCATCATTCCTTCCAAAGAAATCCCAGGGTTGATCTCCTTCAGAATGGACTGGTTGGGTCTCCTTGCAGTCCAAGGGACTCTCAAGAGTTTTCTCCAACACCACAGTTCAAAAGCATCAATTCTTCGGCACTCAGCTTTCTTCACAGTCCAAATTTCACATCCATGCATGACCACAGGAAAAACCATAGCCTTGACTAGGNCCGTGATGCCATCCAGCCATCTCATCCTCGGTTGTCCCCTTCTCCTCCTGCCCCCAATCCCTCCCAGCATCAGAGTCTTTTCCAATGAGTCAACTCTTCGCATGAGCTGGCCAAAGTACTGGAGTTTCAGCTTTAGCATCATTCCTTCCAAAGAAATCCCAGGGTTGATCTCCTTCAGAATGGACTGGTTGGGTCTCCTTGCAGTCCAAGGGACTCTCAAGAGTTTTCTCCAACACCACAGTTCAAAAGCATCAATTCTTCGGCACTCAGCTTTCTTCACAGTCCAAATTTCACATCCATACATGACCACAGGAAAAACCATAGCCTTGACTAGGCGGACCTTAGTCGGCAAAGTAATGTCTCTGCTTTTGAATATACTATCCAGGTTGGTCATAAATTTTCTTCCAAGGAGTAAGCGTCTTTTAATTTCATGGCTGCAGTCACCATCTGCAGGTGCCTAGAAGATAAAGAATATGGAGGCCTGGCAGCAGTCATTGAGTCAACAGTGAAAACCCTCTACCAATATAATTTTTAACTCTTTAGAAAAGGCTCTGTATCTTTAAGATGCTTTTAAGCTTGATTGGGGGGCTATAAGCAATTCACAAGCTGTAAGAGGTCTGGGGAACCTGTTAGGCAAGCTAGAGAGTTATCAGAGGGGGTTTGAGCTGAAACATCCCTTTCAAATGCAGAAGACTAAAGCCCTGATTTGACTTTTTCCAGAGAATATCAGAAGAGTGGAAAAGTAAAGACCAGCAGATTTTTGGTTTTGGGGGTACATGCTCAGGAAATACCAGGGGGAACCCCTGAAGCCTGATCACGTCCTTGCGTTTTGTCAGGCTTCCTTCCTCATGACCTTGTCATGGGCAGGATTCCTCACGCTGGCTCCCAGCACACTGCCTTCTGGCTTCCACTATTTCTTACAAGGAATCAATTGTTAATTTTACTGGGGCTTTCTTGTACAAGTTGCTTGTGTTTTCTGCTTTCAAAATTTTCTTGTCTTTCAGCATTTTTTTTCTGTAATACATCTGAGTGTGCATCTCTTTGTTTTTATCCTACTTGAACTTCATTAAACTACTTGGATGTGTTGTGCTTGTTTAGTTGCTAAGTTGTGTCCAACTCTTTTGTGATTCCCTTGGACTCCCACCAGGCTTCTCTGTCCATGGGATTTCCCAGACAAGATACTGAAGTGAGTTGCCACTTCCTTTTCCAGGGGATCTTCCCAACCCAGGGATTGAACTCACATCTCCTGCTTGGTAGGCATGGATGTGTGTATCAGTGGTTTTCATCAAATTTCGGATGTTTTCAGCCAGGTTTCTTCAGATATTTTTTCTGCTTCTTTCTCTCTTTCCTCTTATCTAGTACTTCTTTTACACATATGTTGGTGTCCTTAATAGCTTCTCATAAGCTCTGTTCATTTTTCCTTATTCTTCTTTCTCTCTGTTTTTAATTTGCATAATCTCTACCAATTTATCTTTAAGTTTACTGATTCTTCTGCCAATTCAAATCTACTGTTGAGCCACTCTATTGAATTTTTTATTTTACTTATTTCTAATTCTCAGCTCCAGAATTTCCACTTGTTTACTTTTTAATAATTTCTATCTCTTTGTTGACACTTTCAATTTGATGAGACATTGTCAGTTTATCTGCCTTTGCTTTAGACATGCTTCTTTGAGTTCTTTGAACTTTGAATGCTGACCATTGAATGTAGGAAACATAATGGCTGCTTTGAAATCTTTGTTCAATCTGACATCAATATCTCCTCACAGGCAGTCTCTGCTGTCTGCTTTTAAAACAAAACAGCGTATGGGCCACGCTTGCTTGTTTCTTTGTACGTCTCGTAACTTTTGTTGAAAACTGGACATTTTAGGTAGTATATTGCAGCCACTTTGCATCCTCATTTCCTTCTCTCCTCTCTGAAGCTTTTGTTGATGTTTGCTTATTCATTCACTTAAGGGTTTGGCTGCACTAATTTAGTGAAGTCTATTTCCTCCTTAGTGTGAAGCCTCTGATGTCACTTCTCAGATGACACAGCCTTCAATATGTGCTATATCACTCTGGATTCACAGTGGTTTTATCAGCGCTCTGTCTTTTTTCCTTGATTTCTCTGTTAAGCTGTCTTCCTCATTGATATCACACCAAGATGTTTGGCTCCATTAATTGCTGGCCGATTGATCTACTCTCTTCATCAGTGCCCTGGGAAATAAATTGCCCTGTAACCTAATTTAATGTTATAGATATGCTGCCCCAGATCTCACTTCAAGGAGGATTTGTTGCCCCCAAATGCTAGGAGTGCTGCTCTAAGACAACTTCTGTCAGTTTACTCAGGTTTTGCCTCAGCTTTCTAGAGATTTACCTTACCCAAGGTCTTATCTTGCAGGGGCACCTGATTCTCAGTGAAGGAGTGAAACAGGGGTATAAAGTTTTGGCCACTTTGGCCCACCCTGGGAGCAATTCTTATGGGTTAGAAATGTTCCAGAGATCCCATGGTTGGCTGAAGCTTTGTCAGACCTGCATGGCATGTAAGCTTTTCCCTCTGCCCAGTTTTTCTTCCCTTCCCTCTTTTCCACAGATACGGATCCTGAATAAATTTTCTGCAGGCCTTCCTTCTACAGATATCAGCATCAGCACCTGGAGGACTAACCCGTGGAAACTGGCAGTCTAAAAAGGCAGGTGGTAAGATGAAATTTTAAAACTAGATCACTAACCACCTCATTGGCAATGAGGATCGCATCACTGGCAATGGGTGGGGCAGGAAAGGTGGTGGTTCAGTTCTTATTGGTGACAAAATAGGGTAATATGCCCATGAAGAGGAATGCACTAGACTAGCCGGTGAAATAGCTTCATTTTTTTTCTTTTTGGACTCATCATGCAGCGTGTGGGATCTTGATTCCCTGACCAGAGATGGAACCTGAATGCCCTGCACTGGAAGGTGAAGTCTTAACCACTGGACCACTGGGGAAGTCCTCAGTATGATGTCATAGCATTTGAGAAATACAGGAGAAATAGTAACTATAAGGATAAAGGGATTGAGTGATTATTGGGGGGAAAAAATCCACGCATATTCTAGAAAAAGAAAAAAAGCTGCAGGTGACTAACAAGCAATGAAAGCCAAGTGTGAAAGCTAACAGGGAGGTTCTCATTTCCTGCAGAAGGAGGACAGAGAAGGCTGAAGACCTGTACAGGGTCTTAATAGAGTGAGCAAGTCCCAGAGAAGGTAAATGACTAACCAAGGCAGGTTATATCAAGGTTAATGGGACTCTGACACTTAGGACAGGACATCTGGATATATTTTGATCTTCCAGACTCCTCTAAATCCTCTGAGCATGCAGCAGGACCCCTCTTCTTTTAAGAGGTAGCACACCCTTCTTGCTTGAAAGTAAAGCAGAGAACTCAGACCCTTAAGAAAAAAGTGTGCCTTCTCAGGTACTGTCCCCACCTATACCCCTGGCTACTAGGCCTTAGTCCCTGGGGGCTCAGATCATCAAGAATCTGGCTGCAATGCAAAGGATCCAGGTTTGATTCCTGGATCTGGAAGACCCCCTGGAGGAGGGCTTGGCAACCCACTCCAGTATTCTTGCCTGGAGAATTCTATGGACAAAGGAGCCTGGCGGGCTTCATTCCATGGGATTTCTAAGAGTCGGACATGACTGAGCGACTAACCCTTTCACACTAGGCCTACACTGGGGGTAAAGTCATAGCAAATCCACCTGGAGATGTGCAGTTCAGTTCAATTCAGTCGCTCAGTCGTGTCTGACTCTTTGTGACCCCATGAATCGCAGCACGCCAGGCTTCCCTGTTCATCACCATCTCCCGGAGTTCACTCAGACTCACGTCCATTGAGTCCATGATGCCATCCAGCCATCGCATCCTCGGTCGTCCCCTTCTCCTCCTGCCCCCAATCCCTCCCAGCATCAGAGTCTTTTCCAATGAGTCAACTCTTCGCATGAGGTGGCCAAAGTACTGGAGTTTCAGCTTTAGCATCA
>SJYX01001557.1:656792-673941 GCA_006410675.1 Oreotragus oreotragus | reverse complement strand
GGGCTTGGAGGCTGAGACCTGCGGGGTTGGGGCAGTGGGGCCTGGAGGCTGAGACCTGCGGGTGGGGGGCAGCGGGGCCTGCAGGCTGAGACCTGCGGGTGGGGCGCAGCGGGGCCTGCAGGCTGAGACCTGCAGGTGGGGTGCAGCGGGGCCTGGAGGCTGAGACCTGCGGGGTGGGGCGCAGCGGGGTGTTGAGGCTGAGACCTGCGGTGGGGGGCAGCGGGGCCTGGAGCCTTAGAACGCAGGCCGCCTTTGTGTGGTGTCCACGCCATCAGCTGGGCGGGCGTGGCCCCCTCCCCACGGAGGCCCTGGAGCCAGCGTGGAGGAGAGGCTTTCAGGCCCTTGAGGGGGGCGGGCCGCCTCGGGGTGTTCCAGAACGTTCCTCCAAGGAGGGGAGCGGGCAGGCAGCTCTGCTCCGTGCGTGGGGTGCACCCGATCTCTTTTCGGAGTCCTCTTTGCTCTGGCCTGAGGTTGGTGGGGGCCAAGGAGGCACTGGCCTGGGGGAACCCCCTGGTTGGTAGCTTTCCCTGACGACTGTGGTATAAACGCCCACGTGGCAGACTGCGGGCCGCTGGCAGGGTGTCAACCAGCTAGAAAAACCCTTCAAGTCGCAGCGACCTGCTCTTGCAAATCATGGCGGGTGGACGTGGGCCCAGGGGCGGACGGGTGCTGTTCTGCCCTCCAGAGGGCCCTCTGGCCCCCACGCAGGCCCTGCCTCCCAGCCCGGGCCCGGCTGGGTCCCTGACAGGTGCCCCCGGGCCCACAGCTCTTGTGTGCAGCCCCCCAGGGCGTTCTGCAAACGCAAGTGACTTCCTCCCAGGATGTGGCGGGGGAGCCACTGTGGGGCGGCCCGTCTGTCACCCGTCGCACGGCTGTCCACGCAGCGCTGGGCAGCCTCCTGACACACGTGGGGCCGCGGTGGGCACTTCCTGGCGCTGCGCGTGGAGGAAGTTTGGCGAGCCGGGCTGTGGTCTGCCACCCCCCACTGCCCTCCCCTATCGGCCGAGGACCGGCCGTGTCACAGCCCGGCTGCCTTCACAAACCAGGGCCCGTTCTCGTGGTTACATTGGAACCCCCATCGCCCGTGCGCCGTGCACGCGCCACACGCCTTTCTGCCGGCCTGGCTCGGCCTTCAGGTCCGCGTCGCCGCTGTCGACATGCGAGTCGGTGCCTGGAAGGTTGCTGCTGTCCAGGACGGTGTCGAGGCAGTCCCCCACACGCCGGTGGCTGGTGGGCGGTGAGCCGACAGCCTTGGCCTCCGCCTGGACGGCCGCCCCCGCTGCCCCCCGCCCCTCGCGTCTCCCCCACTCACCTGGGCAGGGCACGTGCTGCTGTTCTGCCTCCCCTCTCGGGTCTCTCTCCCTGCCCCGGCCGAGGGCGGCCGCGTGAGAGTGGTTCTGTGACAGGTGAGCGGGGGGCTCTGACCAGGGCGGATGCGCCAAGGTCCCCTTGCCGTGACCGTGCAGCCTCACGTGCCCATGGAGCCGGCCGAGGCTGGGGTGACCGGCCACCCCTCCGCGGGCCTTTCCGCCCTGCAGGTGCTGCCTGGTTGGGCCCAGACATGGCATGTCGCGCCTCAGCGGGAAGCACAGAGGAAGCCAGGGCCTCCCTGAGCCGCTGCCGTGACGGCCAGTGAGCGAGCAGCTGGAGGATGTCCGCCGCGACGCCGGTCGCCCCCACGGGGATCCCGGCGGCCCCGGGCCCAGTGAACCCACCTCCGCCGGAGGTCTCCAACCCCGCCAAGCCCGGCCGCAAGACCAACCAGCTTCAGTACATGCAGAACGTGGTGGTGAAGACGCTCTGGAAACACCAGTTTGCCTGGCCCTTCTACCAGCCCGTGGACGCCATCAAGCTGAACCTGCCTGTGAGTGCCCCGCCCTCCGTGGCCCCGACTCCTGCCTGTGAGGGTCCTGCCCGCTGCCCCTCCAGGGCACCGTGTCCTGGGAGGACAGCCCCTCTGGCCTTGGCCCAGGTGGTGCAGGGAGGCTGCAACTGCTCGGAGGGCCGAGGAGGCAGCAGGTGGTAGGAGGGCGGGCCTAGCCCAGAATCTGCGATGATGGAAGGGCAGAGGGGACACGCAGGCCTGGGGGCGGGGAGGGCGGCTGCCCCGGGTGCAGGGAGCGGGAGGCTGTGGTCTCGTGGATGGACGAGGCAGACCAGCCCGGGCGCAGAGGCACGCTGAGGCTCACCCCGCACCAGCCCCGTCCCACCGAGTGACACGTTTGCACACGCAGCCTGGTGCTCACGTTGGGGTGGCTGGCCTTTCCGGGGATGGCGCCCTGGCTGCATGCCTGGGGCCCACCTGACCGTCTGACGGCTTTCTCCTTTGGGCCTAAGTGGAGAACTCTAGAGTCCTGCAAGGGTAGCCCTGGGCCAGCACTTGGCAGCCTGGCTCCTGAGCCAGCTTGGCCCTTGGGCACCTGCAGGCCCTAGAGTGAAGCGTGGGACCCAGAGAGGGGGCCTAGCCCCTCGTCCATCGCCTAGACCCGCTCTGCAGCCCCTGCACACAGACGCCCGTCAGACCAGAGGGGCTTGGCAAGGTCCGTGCTGGCCCAGGGCTCCCCCAGACCTGGTGCCGTCCCCGCCCCGGCCCCCCTCAGCTGGACAGAAACTTAGGTCCAGCCCCAGCACTGAGCTGCCAGACAAGGCCGCCTCCTGTGCGATCTTGGTGCTTGGGAATCATGAAAACCGTCTTACTGAATCCGGCAGTAACGCCCCTGACTGTCTTTTCCTAGGATTATCATAAGATAATAAAGAACCCCATGGACATGGGCACCATCAAGAAGAGACTAGAAAATAATTATTATTGGAGCGCGAGTGAATGCATGCAGGACTTCAACACCATGTTTACAAACTGCTACATTTACAACAAGGTGAGAAGGTGGCCCGCGTGGGCCCCGGCCGCTGCTGTGAACGAGCTGGGGGAGCGCCGGTACGGGGTTGGCCAGTGTCCACCGGGCCGGGTGCGTCGCAGCGGCTCTCAGCCCACCTCGGCCCCCCACTCAGCCCTTGTCTGGCTGCGATGCCCGCGTGTGGGCCCCACAAGCCGCGTGCCTGAGGGCTCGCCCGGTGCGTGGGCCCGTGGCCCCTGCTGGCACGGTGAACGTTCGAACAGCCTTTCCAGGAGTCGACACACCAGATGCTTTAAGACATCCCCACGCTTGGGCCTTGTTTCCTGTCTGTGATGGGATAAAGAGTGGTTTTTTATCCTTCGTGCTTTCTGAGTTCTTGCAAGAGTTTCCGTGTTAAAATGTATTCCTGTTGCTTCCCTCCCGCCCCGCCAGATCCCTTAACAACTTTTAACACGCATTTTTCTCGAGCAGCGGGTGCGCGTCTGCTGCGGGCAGCGCGGCTCCTTTCCCGCGCGTGACCCTGCTTCTCCCGTGTCTTCAGCCCACAGATGACATAGTGCTCATGGCCCAAGCCTTAGAGAAAATTTTTCTGCAAAAAGTGGCTCAGATGCCCCAGGAGGAAGTTGAGTTACTGCCCCCTGCTCCAAAGGGCAAAGGCCGGAAACCCTCTTCGGGAACGCAGAGCGCAGGTGAAGGGGGTGGGGGTGCCCGCCTCCCAGAGCCCACGAGAGCGGCCCCTCCCTGCATGGTCAACGGCGGTCGGGGCCCGGGAGCTCTGCTGTGTGGCTGTGTAGGCTGCCTGCCTTGGCACCTGCCTTGCTGGGACCCCAGGCTCCTCCCCGCTGGCCCTGGCTCGGAGGCTGCCCCTCCTGGAGGCCGCTTCCCTCCTGTGTCCCCGCCCCGCTCCTGTGTCCCCGCCCTGCTCCTGTGTCCCCGCCCCTCTCCTGTGTCCTCGCCAAGGACCTTGCCTCCCCAGCACGCAGCGTGCTCTCTGTGAATGCTCCGGGAGTGGCGGGGGTTTAGGGTTGGCACTGGGAGCCCGGGGGCTGCCTTCCCTGCCCTGGGAACCCAGAACAAGGTGTGTCCCCATGGAGAGCCGCCCAGGAGGGGCCCATCCTCTGGAGAGGCAGGGTGGTGGCTGGTTACGCAGCTCCGCCCGGTCACCCAGGGATGGCCTGGGGGACCCGGGTTAAGCCCCGGGCTCCGTCCTCCCCGACTGTGACCTCCCGGACCGCACGCCCCATCCTGGTTCACTCACCCCGGCCTCAGAGACGGCCGCCGTGAGGGTGATGGCCAGGGTCTCGGGAGGAGGGGCCGGTCCAACAGCTCCACTTCCTGTCTTCTGCCGTCAAGGCTCGCAGCAAGTGGCGGCCGTGTCCTCCGTGTGCCCGGCGACCCCCTTCCAGAGCGTCCCCCCCACGGTCTCCCAGACGCCTGTCATCGCCGCCACCCCCGTGCCAACCATCACCGCAAACGCCGCGTCGGTCCCTGTCCCCCCGGCTGCCGCCCCACCTCCCCCAGCCACGCCCATCATCCCTGTGGTCCCTCCCACGCCGCCTGTCGTAAAGGTGAGCTTTCCCCGGTCCCGGGCACAGGTGGCTGTGGGTGGGTGGAGGGGAGCGCTCTATCCCTTCCTCGGGCACAGGCTGCCCCTGGCGCACTGGGCACACAGGCCTGTGGACTGGTCCTGTCCGCCCACGCCTGTGGTGTGGGCCGCGATTCCCGACACCGACGCTCAGAGCCGCAGGTCACACAGCTGGTGAGGGCGGCTGGGCTGGGGCCGCGGCGTCTCTGGCCTTTGTGGTACACGTGGGTTCCCCGCAGGGCGTGCAGAGGGTGAGGGCATGCTCGGATTTCCAGCAGTTGGTGCGGGGAGGGCGGTGGCGGCCTCTGTGCACGCCCCTTCCTGGCTTTGCCGGGAGCCTCCCCCGCAGGGCCTGGGCTTGGAGCGCTTGCTTTCCGCGAGGTCCGCGGCCAGCAGGGACGGCCGAGGGTCCCACTCCCACTGACACACACCGTCTTCTCCAGTTTGACCCTCACAGTGACCCTCGGGGGCAGGCAGTGTTTCCCCCATCTTTCAGATGAGGAGGCGGGCGCTCAGAGGGGTTAAATGGCTCCCCCAAGGTAAAACGCTGCTCGCCCTGCCCCGCAGCCTCCACTGCCTGCCCTTGGGCGGCGCTGGCAGGCCGTCCTGACCAGCGCCCTGCTGCCTGGGAGCATGTCCTGTCTGCCGCGGCCCCGTGAGCCCTGGGGCCCCTGGTGCACGCTTGGCCTGCCCTGGGCGCCGTGACGTGTGTGTGTGTGGGTGGCTGGCTCGTGCCTGCCGGCCTAGGGGCAGGGGCTTGGCTGGGGCCTCGGTGGCTGGCCTTGGTGGCGTGCACGCTGCGACCCCGGGGAGGCCGCTGGCCCGGTGCTCATGGCTCCCGGGGGCTGTCCCGCCTGCCTGACGGCGGGGAGGGGGCGAACCCTGAGCTGGTCTTGGGGTGGCTCTGCACCTTTGCTGCCCAGGCGCTCGACACGCTCTCCCCATGGTGCCCACCCAGCAGGGGCGGGCAGATTGCCTTGGTGTTCCCTCCCTGGGCGGGGAGCCGCTTCTAGGGTCAGCTCCAGACACGCACAGCACTCTGCCCCGGGATGCCGGCTCCCAGACCTTGCGCCCCGCTAGTGTCTCCGGCCCCCCACCCCGCCGCCTGCATGCTCCTCCCAGCCCCTCATCCTGTGGCTGCCAGTGTCCGCAGAGCGCCCACTTTGAGGCCCGTGTTGGGGTGCCCCTCCAGCCTCTGACCTGCAGGGGTCTCTCATCTCTGCTGTCCCCGAGCCCAATTGGGTGCTTGTGTCGGTTGCAGCGGGCCCCTGGTGGTAACAGGCCTCTAAGCTGTGGTCTGGGCACAGGTGTGGCCACAAGAGGGCAGCGTGATGCGTCTCAGGGTGACACCGCCAGCTGTGTGCCCTCGGGCAGGCGCCGTGGGGCCTGGGGGCCCGGGCAGCCTCAGAGCAGCCTCGCCCACCAGCTGTGTGCCCTCGGGCAGGCGCCGTGGGGCCTGGGGGCCCGGGCAGCCTCAGAGCAGCCTCGCCCACCAGCTCTGTGCCCTTGGGCAGGCGCCGTGGGGCCTGGGGGCCCGAGCAGCCTCAGAGCAGCCTCGCCCACCAGCTGTGTGCCTTCGGGCAGGCACCGTGGCCCCTCTGAGCCTCGGTGTCCTGCGTGGTGTGGGGGCCCCGGGAGGGCGGCGGTGGCCGTGCATGCCTTCGCTTCGCTCCGCCTGGTGGGTGGTCCACGCTCCAGGAGCGCCCTCGGGTGGGCCCTGGTCCTCCCCGCCCCCTGCGGGCGCCGGCTCCCCGGCTCACAGCCGTCTCCGCTGTCGCAGAAGAAGGGCGTGAAGCGGAAAGCGGACACCACCACGCCCACGACGTCCGCCATCACAGCCAGCCGCAGCGAGTCGCCCCCGCCACTCTCGGACCCCAAGCAGGCCAAGGGGGTGGCACGGCGGGAGAGCGGGGGCCGCCCCATCAAGCCGCCCAAGAAGGACCTGGAGGACGGTGAGGTGCCGCAGCACGCGGGCAAGAAGGGCCGGCTCTCCGAGCACCTGCGCCACTGCGACAGCATCCTCAAGGAGATGCTCTCCAAGAAGCACGCGGCCTACGCCTGGCCCTTCTACAAGCCGGTGGACGCCGAGGCCCTGGAGCTGCACGACTACCACGACATCATCAAGCACCCGATGGACCTGAGCACCGTCAAGGTAGGCGGGCGGCCGGCCCCCTCCCTGTCTGTGCGGGCCCCGCCGGACCCGCCGAGGGGCCGCGGCGCTGTCCTGGGCGGCCCAGGGGCGGTTCCGCAGGCCCCAGGGCATTTCCCGGCTCCCTCGCCCGCCCGCACCAGCAAGCAGGGCCTCAGGCCTGGCCCGGGGCCCCGGCAGGGACTGGCCGGATGCTGCACTCTGCCTCGTTCCCTCTGAACCTGCGGCTTCCCGTCCCCTCTTTCTGTTGAGCCCCTTCGGTTCCCCTGTTTCTTCCGTCCTGCTGCGTTTGAGGGTCTCTGTAACGCTAGGCGAGGAGGCCCTTCGCGCCCCAGCCCCTCCCAGGACAGATGCAGGTCTTGGAGGAGGCCGTGGCGGAGCTGACCCCAGGACCCCCGCCCTCTCAGGCCCTGCACCAGGGTCTTCTTGCTCCTGGGGCTTCTCCCTTGGCATTTGTGGGCATGGCAGTGGGTCAGGCCAGGTGTGGACAAGCAGAGAAGAGCAAGCTTGGGCCAGGCAGGGATGGAGGGGGGCTCCTGGCTGGTGGCAGCCCCAGGGGCAGGAGATCGGGGCTGTGAGCTCCTGAGGGGTCTTTCCTGCGTGGACGAGGAGGCGCAGGCCCGACACAGCTCTGCTTCCTCAGCCTGTTGCAGCCTCTGAGGGTCTGAGGGGTGTCCCTGGCACATGGGCGTCTGAAGCTGCCCCAACAGAGGGGAGGGGGTTCTTTGCCCCTATGGGGTCGGGGCCCTGAGCTGCCGTTCTCAGTCATTCGGCCCCGGCTGGGCAAATGCTGCCCTGGGACAAACTCTCCTTTTGGAAGCCTTGCTCCCCACTAGGGGCCGGACAGGCCTGGCCATCCAGGGCAGTGGTTCCTGGGAAGCCTGCTGGGCTGGGTGAGCGAGCGGCCTCCTCACCCTCTCTGACCCTCTCCCTGGTTGTAAGGGCAGGCGCTGGCTTCCTCAGACACACGCAGTGCTCCGGGGGCCCTGCCTCTTTTGGGAGCCCCGCAGCACCAGCTGCTTTTCCTGGGCTGATGTTTCGTCTGTATGATGTGAACAGCGGGTCGAGTGGGTCAGGATGCAGGCCGAGCAGCAGAGGGAAAGCCCGCCTCTGGCTCCACCGCCCTGCTTCCCCAGGGGTGATTGTTGCTGATGGTTCGGTTGCATCTTTCCTGACCAGCTCCTGGCTCAGGCTGGCTCTTTGCCAGCAGGTTTTGTCAATGGGGCAGTGGTTCCCAGGTGAGGTGCACCAGGACGGTGGCCAGCAGTCAAATTAGGGCCGAAGTCCAAGATTGTCCAGGTGTTGGGAGTCTCGGGTGCCCATTTGCTGAGCCGCTCCAGAGCGGGGAGGTTGTGCAGAGGGCTGGAGCCCAGCAGCCCCAGTGTTGCTGGAAGCTCCTAAGCGGGCAAGGAGGGTGATGTGTGCTAGGCTGGAGGGGCTGCAGGTCGTAGACTCTGACCACCAGCTGCCCCTCCTCCAAGGCCAGGACTTTGTTGCTCTGGGTGCAGGTGGGGTGGCTGGCTGGGCTCTGCCCCACGGTGCTTTGCGGCAGTAGGGGATGGCCCCCAGGAAAAATGGGCGCCTCAGACCCCCAACACGAGGTCCCTGACACAAGAGCTCCACGTGAACCCAGCCAGGCCCAGGCAGCACACGCCTCGAGGGCCCCTGCCCGATCTGCCCTGACCTTGCTGCCTCCGTGCGGCAGCCCCGTCTGGACGCACCGCATCCCCCGCCGTGGTGCCCATTGTCCGATCGGTGGCAGCGGGACAGTTGGGTGCCACCGTGAGGCAGGCTGGCCAACAGCACCTGGATTCTCCCGGGAGAAAATTTAAGGTCTCGTTGTGAGAGCTGAGTCACCCCCTAAACGAGCGGAGGGTGACTTCCTGCCACAAGTTGCTCGTTCCCTGCCCGACTCCTTCCAACAGGGACACGGGTGTGTGAAAAATCACGCAGGACGTAGAGCTGGGGTTTGGGGTGAGGACGGGGTGGGTGGTGGCTGCGGGAGCTGACTCCTGTGAGCGCCTTTTTCTTTCTCCCGGGGATCTGCTTCTTTCCCGGGCTCCCGGGCCCTCCCCTCCAAGCCCCACTTCCCCTCTCCCGGGCTCCCGGGCACGGTCTCGGGCTGGCGCTGGACCTGGGGCGGGCCCCGAGGCCTGGCGGTGCCTTACGCCCGTGGCGTGTGTCTTACAGAAGAAGATGGACGGCCGTGAGTACCCGGATGCACAGGGCTTTGCGGCCGACATCCGGCTGATGTTCTCCAACTGTTATAAATACAACCCCCCGGACCACGAGGTGGTGGCCATGGCCAGGAAGCTGCAGGTGAGCCAGGCGCTGGGGGGCGGGGCCGCTCAGGGCGGGCGTCGGGAGCATCCGGCCGGGAAGGCGCAGGGTTGGAGGGTGTCCGGGGACCTCACCCACGAGCACGTTTCTCTTGAGCGGTGGCTGAGTGGCGGCCAGGCCCTGGGCCTGCTCCCCAGGGATGAGGCGGCCCGCCAGCCAGTCCCTGCCTCCGGTGGGCGGCAGCGCAGAGGTGGGCCCGCAGGCGTTCTGGGAGGGTGAGGGCAGAGAGGAGGCGGGCTGCTCCGTGCGCGTTGCGGCGTGCCGGGGCCACGGCCGTCCTGCCAGGCAACGGCTCGTGGCTTTGCTGATGACGGAGCGTGGGGCCTGCGGGGAAGCGCAGGCTGGCCTTCCATGGCGGGACCTTGCGTGTGTGCACAGATCTCACACACGCCACGAGTGTGCGTGTGTGTGCCCACGTGCGTGCCCACCTGGCAGTCTGGAGGCTGACACGGGCTTCTGTGGGCCGGCACGCGGAGTGTCTTCCCTCTGCGACCACCTGGGCTGTTTTGCGACCCCATGGACTGCAGCCCGCCAGCCTTTTCTGTCCCCGGGGCTCTCCAGACAGGAACACTAGAGTGGGTTGCCATTCTCCAGGGGATTTTCCCCGCCCAGGAATCGAACCCAGGTTCTCCCACAGTGCAGGCAGATCCTTTACCTTTTGAGCAACCAGGGAATCCCTTTGTAAATAACAGCACCTGTATTTTACATGGGATAAAGTCAGAAGGCTTTCTGTTTAGAAGAGAGAGACACCCTGTGGATGTGGGTTCTGTTCCAGGAGCTGTCTTTTCATAGCGCCTAGCACCATCGCACATAGCACCCATCTCTTGCTCAGAACCCTTTTGTAAACCTCGTACAGGCACTCGGGCACATCCTTGCTCACCCAGCCCCAGACGGGGGTGCAGGGGTCCTCCTTCTGGGCCTCTGGGTCCTGGTTCCCTCCCTTCCTTCTGCCTGGGGGCGCTGGCTGCTACGTGCTGCCCACTCTGCTGGCTCCCGCCGGAGTGGGCGCAGAGCCGTCCTGGGATCCCAGGGCTCCCAGACGGAGCCGCCTGGGCCCACGGTTTCAGACCACGGCCCGGAAGGCTCTGCCCAGCCCCACGCTCTCACTGCTCTTTGACGCCCCTGAACCTTGTAAGTTGCCCCACGAGGAAGCCAGGCGGCCCACGGGCCAAGGGCAGTGGCTGGTTCTGGTTCTGGTCCAACCGAAGGGGGTCTCCCCGGTGTGGGACTCTACCTGCCGATGACTGTCGTGACCCCACAGTTGGGTTAGAGCCCGACTCTGCAGGTCTGAGCTCGACCAACCCCCACCCCCAACCAGGACCGAGCCAGACCGAGGGGGCCGGGTGCCTCCTGCGTGTTGTTGCCTTGACTCCAGCAGGAGATTCTGGGGGACCAGGGCCCGGAGCAGGCTCCTCCCAGAGCTGGACACTTGCTAGTGTGGCTCCGCGTGAGAGCCAGGTGTATGTGGCGTCAGGCACAGGAGCCAGGCGGAGAAGGCTCGCAGCCTGCCGCTCAGCCTGTCTGAGGTGAACCTGGGCTGCCAGGGAGGGGGGGCCTTCGCTGAGCGTGCTCCCACTGGAGAGAGGACCTTCGCTGAGCGTGCTCCCACCAGGGAGAGGACCTTCGCTGAGCGTGCTCCCACTAGAGAGGGGGCGCCTATGCTGAGCGTGCTCCCACCAGGGAGGGGGCGCCTATGCTGAGTGTGCTCCCACCAGAGAGAGGACCTTCGCTGAGTGTGCTCCCACTAGAGAGGGGGTGCCTATGCTGAGCGTGCTCCCACCAGGGAGGGGGGCTTTTGCTGAGTGTGCTCCCAGGGCTGTGCAGGAGCTGGCCGTTTTGATTGAACCGAACCCTTTGAGCCAGCTCTTGGACCCCGCCCGCGGCCCCCGCCCCAAGAATGAGGTGGGATGCTCCAGCGATGCCACCGGACAGAGAGACGGGAGAGCGTGAGTGGCTCCCAGATCCGGTGTCGGGAGCCCAGGAGGGGCCCGAGCTCCCGGGCAGTCCTCTCACTGTCTGGCAGTAGGTGGCGGCCTTGGAGCCGGAGCGGAAAGGACTTGCCTGTCTTCTACAGGAGGCGGGCACTTGGGTGCCCGCTCCTGCAGGGCTGTGTCTGCAGCTGCTGGCCCTGTGCCCCTAGTCTGGGGCCGCGCTCACTGCCTGGGAGGGAGGGACAGAGAGAGGGAGGCAGGGAGCAGGCGCCCTGGGCAGGCCTGGCCCTTCCCTGCGCCCTGGGGGCTGCCCACAGGCACCGGCACCCAGGCTGCCCCTGCTCTCCCGCAGGACGTGTTTGAGATGCGTTTCGCCAAGATGCCGGACGAGCCAGCGGAGGCGCCTCCCCTGCCCGCGCCTGCAGCCCCCGTGGTCAGCAAGGGCGTGGAGAGCAGCCGCAGCAGCGACGAGAGCTCATCGGACTCGGGCAGCTCGGACTCAGAGGAGGAGCGCGCCACGCGGCTGGCGGAGCTGCAGGAGCAGGTGAGCGGCCGTGCGGGGGTGGGGGCGCGGGCAGGACCGTGGGCCGTCCCCACCGACCCCTGACCCGAGATCTGCCCCAGCCGCCGCCCAGTCCCCAGCCACAGCCGTCCTTGCCGCCGTGTGGCTGGGAGGGGACCCGGGAAAGGTGTCAGCTCCAGGGCCCCCTTGCCAGCGCCCACAGGCCTGGGGCCCCGTGAGCCCGCCTGTGCTGGGATGTCCCTGGAGCCTCTTCCTGCTCCAGAAAGGTCTGCAGGGGCTGCAGCCGTGCGGCCCCCACAGCCTGCCTCTCGGGGGCGGAAACGGGCCGTCCTGCTTCCCC
This sequence comes from Oreotragus oreotragus, assembly GCA_006410675.1. Classification (NCBI taxonomy): domain Eukaryota; kingdom Metazoa; phylum Chordata; class Mammalia; order Artiodactyla; family Bovidae; genus Oreotragus; species Oreotragus oreotragus. The sequence continues at coordinate 662,221 of SJYX01001557.1, read as the reverse complement.
CTCTGATCCCTGAGGTTTGCTCCCGCCCCTCTTCACGCTCTTTCTGTACAAGACAGGAGCAAGTGCTGCTAGGTTCCCGGGGGCCCCTCTGGCGAGGAGACGGCGAGGAGCGGTGACCCCGCTGCAGCCCGAGGGGCTGGGTGGCTGAGCTGACCCCATCGGGGCTCACGGGCTGGGGTCGGCGTGCACAGCGTCCCTATCCTGCCCGGCCACCTGCTGAAGGCTGGGGTCACCGTTTCCTTGCCTGTGGAGCGTGGCTCCTGGAGGCCTTGGGCGCCTTGGGGGGCTGCTGGGGTGAGGGGCCCGTGGAGCGTGTGCACACTGCCCGCTGCCCACGGGCCTCGTTCGGTGTTGGCTGCCGGCCCTGCGCAGTATTCGCCCCGCAGTCCTGCCACGTGACGCCTGGCGGCTCGCCCACGAGCTCGGCTGTGGGTGCTCTCCCCAGGGCGGGCGGCTCAAGCGCCTTCCTGGAGCGTCTCCCCCCGCCCAGCCGCGCCCTCACCCGGCGGCCCCTGTCTTCCAGCTGAAGGCCGTGCATGAGCAGCTGGCCGCCCTGTCTCAGGCGCCAGTGAACAAGCCGAAGAGGAAGAAGGAGAAGAAGGAGAAGAGAAAGAAGGACAAGGACAAGGAGCGGCACAAGGTCAAGGCCGAGGACGAGAGGCGGGCTAGGGCCGCCCCGCCCGCCAAGCAGGCCCCGCAGAAGAAGGCGCCCGCCAAGAAGGCCAGCAGCACCACCGCGGCCGGCAGGTGGGCCCTGCGCCGCGCGGGCTGGGCACCGGCGGGCAGGGGTGCTGGGCGCGGGGCTCTGGACGCTGGGCTGTCAGGAGAGAGGGCGGTGTTGGGGGGGCCCACTGGTGGGCCTTGTCTTTTCCCCCTTGTGGGGAGACCGGAGGGGCCCAGCGAGGGCTCCGCCAGGAAGGGTATGGGTCCTGGAGGGCCGAGCTCCACTCCCGGGGGGCTGGCCTCAAGACAGGCGTGGAGACCTCTAGAGTCGCGGTTTTGGGGACGTTTTCCTGATCTGGGTAGGGGTTTCTTTGGGGCTGTGTCGGGCTCTGGGCACGTCGTTCCCAGGTCACCTAGTACATGCAGGGTCGGGAGGGCCAGTGCCCCTCGGTGGACAGCTCCGTGGGCCCCACAGCCTTTCCTTGGTTCCCGCCGAGGCCCAGCACCACCCAAGGATTGCTGGCAACAGACGGGCAGGGACGGCGCAGGGAGGTGTGTGGGGGCCGGGGGCTCCTCCCAGGAGTGGGGTCGAAGGCTCCCCATGTGAGACCTCCCCAGGCCGCCTCCATCCAGCTGCACGGACGGGCAGGATGGAGATCCAGGAGCTGGGAGGGGAGGAGGATGTGTCCCTCATGGGGACCGGGACAAGTAGGGCGCTGCCCAGGAGTGGAGACAGGCCTGGGAAGAGGGGAGGGTTGAGGCTGTGGAGGCTGACGGGCTTCGTTCAGGGGCTCACGGTTTATCCTCTGAGCAGATGAAGCCGGAGCGGAGGAGGGAGGCGCAGGGGGCAGAGTGGGCGGAAGGACACCCTGAAGGCTGACGCGGTCCTGTGCCAGGAGGGGCCGGCGTGCCCGTTGGCTGGGGTGGAGGCGTGTGGCTTCGAGAGCCGTTGGTGCGGCCGAGTGGACTGGCTTTGGTCCCTGGACGGAGGAGGGGCCGGTGGCGCGCGGGGCGTGGGCTTGTCTGGCGGGGCCGGGCAGTGAGTGCGGCCGGGGCTTGTCCGGGCCTCCTTCTCGCGGGGAGGCAGGAGTCGGCGCCCTGTGCTGTCTGGCTGGCGTCAGTGTGCTGCCGGCCTCCGCGGTGCCTGGGGAGGTGCTCTCCCCGTCCCCTGGTGGGGCTTGCAGAGCTGGCGGCCTCGTCGTTTTTCTGTTGTGTGCTGGCCTGGGTCCTTGTTGCTGGAGGGGGTCTGCTCGCAAGTTGCCGGGTTGGGCCTCTCACTGCAGCGGCTGCTCCCTGCGCAGCCCGGGCCCGGCGGCGCGCTGCAGGGCGGGTGGCCCCGGGCTCTGGAGCCCAGGCCCAGTGGCTGTGGCGCGTGGACTCAGCTGCTCCGCGGCACGTGGCGTCTTCCCCGACCGGGGGTCGAACCCGTGTCTCCTGCCTCGGCACGTGGATTCTTTACCACGGAGCCACAGGGGAAGCCCCCAGAATCGGGATTCTTCAGTGTGCGAGACGATTCCCCATGAACCCATCTAGACCTGGGGTTTCACTGTGGGAAGGTCTTTAGCCGTGAGTTCAGTCCTCAGTAGACACAGGAGTCCGGTTATCGGTCCGGACTGTGTTTTCTCATCGTGGTGGGTCTGTTTGTAACGTCCCCTTTTCTGTAGGGTCTCAAATGTGCTCTTATTTGTTATTTTTTCCTTGTGTTGGTAATTCGTGTCTTTTTTTGGTGAATCTGGAGAACATGATCAGTTTTGTGCAAAGAACCAGTACTTGACTTCCTTGACCTATTTCCTTTTTCTTTCATCTTGGTCTTACTTTTATTATTTCCCTTTGCTTGATACGGACCTAATTCGCTTTTCTTTTTCTAGCTTGAAAATAGAAGCTTAGATGATTGATTTTCTTCCCTCTTTTTCTTTGTTCTGTTTTCCGGCTCTGAGCCACGCGGGATCTTAATTCCCTGACCCGAGCTCGAACCTGCACCCCCTGCAGTGGAAACGCAGTCTTAAGCGCTGAAGTTCCAGACCTCCTTTTCCAATACGAGCTGCTGCGGCTGCTGAGTCCCTTCAGCCGTGCCCGGCTGTGTGGGGCCCCAGTAAGCGCTGCTTTGTCTGCATGCTCCCCGCAGCTGTGACTTGCTGTGATTTCATTTAGGGTCAAACCATTGTTTAAGTCTCTTCAGGTTCTCCTCTTGACCACGGGTATTTAAAAGACTGTTTACCTTGCAGGTATCTGGAGACTTTTCAAGATATTTTTCAGTTACTGATTTCCAGGGTCAGAGAACATACTTGGCATGTTTTCAGCATTTTGAAGTTTTTGTTAAGATCTGTTTTATGGCCCAGAATATGGTCTGTCTTGGTCAACAGTCCATGTATACTTGAAAAGAAGGTGTCTTCTCCTGCTGTTGGGTGGAGCACTGTATAACTGTCAGTCAGAAGATTTTAAAAATCTTTAAAAGAAGGGACATAAATGAACTTTAATTAGAGAACAGAAACAGACTCACGAACTTGGAGGATGAATTTATGGTCGGCGGGGAGGGGACAGGTGGGAGAGAGGGCTGGACTGGGAGTTTGGGATTGGCGTGTGCACACCGCTTAGATTGCTGGGTTTCCTTGGTGGGTCAGTGGTGAGGAATTCGCCTGCCAGTGCAGGGTACGCGGGTTCCACCCCTGATCCGGGAGCCTCCCTCGCGCCGTGGAGCAGCTAAGCCCGTGTGCCGTGACTGTCAAGGCCCACACACCCTTGAGCCCACGCTTCACAAGAGAGGCCATCACAGAAGTCCACTCGCAACTGGAGAAAGCCCCCACGCAGTGGCAAAGACCCAGCACAGCCAAAAAGAAATGAATCACACGGAGGAAGGGGCGGGGGAGTAAGTAGCTAACCAACTAGGACCCGCAGTATGGCACGGGAAACCCTGCCCGATCTTCTGTAACGACGTAAACGGGAGAAGAATTTGAAGGGTACAGAGACATGTACATGTAAGAAAAAAAGTTAATTTAGTTGATAGTGGTCTTGGGATCGTCTGTGTCCTTGCTGATGGCTTCTGTTAATTATTGAGAGACAGTCATTGAATTCTCCAAGTAGAGTTGCGTGTTTTCCTATTTCCCTTTATTTCTGTCAGTGTTTGTTTATAGGCTTTGAAGCTTGGTTTCAGATGAACAGGCATGTTGGACTGTGCTGCCTTGCTTGGCCAGTTGACGTTTCAGCGTTACAACAGTTTTTCTCTTTTTCCCAATAATATTCCTTTTCCGAAGTCTACTTTGTCTGAAGTTGTTATAGCTACTGGAGTTTTGTTTTGATTGATTAATATATACATGGGATACTTCCCCCCTATCTTTTTACTTTTAACCTATTTCTTTTATTTTAAAGAGGGGTTTGTGTAGACAGCCTAAAAGTTGGGTCTTGGTTCTTACCCAGTCTGACCATCTCTTCCTTTTAATTGGTGTGTTTAGATCGTTTGTATTTAATGTAATTATTGATACAGTTGGATTTCCATCTGTTGATCACTTGCTCAGTTGTGTCTGACTCTGACCTCATGGACTGCAGCACACCAGGCCTCCCTGTCCATCACCAACTCCCGGAGCTCACTCAAATTCACGTCCGTTGAATTGATGACGCCATCCAACCTTCTCATCCTCTGTCGTCCCCTTCTCCTCCTGCCATCAGTCTTTCCCAGCATCAGGGTCTTTTCTCATGAGTCGGCTCTTCCCATCAGGTGGCCAAAATATTGGAGCTTCAGCATCAGTCCCTCCGATGAACATTCAGGGTTGATTTCCTTTGGGACTGACCGGTTTTATCTCCCTGGAGTCCAGGGAGCTCTCAAGAGTCTCTTCCAGCACTGCAGCTAGAAAGCATCAGTTCCTGGGCACTCAGCTTTCCTTATGGTCTAACTCTCACATGCTTACGCGACCACTGGAAAAGCCGCAGCTCTGACTGGACGGGCCTTTGTCCACACAGTGACGTCTCTGCTCTTAAGTCGCTGTCCAGGGCTTCTGTCCACCGTTACCTTATTTTCTGTGCGTCCCTTCAGTTTGCTCCTCTCTTCCGTTTCTTTCCTTCTTTGGGGGTATTTGAATACGGAGCTTGACCTGTGGCCCTTGGTGCGCCTGTGGGGCGTCGAGGGCCATGGCTGTCTCCTGGCCAAGGCCTCCCTGAGCTGCTGGGTCCTCTGAGCTCTAAAGCAGGGTCTCCGCATCCCTGGAGATGCAGGCGCGTCCCGGGCAGTGGCCCGGTTCCTCTGCCTGGGTGCCACTGGGGCTGCTCCTTGGAAAGCCAGCCTGGTCCTGGAGAGGACGAGGGCCAGTGGGCGAGGGTCAGTGTCTTGGGGGTGGAGCTCGGCGGAGGGTGGGGGCCGGGATGCCGCGCCGTGACGCCCCTTGCCTTCTGCCTCAGACAGCCGAAGAAGGGCAGCAAGCAGGCGTCAGCCGCCTACGACTCGGAGGAGGAGGAGGGGGGCCTGCCCATGAGCTATGACGAGAAGCGGCAGCTGAGCCTGGACATCAACCGGCTGCCCGGCGAGAAGCTGGGCCGCGTGGTGCACATCATCCAGTCGCGGGAGCCCTCACTGCGGGACTCCAACCCCGACGAGATCGAGATCGACTTCGAGACGCTGAAGCCCACCACGCTGCGGGAGCTGGAGAGATACGTCAAGTCTTGTTTACAGAAAAAGCAAAGGAAGCCGTTCTGTAAGCTGCCGGGGCAGGGCGTGTTTCTGCGGCCCGCCCCTGTCTGTCTGCTGCCCATCCCCCCCCCCCCACCATCCCTCCTTC
>SJYX01001557.1:645837-656504 GCA_006410675.1 Oreotragus oreotragus | reverse complement strand
CCCGGCCTTCACTAAAGCAGGCGAGACCCCCGAATTAGCCCCCAGCCTCTGAGCATGTGGGCAATGCTTGTATGCCTGGCCTTCACTAAAGCAGGTGAGACCCCCGAATTAGCCCCCAGCCCCTGGGCAGCTGGGCAGCGCTTGTATGCCCGGCCTTCACCAGTGCAGGTGAGACCCCTGAATTAGCCCCCAGCCCCTGGGCAGCTTGGCAGCGCTCGTATGCCCGGCCTTCACCAGTGCAGGCGAGACCCCTGAAGTAGCCTCCAGCCCCTGGGCAGCTGGGCAATGCTTGTATGCCCGGCCTTCACTAAAGCAGGCGAGACCCCCAAATTAGCCCCCAGCCCCTGGGCAGGTGGGCAGCACTCATATGCCCGGCCTTCACCAGTACAGGCAGGGCCCTGGGGGTTGGCTCCAGCCACGTTCACTCAGATGCTGCCTAAGGCCCTCCATTTAGGGCCTGACTGCAGGTCACCTGTCAGTGATTCCCTGCCTGAGCAGACCGTTTCCCTTCGCCTGGGGTTGAGGGTCCAAAGGACTCCCAGAGTAGACGACTGCACTGGCTCAGGATTCCCTGGATGGGCATGAGTTGCTGCCTGGGTCAGTGAGAGGAAGGGCGAGCCCCAGGCAGCCCCTTGGCGCCCTGAGGAACACTCGGTGCACTGCTCCTGTGTGTGGCCCCCTGGGCCGCCTGCCCCTCACTTGCTCTGAGGGGCAGCCTTCTGGATGGAGCATCTTGTTGCCCTCTGCGCTCCTGGCACATTTGACCCTCCGTAAGTGGCCTGTGGACTCTGGTGCTGGCACAGGTGTGCCAGGCGGTGGACAGGGCTCCAGGGTGGGGCCTCGGGAGAGCCTCGGCCACAGTGAAGGAAAACCAGGAGTGGGAGGAGGGGTGGGGTCAGGACTTGATGTCGCCGCCGCCTGCAGCAGTGGGTGGCCAGTCCCACCTCGGGAGTGCTGTGACAGTTTCGGAGCTTTGCCTGTGGCAGGGGCTCCGTCCAGGTGGGCAGGAGCACCGCCCTGGGGGGCTGGGCGTCCGCCCGTGGGGGTTGTGCCGCCCGCCCGCCCTGCCGCAGCCACAGCGCCCTGCTCTCCCACAGCCACGAGCGGGAAGAAGCAGGCAGCCAAGTCGAAGGAGGAGCTGGCTCAGGAGAAGAAGAAGGAGCTGGAGAGGCGGCTGCAGGATGTCAGCGGGCAGCTGAGCAGCAGCAAGAAGCCAGCCAAGAGAGGTAGGGCCGCCCCCTGCCACTCGGGGCTGGGGGAGAGGGCCAGGGTCTGCTGTGGCTCCACCGCAGAGCACGCTGCATGGCCCAGAGGAGGCTATTGAGCCCCCGAAACCTCATCTCTTACCTGCCGATGGGGCTCCGAGGCTGAGCAGGTGGCAGGCATGTGGGAAAGTGGCACTCTGTGGAGCTCCTGGGAGCGGGCGTTTTGGAAGGGCCCAGCCGTGGTCCATCGGGGGCCAGACTCCGTGACACGGGAGGGACTGGGGCCCCACCTTGCAGCTTCGGAGGGTCCTGGCCCCCAGCAGTGAGCTTCCTGGTCGCCCCCAGAGAGGGATACTGGTGCCCAGCAAGTCAGCCAGCATCGCGGGCGGGGAGAGGGGCCGACTTCCAGCCCCCGGCCGCATGCTCTGTGGACCCTGGGGCCTCCGTTTTGGTGAGCATGTGCTTCGACTCCTTGCCTCCTTTCTCTGGAGCCTGTAGGAAAGGGCACGTACCTTTTTTCCTACCCGGGTGGTGGTCAGATTCTAGGCTCAGTCTTGGCCATGTACCAGCCGGCTGTCACGGCCTTGCCTGGCCCTGCTTGCCTGGTGCCAGGATGGGCCTTGGGGCCTGCTCCCTGCCACCGACGGCTGAGGGTTCCCTTGGATCAGCCTCGGGGAGGGCAGGGCAGGTGGGCAGGCGGTGACGGCTCAGAGCCGCCTGCCCGGCGGGACAGCCTGCCCCCCTCAGCCTGTCAGTGCCTCTTGGCTGGCAGCACTCACTTCTTCCCGGGCCCAAGTGCATTCTGGCCTCTGAGCTGGTTCTGCTCCCACTTCTGACACCAGCTGTGTGAGTTCCTCTCACCCCCGTTCTCCAGGCTCAAACACGAGCTGGGCGTCTAGCTGTTCAGTTCAGGATGCTGTCTCCTCGGGGATGGTGCAGAGCCTGGGGGTAGGGGGGGCGGTGCTCAGGCGCCAGGTGCACGTCCCCGGCCTCTCCCGTGCCTCTGACTGCCGGGCTGTAAATCAGGAACCCCCGGTACCCCCTGCTCAGGTGGGGACACTCGCTGGAGAGGCTCACAGAACTCAGGAGTCCTGAGTCTGAATCGCACGGTGGTTGTCATAAAGGCTACGGCTCGGGAAAGCCAGGTGGGCAGGAGGCTGTGGCTGGGGCTCAGGTCAGGGATCGGGCGCCCCTCCCAGCGCCTGGAAGCCCTCTGCGTCGGGTGGTTTCTCTGGAGCTGTCTCCTCCAGCTCCCTCCCCTTGGAGGGAACGGACGCCCAGCTCGTGTTGGAGCCTGAAGAACTGGGGTGAGAGGAGCTTGCACAGCTGGTGTCAGAAGTGAGAGCAGAACCAGCTCAGCTCAGTTCAGTTCAGTTCAATCGCTCAGTCGTGTCCGACTCTTTGCGACCACATGAATCGCAGCACGCCAGGCCTCCCTATCCATCACCAACTCCCAGAGTTCACTCAGACTCAAGTCCATCGAGTCCGTGATGCCATCCAGCCATCTCATCCCCGGTCGTCCCCTTCTCCTCCTGCCCCCAATCCCTCCCAGCATCAGAGTCTTTTCCAATGAGTCAACTCTTCGCATGAGGTGGCCAAAGTACTGGAGTTTCAGCTTCAGCATCATTCCTTCCAAAGAAATCCCAGGGCTGATCACCTTCAGAATGGACTGGTTGGATCTCCCTGCAGTCCAAGGGACTCTCAAGAGTCTTCTCCAACACCACAGTTCAAAAGCATCAATTCTTCGGTGCTCAGCCTTCTTCACAGTCCCACTCTCACATCCATACACGACCACAGNCAAAGTACTGGAGTTTCAGCTTCAGCATCATTCCTTCCAAAGAAATCCCAGGGCTGATCACCTTCAGAATGGACTGGTTGGATCTCCCTGCAGTCCAAGGGACTCTCAAGAGTCTTCTCCAACACCACAGTTCAAAAGCATCAATTCTTCGGTGCTCAGCCTTCTTCACAGTCCCACTCTCACATCCATACACGACCACAGTAAAAACCATAGCTTGACTAGTTGGACCAGCTCAGAGGCCAGCAAAGCCGAATGCACTTGGGTCTGGGAAGAAGTGAATGGCAGTTCCCTCCCCTCGGAGATGGTGGCCAGCTGCAGGGGTTGGCAGGGTGGGGCGGCGGGGGGAGCTAAAAGTTCCCACCCTCCAGTCACATGATCTTCCTGGTGACCAGCCAGTGCCGAGGCTCTCGGGGGGTCCCACCCCAGTCACTTATTCACATAAACTCGGGTGTGATCTAAAAGGCCCCACTCAGGAGGTCTTGGGGGATCTGGGAGCCCTGTGCCCGGGACAGGTACAGGCACCAGACAGACTCCCCGCAGCCTCACCAACGCGTCGACTCGCATCAGTGGATCTGTTAGCATTTATCAGGCCCCCAGGTCCGGATCTGGGGCGGGGGCCGGTGTGGAGCCAGCGCGGGGGCTGCAGGAAAGCCTGCAGGGACGGCGGGGCGGCGGGCCGGTGCGGGGGTGCATGCCGCTCACCTGTGCGTCTCCCCCAGAGAAGTCGGGCTCCGCCGCGTCCGGGGGGCCCTCGCGGCTCAGCAGCAGCAGCTCCTCCGAGTCCGGCAGCAGCAGCACGAGCGGGTCCAGCTCCGACAGCAGCGACTCCGAATGAGCCCTGGACGCGCGCGGCTCGGGACGTCGCCGGTGGCCGCCGCCGGGACGCCGCGGTGCTCCCCCCGGCGGTTAACGTACTCCTTTCGTTCCATGGTGTGCAGGCTCTCTTTCACTTCAGTGTTATGGTATCTTCCAGTTCTGGCTTTAATAGGTCAACCGAGATCTTTCTGTGTGTGTCCACTAGACTTTGAGAAGCTGTGAATCGGCATAAGGTCTTTCCTCCGTAACTGAACTCAAGTCCCTTGGAGATGCCGGCTTCAGACGCTAGCCTGATAACCGTAGGAAACGTGTGAGGTGTGGTCTGAAGGTGCTTGCAGAACCCCTTTCCTTACGCCCGACCTGGTCTGTAGCCCCAGCGAGAATGTCTCCCGCGGAAGCGTCTCGGACGTGGTGCCGCACGGGAAGGCCGCTGGCTTTGCCGACGGGGGTGTGTCTCCGTCTCGGAGTGCCCTGGGCCCTGACCCTCACGTCGAGGGCAGCGCTTTCTGCAGGGGCTGCGGACGGCCAGGCCCGCCCCTGCCGGGAGTGAGGGCCAGGGCTGGGCCCCCGCCGGGGGGTCCCCGCGGCCCCCAGCCCGAGCTTCTGCAGAGGCGGGGGAGCCGGCAGGGGGGCGTGCAGAGGAGCCGTCTCTCTGATCTCCCGTGACGTTGGGAGCTCCCGGGAGGAACACGGTGGCTGCGTGGGCAGCACGAGGGTTCCCAAACACTGAAACTTTTACCTCAACTTTGAAAAAAAAAATAGAGAAAAGATTAAAAAAAAAAAAAAAAGGAGACTCTTTTTGTAAGGTTCAGCAATTTTCTACGAAAGGCCAGCCCCACGCGTGTCCCCAGCCCAGCCGCTGCCACGCACTCCGGAACCATCGTCCCAGTCTCGTGTATATATGAATATTTTATTTATTAACATCATTGGTCTTTTTTTTTTTTAAAAAAAAAAAAGAAAGAAAAACAAAACCGCAAAAGAAATGCATTTTAAAAACAAGAAACAGAGGCGCAGAGATGCAGGCCTTTTCCGTGGTGTGAGGGAGCCCAGGCCCCGCGGGGCGCGGGCCGCCCGCCCAGGTGCTACCGCCTCCTGCCCCCGCGCGGTGCTGAACCTCATCTGCGTGCTCGTCTCGGGGCTGCGGGGTTTCTGTTCTCGTTCTTTCTCGTGTGTGTGCGTGTGCGCGCGCGCGTGTGTGTGTGTGTGTGAAATCTGGAGACTCACAGGTAATAGACAACTTCCGGCTGCAGCACATTCTCATTTTTTTTTTTTTTTTTAATTTCGTTTAGTTCTTTTATATTCACTTCTGGTCTCTCTTAGGACTGTTTTAAAAAGGACTTCGATTTAGGGAACCCCAGTTATATAATATAAACTTTGTAATCTGCAAGAAAAAGAAATGTATAGTAAATCTAAGTCTTGATTTTTACCTTTCTATTGTAAAAAAAAAAAAAAAAAGTAATAATAATATACAGAGTTTAACAGAAGGTTATGTTTCGGTTTTGTTTTCTCCAGAGGCTGCCGTAGGGCCCTGAGCGCGGGGCACCCACCACACCGCCTGCCTAGCTCGGAGCCACGTGGCTCTGGCCAGGGGTTCACGGCCCCCCGTGGGGCATCCCTCACCCCCACCTCCAGGGAGGGGGCGGCCCCCGCTGCCCCACGGCGTCTCCCAGCCACCAGCAGGCAACGGCCTAGCCTGGCTCTTGCTGGCCTGGTCTTTCTCCAGGCTGGAGGAGCCTCTGGCCCCAGGAAGGCTCCCTGCCTCAGGACTGCACGGGGGCTCCCCGCTCATGAGCTTCTGAGTTAGCACAGAAATGACGGGACCTCACGAGGCAGGTCTTCCCTGGTGGCTCAGAGGTTAAAGCATCTGCCTCCAGTGCGGGAGACCCGGGTTCGATCCCTGGGTCGGGAAGATCCCCTGGAGAAGGAAATGGTAACCCACTCCAGTACTCTTGCCTAGAGAATCCCATGGACGGAGAAGCCTGGTAGGCTACAGTCCATGGGGTCGCAAAGAGTCGGACACGACTGAGCGGCTTCACTTCCTCACCGAGGCAGGGGCTGGGGGCAGCCCAGCTGCTTGTCCGAGGTCGCGTTCTTCCCGACAGCCCTTCTGGATAGATCAGGGCACTAGCTGTTGGCGTCCTAACAGGTGGTGGTTCTAAAAATTCCTAACGTCCACTTGGATGCCACCAACGTTGATGGCTAAGGAGCCCTCTGATGGGCTAGAACTCTGAGGGAACGTGGATGGGGGGTTGCCATTTTTCTGACTGCCGCTGGTTCTGACCTTTGGTGAGTGTTGAGCCAGTTCGTTTAACTTTTCATTGTAATAAAAATATAAACGGATTTTAAACTTGCCATTTTTTTTAAAAGCTGCCCTGCTTTTCAAGGTGTTTTCTAAGCAGATCTTCAATGGAATAAAAACTATTACTTTAAGGAATTAATACACGCTGGAAGGCCTTGAAGCAGGATCTCATGGGCGACGGGCAGCAGGCACAAGTCTGGGTGACAAACAGATCTGAGCCAAGGGGCCTGGAGGTGCTGGGAGCTCCCGGGGTTGCCCTCCAGCTGCCCGTGGGGAGGGTCACCCTTGCCAGCTGCTCTGCGGGGGACGGGGGCCCCGGTGCTGGGCGCGGTGGGAGCGGTTCCTGAGCTGGTTTCCGGGTGCCAGCGGCGTTCTCAGCCACCACCGCTCCTTTCCGCTGGAAGATCCGCTGGCTCTGCTGCTGCCGGAGAGCCGAGCGATGTAGGTCGTTGTTGTTGTTTTTCCCTTAGGCTTTCTGTCCAGACTCAAAACTGACTTCAGAGTTCTTGGGGGACTCCCTCCACCCCGACGTTAGCCTATGGGTGTTTGCTGTTTTCCTTTCTCCTGCGTTGGGCAAGTGAAATTGTTCCAGTTTTCCTAGAACTAGAGGGCAGCCGTCGAGGCTTAGGTTCAGTCTCCCCGACCCCTGGGGGCCGAGGGGGTGGCTCTGGCCGTGAACTGAACTCCAGGAACCCCTGCTCACTCATCTTGCTTACAGACTGTTCAGATGCGTTTTCCCTTTTGCTTTTGTTCTTTTCAACGTTCACATCTTTTTCAGTTTTGGTGGGGGTGGGGGGAAGCACCGCCCACAATAAAGGATTCGCTACATCCAGTGTAGCGCTGTTCCCTGATACTGGCGTAACACTTCCAGGAAGTTTTCCTTTTTTTATATTTAAAATGTTACTTTTCTGTATGATGTGCATGCAAGTTTACCGTAACTTTTCTTAAACTTTTTAGTGCCGTTTCTAGTATATTCCTGTGAATGTCAGTTACTGAAAAATGAGTCCGATGTAAGTAGGGTTAGCTTGTTTACTGCACTTCTGGCCTCATCACGACAGAATAAAAGTGGTAGAAAGTACTGTTTCTGGTGATCATGGACCCTTCTCCTGGGGCAGTTGTTTTGTTTTCATAATAAAAGGAAAAAAAAAAAGAGGTGCCGTTTCTGCTTTCTGGGCTCCCAGCGCTCCCCTGGCTGGTGTGTGATGGGGGAGGGGAGCCCTCGTTTTAACATCAGGTAGCCCCTGGCGGGAATGCCCGGAGCGTGCCAAAGGGGTCTCAGCCGGCCCAGTGGCTCAGGTCCTCAGCCCAGGTTGGGGAGGCCCCAGGGCCTCGGGAGTGCCGCGTGTTGCCTTTTCAGGCCAGTGGCTTGCACAGCGGTTGCCCCCGTGGCTGACCTTGTGGGCACCACCCCCCCGCCCCCCGGCCTGAGCATCTGGCGCTCCCACTGGGCCCTCCGCCTACACTAAGGTGCTTCCTGAGACCACAGGCCTCCAGCGCTCGTCCGGCTGGCCCGAGGATGTTTCCGAGAAGTCACGTGGGACAGTGTACACGCTGAGGTTTCTTCCAGGCGGCCTGGAGCCCGGCAGCAAGGGATCAAGCTGTCCAGACAAGCGCAGGTTCTGACACTGTTTTCAAAATGTGACTGTCGCAGCCAGGCCTTGCCATGGGGTGCTGTCAGGGCCTGAGGCCACCCTCCCCTGTATTCCCTTGGCACGTGTCACCCAGCCTGGGCTCCCCAAGGTCGGGGACTGATGGTCAGTCCCAGCCCCGGCGGGGAAGGCCAGGCACCCAGGCTTCCCTGAGGCAAGGCGGCTCCCGTTCACCAAGCAGCTCCGTGCCTGCTCTCCTGTCCTGGCCGCCACCTCTGGCGGCAGCTGGCCAGCCGTGGCCCGTTCCTCAGCCAGTCTAGGGAGAGGCACAGGCATTCCAGCTACGTCAGAGCTTTGCTTCCTTCCCGAGCTGGACTTAAGTCAGAGGACTGCAAAGATGCCGACAAGGCCTCCTAGGGGATTCCAGTGTCCCGGCGCCTGGACGGGCGAGCCTTCACTGCACAGGCCCGACTCTACATGAGACAGGTTTCCTCTTCATCTCCAGGAGCCACTTAAAGGAACTCAAGTCTTCCAGCCTCCTGACTGGAGGCGGCAAGCAAGCCGAGGCTCTCAGCAAGAACCAGGCTTTTGGCTGGACGTGTGACCTTCGGGGCGTGCAGTCTGACCAGGCCCTTCCCTTCTGGATGCTGTTTGCTGACTAGCTTGCACACCTGCGTGAGGAACCACACGCGGAAGCTCTGGACGCGCTGTGTGCATGTCCGGCGGGACGGTCTGCCCACCTGTGGGCTCCCCGGAGCGCTGCCTGCCCGGTGGTTCTTAGCAATTGTTCGACGTTACTGTTGTAAACAAAAACCCTGGAATCCAAGGTAGGATATTATGAAAAGACAGATCGAAATTTGGAGTGAGGAAGGCGCCCCCGAAGGAGGTTTATTTAAAGAGAAAGTTCAGCTTCGGCAAGACACCTCTGCATTTGCCTCGCCACACAGACTTTAATTACAGTAAATCCCTTAAAACCGACTCATAAACCTGCCCACACGAGGGCGGGGTGGGGAGGCCGACACACATCAAACACTGCAGGTGGCCGGGGGCTGCGGCCCTGGAGCAGAGGCTGAGCTGCTGTCTGCTGAGAACCTGCCTATTTCAGCTCTGTGATCAAACCTGAGGTCCCCGTTAGCAGCTGACGTGTAGCTGCATAACGGGGGGCTTCCCCTACCTAAGTTGTTTGGATGCCTTTGCCCACAGCCCCCAGCACCAGGAAGCTAGTGTAGAAGCCGTCACGACGCATCGCGGGCAATGATCGCTTTGGTAACGAGACTCAAGCCAGCGCCACAGGCTTCCTGCCGGAATGCTGCTGCCAGCGACCTGTGAAACCACTGTGGTCCTGCCCAGGGACCTCTGATCCTACGTGAGGCCAACTCACTCTTTATTTTTTAGGTTTGACCCATTCACTTTTTTTTTTTTTTTTAGATTTGACCCATTCACTTTTTTTCTTCTTAGATTTGACCCAATTCACTTTTTTTCTTTTTAGATTTGACCCATTTACTTTTTTTTTTTAGATTTGACCCATTCACTTTTTTTTTTAGATCTGACCCATTCTTCCCCAGGCAGAAGGGAATACTAGAGACAGCCTGTAAGAATGTAAAAAGGTTTGTACCTGGGGTATCTCTCTTGCTTGACTTTCTTGGAAGCGTGACCACGACAGCATCTAGCTGGGCCCAGGCTGTGCCTGCAGCGCCTGCAGGGTCAGGATGGGGTCTGGACGTCCACCCATCACCCCGACTGTGAGTGGGCGGGGTGCCACCTCTGGGGTTTGGGGGCTCTTCTATCACAGCTCAGCCTTCATACTCCCTGTCAGCATCTCCCAGGCAGGGCTAGGGGTCAGCAAGGTGGCCTGGTTCCTGGGCTCCGATTTTCGCCCCAGAATTACATTATAGAACAAAACCTGGACTGCCCCGTGTCCCGCGAGACGTCCAGCTTGTTCCTGTCCCGGACGAGGATGGCCTCGTTCCCGTACTGTGAGTACCACATGCTCCGGCTCCTGCTCAGGTACGTCCCGGGCAGCGCGGATGCCAGCTTCTGCTGCTGCTGTTGCCAGATGAGCAGGGAGGTGTCCCGGTAGCGGAGCCGGGCGTAGCTTTCAGACAGAGCTTTCTCTGCCAGCGGGACGCGGCCACTCATCACTGGCCAGAACCTCCCTGCGCCTGGGCTCCCACACAGCTGCCACCTGCTCTGCACTAAATGCCACTAATGAGTAAGGTTTGCAGCAGCTGGGCGTGAGGATTCCTTCTTTAACTTAATGGTCACGAGGAACTCGGGCCATTTGCAGGCAACACCTTTTATGAGGGCTCTTTGCGAGGAAACTGGAGAGGAGTCTCCAAGCATTCTAAAGACAGCCAAGAGCCACGCGTGAGTCGGCAGGCGGGTCGGCGGAGCCCCGGCCGCAGCGGGCCCTGGGGACGGCTGTGTGCTCTGCCAGGTGTGCCGATGACAGGGACGAGGGCCTCACCTCGGGCGGGACTTGTCAGGTGTCCACTGCGAGTCTGACACCACGACTCAGACCACTGCATCTGAGGATACACAGCCGCTGTCCTGCATGAGAAGGCATTGTGCACTGGGCAGAAACGCAGCAGCTTCTGTAAGAACTGCCCTCCTGAGCTGTGCCTGGGTGAGCCCTCAGCAGCGCGGAGGCGGTGGGATCCCTGCCAGGGATGTGGAGCCAGCTTTTTGTGCAGGGCTTTCTCCTGGCTAGCCTTCAGCTCCTCCGCAAGGTGATGCTACAAAGAAACGAGCCCGCTGTCAGATGTCGGGAGAGGAAGGGACGCCAGCGGTCCTGGCAGGGCTCCCTCTTAACTCCGGGAGCAGAGCCCTTAAAGTAAGCCGCCCAGCCCCATGCTCCCACTGTTTCGGTTGCTCCCCGGGGACGCAATGGGCTTGGGTTTGAGAGGCAGAAGCGTGCCTCATCCTGGTTCTTCTGTGAACTACGGGGGTGGTACTGGGGG
>SJYX01001557.1:618089-642202 GCA_006410675.1 Oreotragus oreotragus | reverse complement strand
TGCTGCAGTCCACGGGGTCGCAGAGGCCGACAGAATTTAACAACAACAACGGCTGAGGCAGAGGCTGGGAGAGAAGGGAGGGGCGTAGCTAGCAGGTTCCAGGTCGTGTGTTCTCTGTTTTGAGGTAGGGCTTCCTGGGTGTGTGTGCAGGTGTGCAGGCTCAATTGCCTGTGGAATCTTAGTTCTCTGACCAGGAACTGTACCTGCGTCCCTTGCGTTGCCAAGTGGATTCCTAACCACTGGAAAGAAAAGTGAAAGTGAAAGTCAAGTCGCTCAGTCCTGTCCAGCTCTTTGGGACCCCATGGACTGTAGCCCACAAGGCTCCTCCATCCATGGAATTTTCCACGCAAGAGTACTGGAGTGAGTTGCCATTTCCTTCTCCAGAGGATCTTCCCCATCCAGGGATCAAACCCGGGTCTCCCACATTGCAAGCAGATGCTTCTACCATCTGAGCCACGAGGGAAGCTCCTAACCCCTGGACCACCAGTCCCTGGGGTTGTTTTTAAGGAGGCTGAAATGTTATAAGGGGCTTCCCTGGTGGCTCAGATGGCAAAGAATCTGCTTGTAATGCAGGAGACCCACGTTCAGTCCCTGGGTTGGGAAGATCCTCTGGAGAAGGAAATGTTGATCCACTCCAGTATTCTTGCCTGGGAAATCCCACGGACAGAGGAGCCTGCTGGGCTACGGTCCACGGAGTTGCAAAGAGTTGGACACGACTGAGCAAGTAATCCTTTCCTTTCACCCGACAGGTGTCATCATCAGACTGGGGGGATACACTGGGACGTGTTCACACAGAGGAGTGCTCACCACAGTGAAGAGGAGTGAACTCGAATAGGTACAGAAACCCGGCTGAGTCGCAGAGACAGAGGGAATGAACCGCTTGTCAAGTTCTGACCCGTGGCCTGGCCCTGGTCGCGTGGGTCCTGACTCGACAGCTTTGCAGTAAGCTGCCGCTTCAGGTCTCGTGTTTGCAGTAACATGTTTGCAGTAAGTTGCCCCTTCAGGTCTCGTGTTTGCAGTAAAGCTGCCCCTTAAGCTGCCCCTTCATGTTTGATACATGGTCCTGTAGGTCAGATTTCACAAAAAAACAAGTTTTAATTTTTAAAAAGTGAATTACGGGTCGTGAAAAAGTGATACCTACTAGTCCCAGGCGNGTGTTTGCAGTAACATGTTTGCAGTAAGTTGCCCCTTCAGGTCTCGTGTTTGCAGTAAAGCTGCCCCTTAGGCTGCCCCTTCATGTTTGATACATGGTCCTGTAGGTCAGATTTCACAAAAAAACAAGTTTTAATTTTTAAAAAGTGAATTACGGGTCGTGAAAAAGTGATACCTACTAGTCCCAGGCGTCGTGTTATCTCACTATAAATATGTCCTTTATTATTAGTATTATTCTGTACCTGCTGGGGCCTAGATTCTTGACCAGAGATCAAATCTGTGCCCATAGCAATGAAAATGCCAAGTCCTAGCCGCTGGACCATTGCCAGGGAATTTCTTGTTGGTGTTTTTATACAGAATCATGGTAACGGGGTCACATGCTGGCGTAACAGTTCTTTACCAACATCTAACGTCTGGTCATTGCTGCTATTTGCTGACTATCTGGTACATGTGTCGTGTGCTCAATTTGCTGAGAGGTGAGCCGAGTATTTGCTTCCGTGGCTCGTACACCGCTTTTGTTTTTTCCTTACACCTCTCTCTGTGCTGCGCCAGCTGCTTTCTCCCTAGCCATCTCGTTGTTGAGACACAGGTCGTGTCTCTGCAGCCCGTCTGCATCCTGGATCTGGCTGAATTCCGACCCACTGGCGTCGTCCACGTGTCCTGCTCTCCTCTGCGTGTTCCGAAAACGGGCAGGTAGCGCTCAGCCTTGGTCAGACGGAGGTCTGACTTGTCAGCGAGGCTTCACGAGTGGTGCTGTGAACGTCCCAGCGCATCGGGAGACAGGAAGGACCACACCGGCTGCTTCTCTCACTGCTTGCATTGACCGCTGACCTTGGCTTTGGGCAGCCTGACCTACTCATTAGGAAAATCTGCGCACCCCCCCCCACCGTCTTTCACAGGATAACTGCACCTGCCTGGCATGATTGTAACTGAGGTCCGTTCCTCATTAAGGATTGCAAGTTAGGGATGATCCATTCTAATTTTCCTTCTGCGTCTGCTTTCTGGAGTTCTCCTGAAGGAAGAACTTTCTTCATCGCCTCTTTGTGTTCATTCACTTTTGGCTGGGGCCGCGCTGCTCCGCAGGTTCTCCTGCAGCTGCAGCGAGTGGGGCCCGCTCCGTCGCGCGGCCCGGCCTCCCACGGCAGCGGCGGGGGCCCCGCTCCGTCGCGCGGCCCGGCCTCCCACGGCAGCGGCGCCTCTTGCTTGCGCAGCTCGGGCTCCGGGGCACTCGGGCCGGGCTCTTGAGCACAGGCTCAGATGGCTGTGGCGCGAGGGCCTGGCTGCTCCAGGGCACGCGGGGTCTTCGCGGCCCAGGGGCCGAAGCTCTGTCTCCTGCATTGGCAGGCAGATTCTTCGCCACTGAGGCACCAGGGGAGCCCCTTCCTCAACTCTCAGGTTTCCCCGAAACGCAGTCCATACAGGAGAGGCAGGACAAGGGCTGCATCCTTTCTCCTTATTTATCAGTTCAGTTCCCTCGCTCAGTCGTGTCCGGCTCTGCGACACCATGAACTGCGGTGGAATAATGAACTGGTACTCTGCCAACTTCCAAAGGGATTTTTTCTTTTTAAGTCAGGGACTTTAAAAAATATTATCAATAGGACCTCCTGAATTTGAGTGCATTTGATGTCTTTCAGTGAATGGCCTTCATTACCTGTTTGATTCTCACGATTTTCCACGCCTGGCCAGCAGGAACCCGAATTTCTGGCAGGGCCACCGCCCCCCCTACCCCGTCCAGACACTGTGGGCAGAGGCCTCTCCCCGGGCTTCTGATGCCTGCCGCCAAGGCTTGGCCTCCCCTGGCAGAGAGACCCTCATCTCTGCCTCGGTCGTCCACGTCTGGCCTCTCCACATCTCCCTGTCTCTCCTGCATGTCTCTAACAAGGACACTTGTCACTGGATTTAGATAATCCGGGATGATCTCATCTCAAGATAGCTAATCACATCTCCAAAGACCCCCTTTTGCAAATAAGGGCGCGGTTTGCAGACTTCGGAGTGTGAGGGTGCCTTCGGGGCCACCGTCCAGCCTGCTCCAAACCCTGAGCGGGAAACCGGCTCGGGGAAGCGGGAGGGAAACGGGGACTGGCATTTGGCCAGGCTGTGGCTGAAAGCGACGAAAATCCAGGCTTCTTAGCAGATGGGACCAAAAGGGCCACGTGTGTGCTGTGCTAAGTCGCTTCAGTCGTGTCTGACTCTGCGAACCCGCCAGGCTGCTCTGTCCATGGGATTCTCCAGGCAGGAAGACTGGAGTGGGTTGCCATCCCCTCCTCCAGGGGATCTTCCTCACCCAGGGACTGAACCCGAGTGTCTTATGTCTCCTGTACTGAAAGGCGGGTTCTTTACCACTAGCTCCACCTGGGGCGCCCAGCAGGGACCATCAGTTCAGTTCAGTCGCTCAGTCGTGTCCGACTCTCGCGACCCCATGGACTGCAGCCCACCAGGCCTCCCTGTCCTTCGCCAACTCCCGGAGTTCACTCAGACTCGTGTCGATTGAGTCAAGGATGCCATCCAGCCATCTCATCCTCGGTCGTCCCCTTCTCCTGCCTTCAGTCTTTCTCAGCATCAGGGTCTTTTCAGATGAGCCAGTTCTTCGCATCAGATGGCCAAAGTATTGGAGTTTCAGCTTCAGCATCAGTCCTTCCAATGAACACTCAGGACTGATTTCCTTCAGAATGGACTGGTTGGATCTCCTTGCAGTCCAAGGGACTCTCAAGAGTCTTCTCCAACACCGCAGTTCAAAAGCATCAATTCTTTGGCGCTCAGCTTTCTTCACAGTCCAACTCTCACATCCATACATGACCACAGGAAAAACCATAGCCTTGACTAGACGGACCTTTGTTGGCAAAGCAATGTCTCTGCTTTTGAATATGCTATCTAGATTGGTCATAACTTTTCTTCCAAGGAGTAAGCGTCTTTTAATTTCATGGCTGCAGTCACCATCTGCAGTGATTTTGGAGTCTTCTCCAACACCACAGTTCAAAAGCATCAATTCTTTGGGGCTCAGCTTTCTTCACAGTCCAACTCTCAAATCCATACATGACTATTGGAAAAACCATAGCTTTGACTAGACGGACCTTTGTCAGCAAACTAATGTTTTTTAATGCACACATATATTAAAATAATGTACACATATATAAAAACATCAACTTACACACCTTAAAAAGGTACTGTTTTTAGTTTCCAATGTTTACCTCAATAAAGTGAAAACAGAAAACTAATCACTGAAGTGTTCTATGGGGGATTGCTGGACTGTATGCAGGATGCCTACGGGCAAAAATGGTCTGATTCACCACCACGACCAGCATCATCACCATAACAAAGTTTCCAGTGTTTAATCTCTTCAGCTTTTCAGGGCACAGCATCATCTGGGAAACAGCACTCTTCCCTCCTCTGATTAGCACCATGTTGAGGTCTACCCTTAACCTCAAAGGAAATCCTCTGACTGGCCATTTCTCCTTCTGAGGCTTGAAAACATCCTGAATTAGTCAGTGCTGAAGCCAACAGATAAATTCCTAGAGCGATACACAAGCATGGAGACCACTTGGTTATCTAAGGAAGAGGAGGCAGGAACAGGTCTGTTTACCTCAAATCCCATTGTAGCTATGTCTCCCTTTTCTTCCCTCAGGCCCTCACCGAGTTCTCTGGATGAAGACAATTTGAAGATGAATTGTAGCAGGGAAGGCATAAACCCCTAGATCTCTCCATTTCCTCACAACAGAGAAAGCGATAGGAAGTTGTAGGCATTTTCATGAGGCTTCAACATGCCCGTGTGACCCCACAACATCTTTCTCGTTTCCCTCAGCTGAGACGGACCTGTTTCTCACTGTCCCCGTTCTCCTGGTCTTCCCCAAAAGGAGATGGGAGGCTCCTCCCTTCCCAGAGGCTTGAGAACATCCAACCTTCACCTGGAGATCAGAATAAAAATCACCTGTTTGAAGCCTGGCTTGGAGAATTTTGAGCATTACTTTACTAGTGTGTGAGATGAGTGCAACTGTGCGGTAGTTTGAGCATTTTTTGTCATTGCCTCTCTTAGGGATTGGAATAGGGGCCATACAGCTCAGTAGACCGTCTCCTGCGCTTCCCTGGGTGAGAGGCCCGGGGCAGGCTCTGGCAGACAGCAGTAGTACCCGAAAAGGAAGTGCGCGGCTGCTGTGTCGGGTCCTTTTTAAAAGGCTCTGCAAAAAAGGGAATGAAAAGCTAAGATTCCTCCGTTTTAGTCGCAGACACAGACTGATATTCAAAGATGCCATCAGCCCGAAGCAGAGGAGTGATGTCTGGGGAGGCAGAGGTCTCGGGTGGTCTTCAGGCGGGGAGGGCTAGCCCTTAAGTATGGACACTTCTGCTGGCCAGAGGCCCCGGCGGGAGCATGTGGGGCGGGTGGGGGCTCCCGCATGCTGGCCTGGCTGTCGCTCAGCGCCCCCTGCTGTCTCCTGCGGCCCTCCCCGGGCAGGACCCTGGTCTTGATGCAGGAAGCGTGCTGACTGCAGCCTCCTGGGGCCTTCGCCCCTCTTCTTGCCCTGCAGCTCCAGGGGACAAAGCCCCCTTACGCGACGTCCCTTTACGGCTGCTCCAGCTCGGCCTCAAGCGGTGACGAATCCCTCAGACTTTCTGGGGTGCTTTTCCAGCTGCCTGTGGCAGCCGAGGTTTCCGTGCTTCCCCTAATTGCTCTCCCCGCTGTGGCTCAGACAGTGGAGAGTCCGTCTGCAATGCAGGAGATGGAGACCCCGGCTCGATTCCTGGGGCGGGAAGATCCCTGGGAGGAGGGCGTGGTGACCCACTCTGGTATTCTTGCCTGGAGAATCCCATGGACAGAGGAGCCTGGTGGGCGACAGTCTATAGCGTCACAAAGAGTCGGACAGGACCAAGCGACTCACACACAGCATTCAAACGCTTGAGATGCTGCCCCCGGCACCTTCCCTTCTGTGGGCATCCGCCCTGGGTCACCACCCGGGAGAGTTCTGCAATCCTTGCCCCGTGCCAGGCACCCTTCTCACCCCACTTTCTGCCGGCAGTGGGGCTCTTGCTATCGGCGGGTGGAGGCCAGCCGGTCCGTCTTAGCTGCTTGTCCTGCTTCCTGGCCCCCAGTGTTGGGAGTGGGGTTGGGGAAAGACCAGGATCGGTGTTGTCTGGAAGGAAAGGCGGGTGGGGTGCCTACGAAGCCGTCAGGCTGTTCCTGACTCCGGCTTTGGCCCCTCGCCGGCCAGGCCAGCGGGAGGAGCAGGGCGCGCGGCTGGGCCGGGAGTCGGCACAGACCTGTCCTGACGGCAGCCACAAAGAAAATCCAGGCTGTGTCTGCCGGAAGCCCAGGTGCGTAGGCCTCCTGGTGTCACAGGCCGCCAAGGCGGGATGGAGCTTGAGAACTGTGACCCATCTCTGGACCCTGGGGGGCGGCAGAGAGGAGGCCCAGGGCCTAAGGCAGGGCAGACGGTGGGTGCCCAGAAGTGCCGTAAGCGAGCGCCTGACGAGGCTCAGGTTAAAGTGTGAGAGGAGGAGATGCCAGCACTCAGCCCTGGTGGACACACTGACGCCAAAGGACAGACCTTCGTGCAGTGGCCGTGGCCGAGGGCATGAGCAGGACCGTGCACAGAGCGGCGGCCCTGGGAAGACCAGGCCAGCTGGGCTGGGCTCTGCGACCAGGTCTGGGGGTGGAAGTGGCCCGTGGCCTGCAGGGCTGGCAGTGGGCAAGACAGCAGGCTCCCAGCAGCACAGCCCTCTCCCCAGAAGGTGCGGATGGGACAGCTCAGGGGAGTGAAGGCCTGTCTCTAGAGGGCCATGGCCACTAGCTGCAAGTGGCCCCTGAAGGCTTGAATGCGGTTTGTCCCACAGAGGAGTTGAAGTTTGAATCGCGTTTAATTGTAAATAGGACTGCCCTGTGGCTCAGATGTTAAAGACTCTACCTGCGGTTCAGGAGACCTGGGTTCGATCCCTGGGTCAGGAAGATCCCTTGGCGGAAGCAGCCCACTCTGGTATTCTTGTCTGGGAAGTCCCTGGACAGAGGAGCCTGGCAGGCTACAGTCCATGGGGTCACACAGAGTCAGACATGACTAAGTGACTAACACTTTCACTTTTCTCAATTGTAATTAACTTAGACTTGCGTGCTCAATTCAGTTTGGGGCAAACTTTTATGTATATTTGAAACAACTTGAGTACGTGAATCTATTGTTCAACGATACATTTTCTGAACTTCAGTAAATACAGATCAAGCATTTCTGATGACAATTTAGTGTTCCTGCTGAAATGTGCTGGGAGCGTAAGATATACACTGGATTTTGAAGACTTTAATATGAAAAGAAAAATGTAAAATATATCATTAATGTTTTGAGGTTATTGCATATTGAAATGATAATGTTTCAGATGGATGAAAATAGAGTGAATTATTGAAATGGATTCCACCTACAAGGAGTTGTCATTCCGCCATAAAACGTAACGTAGCAGTTACAGGGGCTGCTTCCCAGGTGGCTCAGACAGTAAGGAATCTGCCTGCAATGCCGGAGATGTGGGTTCGATGCCTGGGTTGGGAAGATCCCCTGGAGAAGGGAATGGCCGCCCACTCCGGTGTTCTTGTCTGGGAAACCCGTGGACAGAGGAGCCTGGCGGGCCACAGCTCAGCGGGGTTGCAAAGAGCTGGACACGACTTAGCGACTAAAGAACAGGTTTCATAGACACTGCAGTGAGAGTGAACCTTGGCATTATGCTGAGTGAGCGAAGGCCGGCTGTCACGTGATTCCATCTGGATGAAATGTCCCGAAGAGGCAAATCCATGGCGCAGAAAGTCGGGTACCAGTTGCGAGGTCTGGAGTGGGCAGGGTGCTGGGCGGGCAGCTGAGGGGCATGGTTGTCTCTGTGGGGCGGTGGGCACATTCTCGGGTTTGGAGCCTTCCTGCTGGGCCCAGAAGCAGGGTTCAGCAAGCACTTCCCTTGGCTGTGCTGTCTCCTGCCCAGGCCAAGGGCAGGACTGGACTCAGGAAGGGCAGGGGCCGACCTACCCTAACCGGCTCTCCCCGACTGTGTCCCGAACACCACGGCCAGCCCGCTGGTCCTGGAACACACAACCAGCCACCTGGGGCTTGGGGCTTCCCGCGGCGGGACTGGGCTCTGTCCTTCGTCAAGGTGGCCTGTTGGGGTCATGATGAAAAGGGTGCTGCAGAAATCCAGGATCTGCCCCAAATCCCAACTTCTCAGCCTCACGTCTAAAATGAATTGAGTCCTGGAGACGCAGCCCCCCCACCCCACCTTAGAGCCTTAAGCACCCTGCACCCGAGCCTGAGCCTGGCTCTCAGGAAGGGGTCCCTGGACAGGGAGTGTGATGTGCCCTGGAGGTGAGATGTCAGAGGTCGCAACTGGAGGCGCGACCCATGGACCACGGCATCATAAGTCAAAGCAGTGAGCGGTAAAATGCCTGTATTCTGCCGCTCCCATAAGCCCGCAGCCGGTGGTTCCGTGGGTGCAGTCTGACTCCACGGCGGGCCAGATGGTCTTTTTCCACACCTATGGTTTCCAGGGAAATCGTGACAGCTGAACTTGCATGATGTAGCTACAAATGGAATGTGCAAAATGTGTGTGTTCATGTGGTTTGGACGTGAGAATAGTTCCTTCACCGAGTCATGTTGGGAAAAGTCAAAACATTCGCTTCCTCTCCCCTAA
Organism: Oreotragus oreotragus; assembly: GCA_006410675.1. Lineage (NCBI taxonomy): Eukaryota > Metazoa > Chordata > Mammalia > Artiodactyla > Bovidae > Oreotragus > Oreotragus oreotragus. Next base: position 633,409 of record SJYX01001557.1, on the reverse strand, counting down.
GAACAAGGCCGGGGCTCAGTAAATGCTTTCTGGGTGGAGGATGTGGCGGGGTTGGGGGTTGAATGCGTGGAGTGACGGAGGGGTGGGTGGACTCCAGCTTCGGAGAGGGGTGTTTGCAGGAGAAGCTGGACCCTGGCTGGAGAATAAGGGCCCTGTTGGTAAGAAGCCCTGAGACCTTGCAGCAGCCCTGGGATTTTCGGGGAAATCTGGCCTGAGGAACCCCCTGGCTCTCAGAGGGACGCCTGTGTGGCAAGGAAGGGTCTGGGTTTGTGTGGGGAGTCCTTCCGCTTGGCCTGCACCACAGCCAACATGTGGAGAGACCCCCAGGCTCCTGTTTAGAGAAGAGTCCCGGTGCTGCCCCAGCGATGAGCTCTCCCACTGATCAGGGGGCTCCGCGGGAGCTCAGGAGGCCTTGGGGTGGTGGTGGGCTCAGGTCACAACCTCCAGCACGCACACACACACGCAGACAGCGGGCGTGGCTTCCCCGGAGCCATCATGCCATCAAGGGGGAGCAGAAGCCAAGGCCTGACCTCGGGAGCGTCCTCGAGCTGCAGGCCCATCCCCTGACAGTGGAGCAGCAGCAGCCTGAAGCTGATGGCCATTCCACGCGAGGTGGAAATGGGGTGCCCTCTCTGGGGCTGCCTGCATCCCGCAGCCACCAGGTTCCAGGAGCTCCAAGCTGGTGGCTCTTCCATACCCTGCCCTCCTTCAATTCAGACCCAGGCTGGGTCCACGGCAGCCGCCCTGCGCCCAGCCCTGCGGCCCTGACTGAGCTTGAGCCCATTTCTGCGGTGGCTATGTGCTAGCGAGCGTGTGCGAGCGTGTAGGTGCACATGTGCACGCGTGCGTGTGAGCGTGTACGTGCATGTGTATGCTTGTGCGTGTGAGCATGTGTGCATGTGAGTGTGTATTGCATGTGTGTGTGCACGCTGAGCGTGTACGTGCGCGTGTGTGCACGAGCATGTGTGTGCATGTGTGTGTGCAGGTGCAAGTGTGTGGGTGCATGCAAACATGTGCGTGCATACACATGCATGTGTGCGTGTGTGTGGGCATGTGCGCACACACGTGTGCACGTACGAGCATGTATATGCATGTGTGCGTGTGCAAGTGTGTGTGTGCATGCGTGTGAGCTTGTACATGCATGTGTGAGCATGTGTATGTGTGCATGTGCATGTGTGTGCATCAGAGAGCATGTATGTGCATGTGTGCGTTTGTGTGCATGTGTGAGTGTGTGCATGCATGTGCTAGTGTGTGTGTGCGAGTGTGTGCGTGCGAGCATGAGTGTATACGAGCATGTGTGTGAGTGTATACGAGCATGTGTGTGCGTGTGTGAGCGTGTACGTATGTGTGTGCGCCTGTGTACAAGCGTGTGCGAGCGTCTGTGTGTGTGTGCTGGCCTTTTGAGGTTGTTGCGTTCCATGCTGAGTCAGGATCTGCGTGTTTTAGACACACAGCATTTTCCTGTCTCCCTGCTCTCTGATCCATCCAAACCAACATGTCAACCACCAACTTTCGTGAAGACCACCAGGCGTGGAGCCCCTTCGCCACGTCCGGGTGCAGGAGCGTGGAGCCCCTTCGCCACGTCCGGGTGCAGGAGCGTGGAGCCCCTTCGCCACGTCCGGGTGCAGGAGCGTGGAGCCCTTTCGCCACGTCCGGGTGCAGGAGCAGGGGCAAGGGAGGCCTGGTGTATGGACCCGGCTCGCTGGCGCCTCATGGGCTGATGCTGTGCAGCTCCCAGCGTGCTGGGTTTCTGCATTTAATCACTCAGGACAATAATGACTACTCTCACTGTGAGGCTTAGCGGAGGCCAGGTGACCAGACAAAGCCCCCAGGCCAGCCATGCAGTGCTCAAGAAATGGGAGCGACAATTCCAGTCACAAATAGTTAGAATGAAATGCAAAGTCAGTGCTAATCTCCTGGAGTGTAATGTTTCAGATTCACATAAAGACAGTGAGATACGCTGTGGATCAATAGATTATACAGCCTAGTTTTTAAACCTTTGAATCCGTTTTACCCATTTATGACTTCTATGAAAGGAGATACCGGACTTTAAAATTGTAGTGGCAGTGCTTTGCTGAGCTGTTGGCTTATTTATTTGGTGTTTATTATTATTTTTTTTAGCAGGGTCTTAGTTCCCTGAGCAGGGAATGAACCTCTGCCCTCGGCAGTGAAGGCGTGGGGTCGTAACCCCTGGACTGCCGGGGAATTCCCTGTGTGGTGTTCCATTTAACGTTTTTGACCACTGACCATGGGCTGAGCCCAGTTTGCAGTGCTGGGAGTGGACCGGGGACAGGCCAGAGACGGCTCCTGTGACCACAGAGCTGACGATCTAAGGGGATGAGATGGAGCAACAGAAAAGTGTGGAGAAGACCGAGTCACAGAGGAAGAGAGGGTGCCAGCCACGTGGCATCTGGGCAAGAGTCCCAGGCAGAGGGGCGGCAGGTGCAAAGGCCCCGGGGTGAGGGCGCCGCTGGGTGTGGCTGCGGAGCTGCAGGAAGTGGCGTCGTCGTCGGGGAGTAGCCACGCCCCGTGGGACCTGCCTGGGAAGACATCTGATTTTTATCTCTGGTGAGGAGGAGCCACGCAGTGCCCCGTCTGGGCAGGAGAGTGACAAGGCCTTGCGAGGTCTGACCGGGTCTTTGCTGACTGCTGAGGACAGACCGGAGCAAGCCAGGGTGCTGCAGGTGGAGGCCGAGGGGCCCAGGGAGTGGGGGCCTGTGTGACTCCCTGCCCTGTGGGCTTCATCTGTGCCACTGGCCTGGGACTCCCGGCTTCCTGCCTCGCCTGTGGACCACCCAGCGCTCCGCACAGGCCTCTCTTGCTATTAAAAGTGCCGTCACGGTGGGCCACGTGTGCCTAGCTCCTCAGTCACGTCCGACTCGGTGCGACCCCATGGACTGCAGTCGCCAGGCTCCTCCGTCCTTGCGGATGCTCCAGGCAAGTCTACTGGAGTGCGTTGCCACGCCCGCCTCCAGGGGAATCTTCCCAGCCCAGGGATCAAACCCAGGTCTCCTGCATCACAGGCGGATTCTTTACCACTTGCGCTGCCTGGGAAGCCCCAAGTGCGACCTCCAGAGGACACCGCTCACTTGCAGGTCACGGGCTCCTCCCCAGGGTGCCGTCTCCAGGGAGCGTAATGGGAGCTGTGCCCCCTGGAGGTGTGCCAGGGGTCGTCTTGGAAGCAGCTGAGTCCGAGAGGGGGTGGATGCCGGCGGGACGTTTCGGAACGGTGTCCCCTCTCCCCGAGCCGTCCTGACTCGATACAGCCCAGCCACGCTCGTGACACCCACACCAAGGGTTTGGAAGAGTTCCATCAAGCGCCCTTCATTCAGGCGGTCCCACCCAGCCCCCTCCTTCAGAGCCTCCTCCACACCCTGGGAGGTCCCCGGGGCGGTCGGTCCTCCTTAGGGGCCTCCTTAGGTCCCTGGGAGCCAGGAAGGCGCTGGGACTGGCTCAGCAACACGCAGAGGTGAGGCCCAGGCCTCTTGCCTTGGCCCCTCTCCGAGCTAACCCTGACCCTGTGGGCGCCGGGCAGTGCCTGGCCAGGGGGCGGCCAGGTGGCCACAGTGCCCACCGCACCCACCAGGGGGCGGCAGACGACTGGTCCGTGCAGCTGGCGCCGGGCTGCCCGCGTCCCCAGCTGAGGCTTCTCTGGGCTGGTTCCCTGTCCAGGCGGGAAGACGGGGAGCCGTGAGAAGCCCAAGGAGCAGCCCATTCCGCCCCCAGCACTGTGCAGAGCTCCCGGATGACTACTGTCCCCTCCTCCCCAGCGATTCCCACAGGGAAGGGGCTGTCCACTCTATGGTGGGGTGGGTCCTGCCAGGGGAAGGTGCCCTGCAGAGCCTCAGATGAGGAGCGGCGGGAGGTGCCGTGTTCCGGCTCCGTCCCCACTTGGTGATTTCTCAGGGCTAGGGGACAATCTTTTCTCTTGGGCAAGGCAGGCTGGATCCCAGCCGTCTCAAGCTGGCTCTTTCCTGTCCGTGTTCACAAAGCTGCCACACCTGCTTCCTCCTGGAAGGAAGGACACCCAGACAGCAACTTGGCCTGATGTTACTCCTGCCAGGGTCTGGGGTGGGGTCTGGGGTGTGCCCCGGGGAGGCCAGTCCATCCCTCACTTCTCTCCATGGGCCAGAACCTGGCCGGGGTCCCCGTGCTTCCCCCTCGGTTTGGGAAGGGGCCAGCCTGACTCTGCAGAGACCAGTGCCCAGAATGGGGAGTGGGTGGCAGGGGGCCTCAGGGGACCCTCGCTGGCTAGCAGCGGATCCTTGGCCTGTGCTGGCTCCTGCCCCAGGAATGCCAAAAAAAGACAGGGTCAGGAGGGCAGCTGCCCAGTGCTGCCCCAGGGCTCAGCCCAAGTGTGGGGGGCTCAGGGATCGGTCACCCCCACCATCACCCCAAGGATGCAGGACCCCAAGAATGTCTTAGTGAGGGGATCACACTTGTCCAGGTTCACCCAGCTGAGAACCGGGTCTCCTGACAGCTGAGCCAGGATCCGGATCATTTCACTGCCAGACTGGCTCCTTTCTTCCTAGAAGTCCGCCCACCTTCGCAGGAGGCCAGCTGCTGGGAACACAGCCCACCCACTCCCCCCCAGAGGGCGTGGCCCAGGAAGGCGTTCAAAGCAGGGTCAAGGAACCCCGCAGCCAGCGTGGAGGCGGCGCCACCCAGGGCCGGGTCTGGCTGCGTCCCCTTTCCTCTCTCCCACCTACTATGTCACATATTCCATCTCCGACGCCAGGGTTTGCCCTCTGGGCAGCTGCCAGTGGCAGGCCTTTGGGTTACAGAACAGGGGAATCCCGGCCTTTGTGCGCGATCGGGGGCTTTCCTGCGGGTCCTTGCCCAGGGCACAGGACCGGAAGGGGCTCTGGGCGAGTCTCCGGCCCGTGTGCCTCCCGCCTCGAGTTCTCCTCCAGGGCCGCTTCGTGGACCGAGAGGGCGCCGGACGAGTCCGCCTAGCCTGTGGCCCCATCCAGGGTCTGTCCTGCCCGAAGGACCTCGCAGAGGCCCCCAGCGCGACAAGGGCCACCTCCCGAGCTCCTCCTGAAACGCAGGAGGGGAGCAGAGACCACGACCGGCCGTCACTCCACAGGCGAGGTCGCGCGCGCGGGGCGCAGAGCTTCCCCAAAGTCCTGGTGCCTCTCGGAGAAGGTCCGCGGGCTCCGCGGCCGCGCCGCTGCCCCCGCCCCGCGCAACTTCGGAGAGCGGCCGCGGGGCAGGAAGTGGGGGACGAGGGGGCGGCGCCAGGCGCGCGCGCCGGCCCCGCCCCCGCCCCGCCCCGGGCCGCGCCCCCGCGCCCCCTGCACCCCGGAGCCGCCGAGCTGCGGGCTCGGATCGCCGGGCACCGCGCGCTGAACTCGAGGGCGGGGCGAACAAAGCGGCGGCGGCGAGGGCGGCCCAGGCCCCGGACGCGCGGAGCGAGCGACCCTCCGGGCCTTTGTCTCGGGCGGGGCAGAAGCTGCGGCGGCCGCGGGGCGCCCCGGGCACAGAATGAGGCGCCGGGCGGCGCGGATCGAGGGGCGCTGCGGCGGCGGGCGGCGCGGAGCCTGGCCCGGGGCCCGGAGGGACTTGCGTGTGTGAAGGGGGACCCGGTCGGCTGCCCGGCGCCCGCCCCGCGACCGCACGTGGGCGAGGAGCCGAGGAGGCGGAGGAGGCGGCGACGCGCGGCGGGGGCCCGGGGCCGCCCGCGCGAAGCCCCGCCCCGGCCGCCGAGCCCCGCGCGGGCGGGCGCGATGCCCCGCGGCCGCCGCACTTGGGCCGGAGCGCGGCCCTGAGCTGGCCGGCGCGGCGGGCGCGGGCGCCATGGAGCAGTGGCGGCAATGCGGCCGCTGGCTCATCGACTGCAGGGTCCTGCCGCCCAACCACCGCGTCGTCTGGCCCTCGGCCGTGGTCTTCGACCTGGCCCAGGCGCTGCGCGACGGCGTCCTGTTGTGCCAGCTGCTGCACAACCTCTGCCCCGGCTCCATCGACCTCAAGGACGTCAACTTCCGGCCGCAGATGTCCCAGGTGAGGGTCCTGGCGCGCCGGGAGGGGCCCCGGTGCGCGGCCGTTCGCGCCTCCGGGCGGCCGCGGGGCCCGGATCCCAGCGGCAGCCTCGGGGACGTCGGCGGGCGGCTGGACGGGGAGCCGAGAGTGGACGCGCCCCGGGCCTTGGAGCCGGCTGCTTCGAGGGGCGATCCGCGGGGGCACGAAGTTAGCCAAAGTCCCCCAAGCCCGGGGCGCGCCTCCGCCGCCTCCGGGCACTGCCGGGGAGCGGCCGCTGCTGGGTCCGCGCCTCTCGGGAATGTGGGCACATCGAGCCCCGGCGGGGCGCTCACCACCGCCGCCCTCCCTACTGGGCCTTGGCGTCGGGACCCAGCGAGTCCCGGCCCCTGCGGACCCCAGAGGTCCGGCCGCGCCGGTGGCCTCCTCAGGCGTAGTGTCGCTTGGCTTTGCGCCCTGGAAGGCAAACCGACAGGCAGCGGGCCCCGGGGCGCGGCGGGAGGGGCCGGCGGAGCCGGGAGCCCTAGCCGGCTGGGAGAGCGGGTGGGCCGGGGGCGCCGCCCCCTCGCCGGCCCCAGCCTCCTCCTGACCCCCGTGGGAGGGGGCAGGCAGCGCCGCGACCCCGGCTCGTGCAACTCGGTGGGAACCGGAGCCCCTCGTGGCTTCCCCAGGGCCCTCAAGCGTGGCCTTTGTCGCGGCGGAGGCGCATGTGGCTACCCGGCAGGCAGGCAGGAAAATGTCTGCTTGGCCAGCAGGAGCTCCCTCTCTGGCTTCTAAGGAACTTGGTGAAGACTTAAGCAGAGGGCTCTCCTGGCCCCTCAGCCCCACCCCAGCACCGCTGAGGGGGCCATCCCGCAGCAGGCCAGCAGCAGAGCCCCTCTTCTGGGACCCTCGGCAAGCCTGAATGGACAAGGGCCCTTCACAAGTGGGACATCCGAAGTGAGCTGGGGAGGAGGGATGGCGTGAGTCACTGCTTTTCCAGGCTGGACTGCATGCCCTCTGTCCTTTGGTTGTGACCGCGTTTCCAAGGAGATGGGGGCACCCCCCCTCCCCATCCCCCAAGAGGATAGGGTGGCCTCTGACAAACAGGAGTCCTGAGGGGCCAGGGGGCCACCCTCCCGCTCCACGGTGGCCCAGGGAGGGAGGGCCTGAAGCTCCCTGAAGCCAGCGCCGAGCCGGGCCCTCTCGGCGCTGAGCGGCCCCAGGACCCGGGCCCTCTCGGTGCTGAGCGGCCCCAGGTCCTGGGGCCGAGTGCCCTGACTGCGGGGTGCTCTCACAGATCCGGTCCTCTCCCCGGGGGGCTGGGAAGAACTTACCCATTTTAGGGCTGGAGGAACTGAGGGGAGGAGGAGCTGCTGGGGGCAGAGCTGGGCCCGGAGTGTCTGCCTCTGGCTGGGAGCTGCAGGGGCTGCCCACCCGCCCCCCCCCCAGCTGATTGGCAGAGGGGCACAGCCAGGGCTGGGTCTTGGGGCTGGCCCCCACCCCCGCCCCGCTGGGCACCGGTAGGCAGCTGGCAGGCTCAGCCCCAGTGCTGGAAATGCAGAGACTTCCTGGGGTCCCTGGAACCCCCCACTCCAGCCGGGGTGAAGGGGCGCCAAGGGGAGCTGGGTGGGGGGGGAGGCCCGACGGGCCAGTGTCTGTCTTCATGGCCACATGCTCTTAGTGAGGTGGGCACCGCCGCGTCCTGCCAGTGACCGCTTTAAGGGCCTCAGTTTCCCCATCTGTGTAGTGGGGACGGCAGCAGTGGCCGCCTTACAGCCCCGGTGGGAGGGCTCCAGGAAGGAAGGTGGAGAAGGTCCTCAGTGCTGTGCCCTGACTGAACGTTAGCGGTCTTCCCTGGACCTGGGCAGGCATGACCCCTTGTGGCTGACAGCTGGCCCCCCCCCCCGCCTGTCGTCTCATGGAGGGTGGAGCTGGCCATACTGGTTTTTGTATGTCAGTGGCTGGCCCGGGGTTGGTAGTGGGTGCTCCGTAAACCTGGGCTAGCTGGAGAGCCCTGCCTGTGTCTTCCCAGTTAAAGAACATTCTGTGGACCGCGTCTGGCTGTGCAGGGTTTGGGAGAGGAACGTGGGGTCTGTCTGTGTGGCTGTTCTTTGCTGTCTGGGGCGCTTCTGTGCCCGAGATGGAGGAGGGAAGAGGACACTGTCCTTCTGGTCCGTGGTGATTGCATCCCGAGAAAACTGCAGCGTCCCCTTCTTACCGTCCTGGGAGGCCCAGGCCGCCCTTGTTCCTTTCTCATCTATGTTTCTGGGTGTGTTGGGTCTTCGTTGCTGCGCATGGACTTTGTCTAGCTGCAGCAGGCAGCTGTGTTGTGATGCACGTGTGTGCGTGAGCCTGTCCTCACTGTTTCGGAGCGTGGGGTCTGGGCACACGGGCTTAGTTGCTCCGTGGCAAGTGGGGTCTTCCCCGACCAGGGATCGAACCCGTGTACCCTGCATTGGCAGGCGAGTTCTTAACCAGCGAGCCGCTGGGGAAGTCCCCACCCGTTTCATACATCAGACAACTATATCTCAGAGAGGTCGAGGGACTTTCCCCAGGTCACACAGGTAACTGGTGGTGAAACGGAAACATGAGGTTGGGCCTCCCTTTCAGGACTGTTTAAATAAATTCTGATTTCAGAAACCTCTTCTCTGCCCTCTTCCTGGCTGTCTGACTGGTGCTCCAGGCCTGCTTCTCAGCTTGTTCCTGGTGTGTGTCTGTTTCCATGGGCGGGGCAGGGCGTGCCTGCCTGTTTCCTGTGGGGTCTGGCTACTTTGCTGGCCAGTGGGCGGGGCCCTTTTCCATCTCCCTGTGGCCACTGCGTGCCTCTACATGGCCCCGGCCAGCCCAGAGGCCTGCCCGAAGTCCAGTTCCAGCATGCTGCTCTGGCCTCTCCTGTGACAGGTGACGTCGTATTCTCAGGGCATTAGAGTGGACCTCCGCTGGGTTGTCGGCCCTGAAGACGCATCATAGCCATGTGCGCTTACTGAGCATCTCCCCCCCGCGCGCTTACTGAGCCTCTCCCGCGCGCGCTTACTGAGCATCTCCCAGGCTTCTCAGGCAGCCCCAAGTTGCCCCTTTGTCCTGCTCTTCTGGAGCTGGCAGGGTGTGCCTTAATTTTTTTTTTTTTAATCCAAAATGCCTGGCAGCCACCTTGGGTTTAATTAAACTAATTAGGCATGGCCACAATCTGCTGATCCGAATACGAGATTGTGTGTGTCCCGAGCAGCTTGGGTTATGGCGTCCTGAGGTTGCTGATGCCAGCAGCCAGCCCTTGCGTTTAGTCTGCAGTCTCGACCTTTGGGGACAAGCCGCCGAGCCTCCTGCTCGGAGACACAGGCTGGGGAGGCAGCCCGCAGCCAGCAGAGAGGGCTCCCCCGACCCACACCTCCAGCCTTCCTAGTGCCAACCCCTCTGCCCCTGCTTTTGGCCTGCATCTTCCTGTGGGAGCTGAGTCTAGCAGCCACCTCCTCTAGGAAGCCGGCTCCGATTTCACTCCCTCCTGTCCTGTAGCGCCGCGAGCCTGGCCCTTGGCCTCCCGTGTCCCAGAGTGAACCTCTGACCCTGCGCTCCCCACGGTTTGCTTCAGTGACAAGCATCCCTCAGGACATGCTCGCTGCTGACCCTTCCAAACCCTGGAGCCGGTTAGATTGCCCTCCCTCCCCAGGCCCGTGTGATGTCAGCCCTCCCAAGGGGTCTCTGGGCTTCTGACAGCCGTCCCCCCGTTTGCTCCCGGGTCATTCTGAGCCTTCGTTTGAGAAATAAGCGCAGCCCAGCAAGCGCCCAGTCCCCGGTCTGAGATGCTTCCGGCGAGCCGGACACGCAGCAGGCCTTTGAGGCGCCCCAGGCCGGAGAAGTGCCCTTTTGAGTGTCCGGAGAGTCCCTAAGCGCAGGCAGGGAGACACAGTTCCCAGGGTTTCGGGGTGCGGCCCCCGGGCTGGCGGGGAGCAGGGAGACAAGGGCCCATTCCCGGGGAAGCAAGGAAGTCTTTTCTAAGTCAGACTTTGTTTTGACTTTGAACTTGTCTTGACACCCGTGAGAGGTTGTTGGCGCCTTGCACAGGTCTCCTACAGACGAGGTCCCCTCCGCAGCCCCCGGACCCAGAAGACAGTGGCGAGGCTGCCACCACCGAGTCCCCCCGAGTCTGGACCCGGGTCTCCACAGACGCCCGTTTCAGCCAAGGGTCCACCTGGGGGCCGGGACGGCCGCTCGGCCTCACCTTGATTTTCCCGACCTTGACGCTTTTGAAGTTGACAGGCCCCCTTTGTTGCGGAATGTCCCTGCCTTTGGGTTCAGCCGCCGGTTCCTCGTGTCGGATTCAGGCTTTGGACCTGGAGCGGGTGGAGCGGCCAGGCGGTGCCTCCTGGATCCTGTCTCGCTGCTTGTGCGGGGTTTCCCACAGTGGGTGCGGGGTTTCCCACAGCGGGTGCGGGGTTTCTCACTGGGGGTGTCGGCTTGAAGTCCCTCGGTGCCGCGGTGTCCGTCTCCCCGTGTAGACCGCGAATGTTCTCCGGGAGGCGCGCTGAGCAGGTCCTCGCCCCCGTCTCTGCCCTTCCCGTTTCCTTTCCTTCCTGTCTTCCTGCCGCTCTGGACTGTGGTTTCCTCTTCCCTTCCGCGATTCCTGTCGGTCACCATCACTCCTCGTGTTGATGCTCAGATGATCCCAGGCTGGACCAGGGGCCCCTGCCGCGAGCTGCTTCCGGGCGTCTTTTTGACACGTTCCCACTGTTTTTTTTGAGCTCTGTCGCCTTCCTAGCACGAGATACTTGAGGTCCTCTTGTATTTTATTTTGTCCCAGCTCAGGAACCAGCCATTGGTGTAAGGGGCCCCGGGTCTGCGGTGCGGAGGTGGGTGTGAAGCTGGGATCTGGCTGCAGACACACCTCTGCTGAGGTATCCCTGCCTCCGCTCAGCTCTCAGACCTGGGCAGTGTGTGCGCCAAGTACACAGACGTGTGTGTGTGTGTGTGTCTTCTGCACACAGAGGGCTACACGCATTCACGTTTCTATTTGTTTTCTGTCTGTAGCAGTGCCGCCAAGTAGCAAAACGTGAGCCGCATCTATCTCTTAAAAAAATTCCTGGTGGTCGTATTAAAAAAGTAAAGAGAACCGCGTCATGTTAATTCTAAGACTACACTGTGCGTAACCCACGCCCAAGGGGCCAGAAATCAGATCTGTGGGGATGGAGAAGGCATATTCTTTTCCTGCGTCAAGCGCAGATGTACCGAGAGAAAAGAGCAGATATGCAGTACATCTGTGGTATTAAAATTTCATGCGAGGAGGGTGATTAGGACAAATGCCTGGGAAGGCTCCTGAGGGGGGTGATGCCGAAGACTTCCTGAGCACTGGCATTTCCAGGTGGCGGGGTCCGTGGGCACCCAGTGGGTACCCCCGGGCAGGTGTTGGGGAGGGGAGCGCAGAGNGTGTCGGATTCAGGCTTTGGACCTGGAGCGGGTGGAGCGGCCAGGCGGTGCCTCCTGGATCCTGTCTCGCAGCGGGTGCGGGGTTTCCCGCAGCGGGTGCAGGGTTTCTCGCTGCGGGTGCGGGGTTTCCCACAGCGGGTGCGGGTTTTCTCGCTGCGGGTGTGGGGTTTCTCGCTGGGGGTGTCGGCTTGAAGTCCCTCGGCGCCGCGGTGTCCGTCTCCCCGTGTAGACCGTGAATGTTCTCCGGGAGGCGCGCTGAGCAGGTCCTCGCCCCCGTCTCTGCCCTTCCTGTTTCCTTTCCTTCCTGTCTTGCTCCCGCTCTGGACTGTGGTTTCCTCTTCCCTTCCGCGATTCCCGTCTGTCACTGTCACTCCTCGTGTTGATGCTCAGATGGTCCCAGGCTGGACCAGGGGCCCCTGCTGCGAGCTGCTTCCGGGCGTCTTTTTGACACGTTCCCACTGTCTTTCCTTCCTGTCTTGCTCCCGCTCTGGACTGTGGTTTCCTCTTCCCTTCCGCGATTCCCGTCTGTCACTGTCACTCCTCGTGTTGATGCTCAGATGGTCCCAGGCTGGACCAGGGGCCCCTGCTGCGAGCTGCTTCCGGGCGTCTTTTTGACACGTTCCCACTGTTTTTTTGAGCTCTGTCGCCTTCCTAGCACGAGATACTTGAGGTCCTCTTGTATTTTATTTTGTCCCAGCTCAGGAACCAGCCGTTGGTGTAAGGGGCCCCGGGTCTGCGGTGTGGAGGTGGGTGTGAAGCTGGGATCTGGCTGCAGACACACTTCTGCTGAGGTATCCCTGCCTCCACTCAGCGCTCAGACCTGGGCAGTGTGTGCGCCAAGTACACAGACGTGTGTGTGTGTGTGTGTGTCTTCTGCACACAGAGGGCTACACGCATTCACATTTCTATTTGTTTTCTGTCTGTAGCAGTGCCGCCAAGTAGCAAAATGTGAGCCGCATCCATCTCTTAAAAAAATTGCTGGTGGTCGTATTAAAAAAGTAAAGAGAACCGCGTCACGTTAATTCTAAGACTACACTGTGCGTAACCCACGCCCAAGGGGCCAGAAATCAGATCTGTGGGGATGGAGAAGGCATATTCTTTTCCTGCGTCAAGCGCAGATGTACCGAGAGAAAAGAGCAGATACCCAGTACATCTGTGGTATTAAAATTTCATGCGAGGAGGGTGATTAGGACAAATGCCTGGGAGGCTCCTGAGGGGGGTGATGCCGAAGACTTCCTGAGCACTGGCATTTCCAGGTGGCGGGGTCCGTGGGCACCCAGTGGGTACCCCCGGGCAGGTGTGGGGGAGGGGAGCGCAGAGGCGGGGGGATCTGGGCGCTGACCTGCTGGCTGGAGGGGCCCTTGCAGCCTGGGTGTGTGTGTCGGGGGGGGAAGGGCAGGGGCTGAGGCTTGGGTCTGGAGTCGGCAGGGAAGGCTGGCGGGCGTCCCCTGCCCTGGTCGTGGGTGGGCACGGGCTGGCGGTGGGGGAACGTGGCTTGTTCGTGCCGTGGGTGCAGATGACAGCCCCCGGCNCAGGCGGGCATTTGGGGCGGGGGCGTGGACGCCACGTGCCCCACAGACCTCGTCCGTGTGGGTCGGGAGCTGGCTCTTGGCCTGGGTGGGATGGACCCCCCCACCACCCCCCAGCCAGGGAGGCCTCCAGTTCAGCCTGGCCGACCCCCCGCTACCCTGCTCCATCCGTGCTCTCGGTCTCCTGAGGCACCACACTTTCTGGGGACTCTCCGGAGGTCAGCATCCTGTGGCTGCCCAGACCGTTTCAGTTTCTGAATCCCAGACATAAACAATAATAATAACCACGCGGCCCCAGAGGGAGGTGGGCTGGGACGGGACCCCGCGGGGCGGCCCCCACGGGAGGCTGCCCGCCTTGGGACGCTTGCGTGTTGCTGGGGATGCACGCTGTTTTGTGGGACCTGTCGTCGCTGCGGAGCTTGTATAAGGATTAAAATACTTTAACCCCCTAACTGCTCGGCCCCTCGAGCCGTTTAAATGCTTCTGTTGGTTTGTCTGGTTTTGTGCTCTTGGTCACAAAGGCAGCTCGCGGATGTGGTGTCCGGTGAGAGCGGGTCCGGGCGGGCGGGAGCACGGCCGACAGCCGCCTGGCCTCCTATCCCGCCGTGGGCTCGGGAGCTTCCAGGCCTTTCCAGGGATGGGCCCCCACCCGACCTGCCCCCNGTTTGTCTGGTTTTGTGCTCTTGGTCACAAAGGCAGCTCGCGGATGTGGTGTCCGGTGAGACAGGGTCCGGGCGGGCGGGAGCACGGCCGACAGCCGCCTGGCCTCCTATCCCGCCGTGGGCTCGGGAGCTTCCAGGCCTTTCCAGGGATGGGCCCCCACCCGACCTGCCCCCGAGGCCTCGTTGTCACCTCTGCCGGGTCGGGCGCTTGTCTGCTGTCAGAGGGCTTTTGCGATGTCTCCACACTGCCTCCAGACCAGTTCATCCGCTCTGCTGGGGCTTCGAGGCTGCAGCAGGAGGCGTGTGTGCTGGAGCATAGGGGGCGGTGGGGCAGGGTGCGAGGGGCGCGTCGCCCGACTGCAGCCCCCTCTGCCATCATGCAGCTGGGTGGCCGCCTGTCACCCCTCCATTCACGGGGCACAGGTGGGCAGGTTTTGCCTCCAGATGTTTCTCTGCTCCGCGCGCCTCCCCGTCCCTCCCAGCCCTGCCTTTGCCCGCCTCCCTCTGAAACACACTGTCCGTACTTCTCCAGGCTCCATCCACAACTGCCTGATGGTCGTATTTGTCTCACACGCGTAGGATGCCATCAGGGGTGGGGTGCAGGCACGGTGCGGAGCTTGTGGGCGACCCCCGACCCCTGGCCCCCGGGTGAGGGGCCAGTGCAGCCCTCTTGGCGGCTGTGGCTCCGAGTCGCCGAGTCGCCTGCCCGGCCACGCAGTCCTCGGCTGGGCTCCCCCGGCTGGCCCTCCTCACGCAGGGGTTCCAAGGCCTGGGTTTTGGTTTCCTCCCCGTGGGGCTGGCTGTGTGGCAGAAGTGTTCCTGCCGGGTGTGGCCCAGTGAAGGTGGAGGGTCCTGCGTGCAGCATGGACTTCCCCATCTTTCAGCCACACCGGGTGTCTGGTGCCCGGTGCCCGGCGCTCAGGGCAGCTGGGAAGGTTTGGTCTGTTCATGCCTCCGCGGCCCCCTGGGGAGGTGGAAGGTTCTAGACCCTTACGGTCCTGAAGCCATGTCCTGAGACACTCCCTCCCTGGCCCTAAGCTCCGCGACCCTTCCTTTACCCTCCACCCCAGAGGCGGGGCATCTGAGCTCCCCTCCCCCGGCTTGTCTGGCTGCTGACACGCATGGAAGAGTCCTGGGTGAGAGGGGTGCCTCTCAGAGCCAGCCGCTTTCGTCTCCGCCTAGTAGATCAGTCGCTCGGGTGGATTCTGAGCTCCGCCTGAAGTGGTTTAATTCCTTTGTCACCGCGGGGCTCAAAGGAAGCAGGTGGGAGGCAGGGCCGCAGGGTGTGATCCAGGCTGGAGACGGGGCGGGTGGTCCCCCTGGCTCCCCCCCAATCTGCCGTGTGCCCTCCCCTCCCCTCTGGATTGCTCGCCGTAAAGGGACCAGACACCCCTCTCTCGTGATGGCGGGGCACAGTCGGTGTGGCGAGGGCCCGGGGCTGGAGCCTGGGCTTTGCCACGGATGTCTGTGGGCCCCTGAGCTTGACCGTCATGGAGCCTCGTTTCCTCCTCTGTAGTATGAGGACAAACAGCGTCTTCCACGGCAGGCGATGGGTAAAGAGCATGTGGTCTAACCAGTCACTGGGGTGCCCTCAGCCATAGGGAGCAAAGCCGGGAGACCCTCCAGCACGGGTGGGCCTCAGAAGCGTTATGCTGAGTGACAGGAGCCAGACCTGTCTCTTATACACATCTCGATGTGTATAAGAGACAGGGCCCAGGGTTTGGACTCGGCAGCAGGGCCACCTGTAAAA
>SJYX01001557.1:549633-617964 GCA_006410675.1 Oreotragus oreotragus | reverse complement strand
GGGGGGTGTGTGTGTGGGAGGGAAAGCGGGGGAGGGGCGTGAGTGCCAATGGACGGCTCTGTTCGGGCTGACGGAAGGTTCTGGAATTAATAGCGGGAGTCGTTGCACAACCTGTGAAAGTTCTAGATTTTGTTATGTGTGTGTGTTTTTTTTGGCTGGACTGTGAGGCTTGTGGGGTTTTAGTTCCCCGACCGGGGATTGAACCGAGGCCCTGGCAGTGAAAGCAGTGAGTTCTTACCACGAAGCCACCAGGGATCCCCTCATATGTGTTGCTGCTGTTGCTGGTCGATAAGTCATGGCTGACTCTTGCGACCCCTTGAGGGGTAGCCCTCCAGGCTCCTCTGCCCAGGGGTTTCTCCAGGCAAGCACACTGCAGTGAGTTGCCGTTTCCTCTTCCCCGGCGATCCTCCCGGCCCCGGGATCGAAGCCCTATCTCCTGCCTTGGCAGGCGGTTCTTAACCCCAGAGCCACCAGGAGGCCCATGTTCTCTACACCTTACCGCAGTAAACAGGAGCACCACCCTCGTGGGGCTGTGGGGAGACTTTCGAGAGGAGCTCAAGGAGGTGCCTGTTCTGGACACCTGCGCCCGAGCTGGTCCTTCCTCTGAAAGGGATGTTAAGTCACGTCCAATGACTGCGTGAGCATCAAGGCAAATACACGGATAGTGTATACTTATTTACTTTTAAAGAGTCTTTTGACGGGCACCAGTTTTAAAGTCGTTACTGAATTTGTTCCAGTGCTGTTTCTGTTTCGTTTTTTTGGCCCCGAGGCACGTGGGGTCTTCACTCCCTGACCAGGGATTGAACCCACACCCCTTGCGTTAGAAGCTGAAGTCGTAACCACCGGACTGTCAGAGAGCTCCCTGAATGGTGTATTTAGATATCTAAAACGTTTAAGTATTGTCTCTGACCTAAGACACTTCCGTGGGCCCTTAGCGGTGCTAGCCCACGGCGCCTGCCGGGTGAGCCAGGCCTGTGGCGCCCGCCCTGGTCCGCACAGGACAGGGAAGGGAGGGCCTGTGTCTGTCGTTGGTCTGTCCTGTGATGTTGGGTAAATCGCCTGCCTTGTCTGTAGCCTGGGACGCGAGTGCTGACCGCAGGGGTTCCGAAAGCTGGATGAGCTCCTCTGAGTGGCAAGATCCGCCCAGCATCCAGCCTAAGCCCCACTCCAGCCCCGTGTGGGGGTCTCAGGCTGGGCCCAAGGAGCTGCCCTGAGATGAGACGGGAGGTGAGCCGGGGGCCGGGAGGGGGCTGGAGGCCGTGGGCACCGAGCACTTGGGGGGACTGTCCTTGAGGGGCACGGCCTGGGGGAGGGGAACCCGGGTCCCTGTCACCACTCCTGGGTTCTGGGCAGACAGCAGTGCTGGGTGGGGCGGTCAGCCCTGTGGACGTCGGGCCCTGGGGTGGACGTTGGGCCCCGGGGCGGTCAGCCCTGTGGACGTCAGGCTCCGGGGTGGACGTCGGACCGCGGGGCGGTCAGCCCTGTGGACGTCAGGCTCCGGGGTGGACATCGGACCGCGGGGCAGTCAGCCCTGTGGACGTCGGGCCCTGGGGTGGACATTGGGCCCCCGGGGTGGTCAGCCCTGCGGATGTTGCCTGCCGCTGCTGAGGGAAGTGGTGGGTGGACGTCGGACCGCGGGGCGGTCAGCCCTGTGGACGTCAGGCTCCGGGGTGGACATCGGACCGCGGGGCAGTCAGCCCTGTGGACGTCGGGCCCTGGGGTGGACATTGGGCCCCCGGGGTGGTCAGCCCTGCGGATGTTGCCTGCCGCTGCTGAGGGAAGTGGCTCTCCGTGCAGGTCGGGAGGTGGTGACACGACACCTTCCCTCTCTGCCCCGGGAGCTTTACCCGCAGTCCCTGCTGGCAGAGGATCTGGAGAAGGACCGGGCCCCTCGTGGGCAGTAACCGGGCTGGCTTCGAAGGGTGGCCGTGACTGACCTGGGAGTCGGTGGGGGAGACTGGGAAGACCCGGGCTCCATCACTGCTCGGGGCACTGTGTCGGGGTTGTTGGGGAGCTGGGGCTGTGCGTGCCCCCCCAGTCTATGTGGGGGCAGGGAACTTTTCTAGAGGAAGTGCCTTTTAGCTGAGCCTCGCAGAATGAGTGTGAGGTGGCTCGGTGGGGGTGGGGTGGGGAGGCTGTTCTAGAATGAATCGACAACTCCCCAGCCTCGACTCCTGGCTTAGCAATCTCAGGCTTGGCCGGCCGGCCTCTGGCTCTGAATCTGCTTCCTGCTTTCTCCTCTTCCTCCTCGATTGCCTGTCCTCTCGGCCCGGCGGTCCGGCACCCTGCCTTGCTGCACAGGGGGCGCCCTAATGTGGGGGCTGATGGGATGGGTCGATCTGACCAGCCACCGTCGCTGGGGGCCCGGGTGGGGTCCCAGGGATGAGGTGTCTGCCCTTGATGGGCCGGCTGGACGGTTTCTTTGGCCACATCTTCCTGCCCTGGTGGGTCAAGGCCCCTTCTCTCTGTCTCCTGTTCCTGCCTGTGAGACGGTGCTTGGGGGGTTTCTGCTGGTGGCCTGTTCCTGCCTGTGAGACGGCACTTGGGGGGTTTCTGCTGGTGGCCTCGGGGGCAGATGCTCCGGGAGGGGTGGGTCCTCCGCTCGGATGAGGGTCCCCACCCAGGGGCATGGACGGGAGCCAGGCTTTGCAGGCGCCTGAGCCCGTTATCACCTGGTGTCTGACTTGCTAAGTCTCCCGTTGTCTCTGGGTTTCGTGGGAGAAAACTGCCTCCTCCTGCTCAGAAGGATCGAGAGGCTGAAGGGGAAGATGCTCAGGGCCAGGCCGGGCCCGGTGCCTGGCAGATGGAAGCCTCTGTGCAGAAGGGCCGTGTCCTGATGCCCTGTGCCCCACATGCCTTCCTGGAGGTGATGAGAGAAGATGGGCCCTCAGAAGACCTCGGAACACTTGCTTCGTGCCTTGGTCTCAGTTGGCCCACCTGTAAAATGGGCCATCCGTTCTTCCCCAGATGCCTCAAAGTGTGGAAGGGAGGGGGCTTACCTGGTGGCTCAGCTGGTAAAGAATCCACCTGCAATGTGGGAGACGTGGGTTCCATCCCTGGGTTGGGAAGATCCCCTGGAGAAGGGGAAGGCTACCCACTCCAGTATTCTGGCCTGGAGAATTCCATGGACTATACAGTCCATGGGGTCGCAAAAAGTCAAAGATGACTGAGTGAAGTGACTGTGGAAGGGAGACGCTCTGGGGCTCCTGGGGTCTCCGCAGGGGAAGCCGAGGATCTGTGTGTGTGGGCTCACTCTTGAGGGGAGCCGCCAAGCACCTGACTCCATGAGTCTCTGTGTCTGGTGACAAGCCCCCTCTTTGCTACTCCTTAAGGAGGGCTGTCCCGGGAGCTGTGATCGTCTCTGGGAACCAGCCTGCAGACGCGGCGTCTGCTTCCCCGAGCCACGTGGGTTGTTGGCGGTGTCCCGGAGCATCTCGGCCACTCTGAGTTGGCTGATGACGTGAGATTCCCGGAGCCTCCCCGCTCACCACCCCCAGGGCTGCAGGGAGGCTGGAGCTGGGGGACGACCCGCTGGAGGGTCACGTGCGGGCGGTGCGCTTCCTGGTTCTTCCCGTGGCCGCTGCTGAGGGCTGGGCCGTGGAGGACACACGCCTTGTCTGGAGTGAATAGCCGAGTCAGTGAATCCAGGCTGTAAACCACGCCGGTGTGTGTGTGTGTGTGTGTGTGTGTGTGCGCGCTCACGGTCTGGCTTCTCTCTGCGGCGGGCTGTGCGGCTCTGCTTCCCGGGAGCAGGGTGGCTCACTGCTGGGCCCAGGCGCAGGCGTGGACACCTGGAGTGGACTCTGGAGTCACGAGGCCCGCTCTGTCTGCGTTCCCCTGTGCCCTCTCTGGGCCTGCCCGCGTCCCAATACGTCTGGGTGATGACGCCCACCTCCTTTGGTTGTTGGGGGGCCCAAGTCCACTTTCCCTGAAGTGGCCGAGGGCTCCGTCCACCCTAGCTGCTTGGCGGGAGCCCTGCCTGCCTCTTGACCGCGGGCCAGGAAACAGGCAGTGCCGGTGGCCGCTGAACAGTGGGATCTGTTGATGCTGTGGACCTGCGGCTGTGGCTCAGCCGTGCCCTGGGCCAGCTCTGGGGTCCCCTTCCTGCCCCCTCCCTCCTGCCTGGGCCTCCTCCTGGTGGTGGGAAGTGGTCGGCCCAGGCCGGAGGCCAGAGTCTCACGGCCATGTCTCACCCCACCCCCCGGAGTGGCCCTGGCCCCCAGCCTTTCTCCTGCTTTACCATCCCGTGGCTCTGGGATGTGCGGTGGGGAGTGGCCCCGGCCGGGACCGTGTCTCCAGAGGGAGTGTCCAGCCCCTCTGACGTCCCCTGGGTGAGACAGAGCCCCCTGTCTCGCTGTGCCTGCTCTGGGCTCCTCCTGGGCCACCTGGCAATGCTGAGGGGGTGACGATTAGTCACAGGGTGGAGGCAAAGGGCAGCCCTGTGGCGTAGGCATCATTGGCACCCATTTGACAGGTTTGGAAACTGAGGCTCAGAAAGCACGGGGCTTTGTCTGCGTCGACCCGTTTGAGGCAGAGCTGCGTTGCTGTGGCCTCCGCGCCCGCGGCCTCTGCAGCCATTCCCGCAGGATGCAGAGGGCTCCTGTGAGGTGGGGTGGGAATTTATATCCGTCGGGACTCTCCCATCAGCAGTTCATGGGCTGACACCCCCTCTCTTTTCTCAACTCATGTGTGTTTTTAAAAAAAAAAATAATTTTTTTTTTCCGAAAAAAGTCAAGATAGAATTTTCACACGCTACTCCCTCCTCATGCAAATAAACCTTGGGAGAAATCGGCCTGTCATCTCTTTGGGTGTACTTGTGGTAATTTAGCTGCTTAAACGAAACATCTGTTAGCCAGGCAGGCTCAGGCCGAGCCGAGCTGTAGAGTCACACAAGAGCGCTGGGGAGGTAATTTATTGCAGGATCGGGGGCTCGCCGGCCAGATCGACTGCCTGCGGGCTCAGCTGGCACCTGAGGCCACTGTGACATGCAGGGCGGTGGGGGGGAGCTGGAGGCTTTGTGCCGGCCCCTGGGTCCCTGAGGACAGTGGGAATGTCCTCGGATGGGGCCCAGCCAGGGGCTGGCGGTGGGCCTCGAAGACAGAGGGAGGTGCTGGGCCTCCTGGGGATGTGTGGGTTCGTCTGAGGCCAGGCCTGGGGGAGAGGCCTCCCGGAGCCTGCAGCCCGCGGGCACCCAGGGGGCTTGTGAGCCCAGCAGGTCCTAGCCACGCCCCCCTCCTCTTAGGGCAGGGAGGGTGGGCTCCCCGTGGTGGCCAGGAGCCCGGCTGGGCCTGCCCCACGGCGGACGTGGGCCCTGGACGAGTGCCTCCGTCGCCCAGCTCCCTGCAATCTCACTTGACTGCTCTGTAAAATGGGCTGCTACGTGGCTGTGTGAGATCACAGGGTCTCTGGCCTCGGGTGGGCCTGCTCCCTGGCTCCCGGTGGGTGCTGGGTCATGAGCGGGTTTCACTCTCCACTTTGGAAACTGCCCTCTCCAGGACGCTCCAGGCACTGGTTCCTGTCTGAGTCACTGCATGGTGTGCGGGGACCACGCTGGGCCACAGGTGGGCTCTCCCTGGAGGATACCTGGCCCTGGGCCTTTCTGCACCTGTCAGTCGAATGGCGGTCACGTCACTTACAGTGGGATTCTCCTGGCATGACGGGGTGGGGGTGGGCTGCCTCTTTTCTCGAGGACCTGCCTTCCCGAGCACTGTTGGAGCGCTCTGTTCCTTTAAAGTCTGCTGGAAGTCTCCCCTCTTCCAGGAAGATCTCCTGGATTTGACCACCTCTTCCTGAAATTGGCACCGGTCCTCTGGACTGTCTGGCTCTTAAGGAACGATTTATTAAGCCTGTGAGCAACTGGCCCTCAGGGTGAGGGAGAGATGGGTGAGACTGTTGGGGGTCCACAGTCTGGGAGGAGCGCAGCGGTGGGGAAGGCCCATGGGAGGAGGGGTCATCCCTCGGGGAGGTGACAGGGCCTCGAAGCCACTGCCTTGAAGGAGGCAGGGTGTGGTCGGTGGGTGGGTGGCCTCATCCTGGGGGCCAAGAAGTCCCAGAAGGGGTGTGAGAGAACCCCGTGTGCCTGGGTTTGGCTCCAGAAAGTTCTGCCGTGTCTGCAGTGCTGGGAGTGGATCGGAGGGCAGGCCTAGAGTCAGGGAGGCTGGGGCGGAGGCGGATGTGGTCACCCCCGCAGGAAAACTGACCGGGCCTGCACTGGCTGGGGAGGAGGGGCTCGGTGGGGTGCAGTGGTGGGGGCGGGAGGGAGGGAGGGAGNGGGAGGGAGACGGCTTCAGGGCCCAGGAGGAGGGTGGGCTGGGCTGGCCATCCCTCAGACGTGGGACGCCGCAGAGGGTGCCCCAATGGGGGGCTTGGCTGGCGGGGGGCGTAGGGTGGGGCCCGTCCAGATCCGGCCTTGGGGGCTCAGGGTGGCTTTGGCCCAGGGCCCAGGGAAGCCAGGCTCTCCCGGCCGCTGTCCGGGACTGGCCCTGAGCCGGGCTGGGGGATGCCCCACCCCCACCCCCGCTGGGCTCTCTGTTTGCCTTTGAGCTTCCGGCTGCTTTTCCGGTTTCTGGGTGACGGACCACAGCAGTGTCCAGGCTGGACCTGGGGTTGAGGGGGTGGTCATCCTGGCGTCCTGGCCTCCGCGCGCCGAACCCTGAATCCTCCCGCAGAGTGGGCCGTCGAGAGAAATGCCTTTGGTCGGCGAGGGGCGTGACTCCAGACCACTCCTCCTCGCCACACCATCATCACCCCGCTACCAGCTTCGAAGCCCGCCCTCCATGCGGGAGGTTATAAGCAGGCGCTGCCATTCTCACCCAGAAGCGTGGGGTGGGCGCGCCGCATCCCAGCTCTCTGGGGACGGACAGACCCCCAGCACCTGGTTTGCCTCCAGGTAACACCAGGAGCGCCTTTGCAGAAACCCAGCGAAACTGCCTCGACGTAGCTGTGTTATTTTTCAGTGGTTTTTGCCTGTGGAGAGAGTGGTTTTTCTTAAAAAAGGGCATTGCCTCAGATGGCTTTCTTTGGGATGCCTTTATTGCTGTTGATCCAGTAAAGCTTTAATCAGGGAACAGCGGCGCAGTGGGCTCTGTGTAGGGTGGTCTGGCAGCCTGGCTGAGTTTCCGTGGGGGTGGGTGGATGTTTGCTGCCTGTGAGCCAGCGGTCTGGCTCTCATCCTCAAGGCCCGAACTTGGGTGGGGGCTGACCCAGGGGTGAACCCGGGGTGTCAGGATGGGGCATCTCTGACTAGCTCTACCTGGGAGTCAGAGAGCGAGGGGGCAGCTTTATCTAGCCCCCCGACCCCCCAAGGAGGACCGCATGAGCAGGGACCCTGGAGCGTCTGCCCTCTGCAGACCTGGTGTGGGCCGTGCCAGAGATGCTCGTAGGCACGTGGATTGAGGCTGACTGGTCTGGTACCCGAGGTGGTTGTTCAGCCGTTCAGTCATGTCTGACTCTTTGCGACCCCATGGACAGCAGCAGCCAGGCTTCTCTGTCCTTCACCGTCTCCCAGAGCTTGCTCAGACTCATGTCCAGTGAGTCGGTGATAACCATCCAGCCATCTTGTCCTCTGTTGCCCTGTCTCCTCCTGCCTTCAGCCTTTCCCAGCATCAGGATCTTTTCAGAGACCTTCCACCTGATGCGAAGAGTTAGCTCTTCACATCGGGTGGGCCCAAGTATCAGAGCTTCAGCTTTAGCGTCAGTCTTTCCAGTAAATATTCAGGGTTGGTTTCCTTGACGGGTGACCGGTTTGATCTCCTTGCAGTCCGAGTCGTGTATGGATTTGAAAGTTGATACCCAGAGAAGCTCCCCATGTTATTCACGGGACCAGGCTGGGCCTGCCCTCAGGAATCTGCTTGTCTCACCCCCACACCTGCTCCAGAGGTCTTTCCACGCACCTTCTTTCATCCGCTCCAAGGAAGGGGTGTTCTCAGCTTCTCGCCTTCCTGACGTCAGCGGGGTCTGGGAGCCGCATAGTCCTCGCGTGTCGGAGTTTCTGGGGCGGTGTTCCCGGCGAGACAGGAAATCTGCCGTGTTTACATCTGACGGAGCCTTCGTGGCATTTCACACTGCTTTTCAGGGTTCCCCGGTGTATGGAGGCTGCCGGGGCCCCAGGCCCCACGACCGGACGCCCACCAGCCTCCTTTTTAGAAAGCGTGCCCTGTGTGCCCCTGCTACGGGTGAGAGCCCCCTGCGCAAAGGCTCGGTCCAGCTGGCATTCTTGAGTCAGGGCTGCGTCTCTGAGGCCACGTCTGAGGCAAGGCCCCTCCCTTAAAGGGCCTGTCCTCGCGAGGCAGGGGCTGTGTCCACCCCGGGCGCCCCGACCCTCCCTGAACGCTGTCCGTGGCTCGAGGTGTCTGGCGAGCCCGTGCTGCCGACTCTTCTGTGGGTTCGGGGCCGTGGTTGGTGATCAGTGATGGAGCCTCAGGGAGGAAAGGCTCTTTGCACCGAGCCTCCGGGTGCGCGCCCTGATGGTGCTTGTCCCGAGGGGAGGGGCGCCCACTTGCCTGTGTCCCTCGGGGGGCTGTGCAGAGAGCGTCTGTCACACGCTCTGCGAGGGGCCAGCCCTCTGGGTGCAGCCTGGCCACGCCCTCAAAGCGCTCGAAGGGTCGTTGCTCCAAGAAGTGGTCTGTGGGTGGGAACGCTCAGTGGGTTTCCCGATAAAGAATCGCCTGCAATGGGGAGACCTGGGCTCGATCCCTGGGTCGGGGAGACCCCCTGGAGGAGGGCATTACCCCACTCCAGTACTCTTGCCTGGAGCGTCCCAGGGACAGAGGAGCCTGGCCGGCCACAGTCCATGGGGTCACGAAGCATCGGACACCACTGAGCGACTAAGAGCAGCACCCACAGCATGGTCAGTACCCCCACTCCCCCGAAAAGTAACCACCATTAAAACTGCACAGGGTAAACTTCGGTGTTCAGTAAAGCAGGTGGAACTGAGATCTGGAGAAAGAAAAGCTGAACCTCAGGAGAACGGGAAGGTGACCCAAGAGCCGGGAAACCTGACCGGGGAATCAGCCTCCAGGGTAACAGCAGGGAGCAGGGAGGACGACTTGAGCGAAAGAACACTGGAAGCCGGAACAAACAAAACCCCCAAGCAGCCAGGGACCCCTAGAAACGGTTCCAGGAGTTAATGGAAGCGGCGGAGCTCATCCCAGACGGCTGTCCCAGTCCCCTCCGCGGGGGTCTAGGCGGTGCGACGGGGCTTTAGGTGCGCGTGGGCGGAGCCTGGCCAGTGGGCGTGGCTCCCGGCTGCGCCGGGCGACCCTGGGCTGGGACGGAGGGGCTGGGTGGGCGCCTCCGGGCGGCCTGACCTTCCTGCGAGGAGTCGCAGCGCGGGGCGGGGTGGGGGAGTCCTCCTTGCTCAGCCCTCTGTCTCTCCAGCGTTGCGGACCCTCTGCTCGCTCTTGCTCAGCCCTCTGTCTCTCCAGCNGCGCCGGGCGACCCTGGGCTGGGACGGAGGGGCTGGGTGGGCGCCTCCGGGCGGCCTGACCTTCCTGCGAGGAGTCGCAGCGCGGGGCGGGGTGGGGGAGTCCTCCTTGCTCAGCCCTCTGTCTCTCCAGCGTTGCGGACCCTCTGCTCGCTCTTGCTCAGCCCTCTGTCTCTCCAGCATTGCTGATGCCCAGGAGGGTCAGAGGGGAGCTGGGCTGGGGCCCTGCTGCGGTCTGCTCCCCGCCCGCCCCCTGCCCTCGCCCTGTGGCCCTGGGCCGTCCTGTTCTGTGGCCTCTTTGCCCCAGCTCGCTTCCACAAGGCCTCCCCTGCCGCTCCGGGGCGATGGTGACTGAAGGCCGTCAGGAGGGCCTGTCTCGGGACCGAGCCGTGAGGAGGTGGGGGTGCTGGGGCTCTGCACCCGTCAGGGTGGGGGCACCCTGGGGGTGCGCCTTGCCCCCTCCAGGCTTGGGTGGCTGCAGTGACGGGCACCTCCGGGGCCCGGTGGCTACCCCTCCATGCTCGTTCACACCCGCTGGTGTGCGCAGTGCTGATTCCGCCTGCCGTCTCGCCCTGGCCTGTCCCGGCGGCTCAGGCGTGGTCTGACCTCGTTTCCTGAAGAGCGAGGGGCTGCTGGCCACGTGGTCCTCACGCTGGCCGGGGCGGGGGCTGGACACGGGAGGCGTGGCCGGCCGCAGCTGTGTGCCCACGGGAGCCCGCGGCCAGCCGGCCAGTGTTCTCCCAGGCAGCCTGGCTCCGGGCCGGGAAGCGGGGTGGGCGGCTGTGGCGGTCCTCGAGCTGTGCCTGCCTGAGCGCGGGGCAGGGGCCTGGGGCACAGCCCGCTGAGCCCTGGCCGGGGCGGAGAGGGGAGTCTAGGCCTTCGGTGGGGTCTGCACCTCCAGACACGGGCCTTCCCCGAACCTGGTTCTCCCCAGAGGAGCCTGGGCCGCATCTGCACGCCGGGCCACTCGGGGGAGAGCCAGACTCCCCACGAGAGGACCGCTCTCCCTCCGCTGCCCTTGGCTCCTTGTCACAGGCTGACGCTCAGCCTCACTGGTGGGTTCCACTCTCCGGTCGTGGGCCCAGCGTGCCTGTGCTGAGGAGGATGGGGCCACTGAGGCGTGGCTGCTGGGGGAGCAGGTAGGTTAGGGATGTCTGCCAGGCCGTGGGGCGTGGAGGGGGACACGGGGACACGCTCTGCTTATCTGCCTTTCCTGGTGTCCTCATTCTGCGTTATCTCATATATCTGTCCTGCTTATCTGCCTTCCCTGGTGCAAGGGGAGGTACCCGGGGCACCTGGCCGTGTGACAGCCCCCTCCCGAGTGCCTGCCTTCTGCTTCTCCCTCTCCAGGTTCCTCCAAGGCCAGCTGGGCTCCGCCCTCAGCCCGCCTTCCCCCCTCCACGTGCCCGGCTCCCCACCCACCCTGTTAGTGCATCCCCTGGGGTCACGTGGGAGCCTGTGTGCCCATCGCTACCCCGCGATATCCTAGGATGTGGGCCTCTCCTCTCTGAGTCTCTTCTCCCTGGGTCGGGCACCGCTTTGGTGAACAGAGGGTGTTGTGGAAGCCTCAGGGCCTGGGCGTGCGGAACGTCCCACACGAGCCGTCTGCAGAGAGGAGAGAACCTCGCCCTCGTCCCGGGCACCTCCCTTTTCTGTGTGGCTGGCGTTAGCTGAGTCCCAGTGAAGAGGAGACGTGATGCCCTCAGCTCACTGCCACCCCGCCCCCCACCGGCAGATGGGTGCTGGGCCTCACGGCCCAGGGAGCCCTTGGCCGAGCTGCCCAGTGGAGGCTGGGTTGGGGCGAAGCCTCGTGGAGCGATTCTCTGGTTGGAGGCCCCTTGGGTTAGCGCTCAGGGCGAGCCTGTGGGCCAGCAGCCCCTGGGCCCTTGTCCAGACTGGAGGGCACTTCGGGGGCGGCAGGGGAGTAAGTCTCTCGTGGGTTCGAATATAAACTGTGCGATGCTGGGAGTTCCCGCAGATCCGCTCAGCTCTGGCCTGGGACGGGCGGCCTTGACAGCACCCCAGCACCCCCCCGCCCCGCCCCGCGACGCAGGCGCTACGATCCTAGGGCCAGAGCTGTTACAGAGTGCTAGACGGATGGCGGATCTCAGGAGGGCGGGGCTCCCAACCGGGTTAATCATCTGATTCTTCCGACCGTGGAGCAGGGCGGGCTAGGGAGGCGCCTCCTCTGAGGGCCTCGAGGTGGCTGCCCTGGCCTGAGCGCTCCCGGGCCTTCCTGTGCCCAGGAGCCCCTAACGGAGCCCCCCAGACTGGGAGCTTACACAGCAGTGTTTTCTCTCCGGAGGGAGCAGAAACCGAGGTGTGGGCAGGACAGGGCTCCCTCCGAGGCTCCAGGGGAGGGTCCCTCCCGCCTCTCCCGCCTCTCCCGCCTCTCCCGCCTCTCCCGCCTCTCCCAGCTTTCGGTGGCCCCGCCGCCCCGGCTGGCCTCTGCCTCCATCTGCACGCGGCTCCTCTTCGGCACGTGCCTGCTTCGGCTTTGTTTTTCGGTCGCTTCACCTGTCCGACTCTTTTGTGACCCCAGGGACGGTAGCCCGCCAGGCTCCTGTGTCCGTGGGATTCTCCAGGCAGGAACACTGGTGTGGGAGGCCATTTCCTCCTCCAGGGGATCTTCCCGACCCAGGGATCAGACCCACTTTTCCTCTCTCTGAAGAAGACACTGCTCACTGGGTGAGGGGTCCACCCTGAGCCAGGATGATTCTGTCTCGACATCTTTACCTGATTCCAAATAAGGTCACGTTCTGAAGGTCTGGGGTGAAGGCGTGGCCTCCTCTGCTGTTCTCGGGGCGGGAGCGCGCTTTGGCCCCCTGCTTTGCACTCTGCTTCCCCTTTCTCCTGTCCAGGCGTTGCCTGGGTACCTGGGCTCCTGGCGGGGTAGGGTGTAGGGCTTGGCCTTGCCGAACGACTGGCTTGGGACTGTGGGCAAGGTGCAGGTTGAGGTGTGGGTGCCCCCAGGAGGGCAGGGGGCTGGCTGGTGGGGCCGCGTGCAGATTGGCCAGGCGGAGATGGCTCGGCAGGAGGTCGAGGGGGTGGACGAGGGGCTCATGGGCCGGTGGGGCCCCTGTGGTCTGCGGCTGGTTGCTGTGCTCAGTTCTCACCCCCTGAGCCGCTTGGCTGACCTCTCACTTCCCTAGGTTGCCCCCGCCCCCTCCTCCCAGAAATAGCACCGGAGTGGGTGGGGGTGGGGCAGGTCGGCAGGTGGGCGGGCACCTCGCTGACCGGACCCAGGAGCTTTGGTTTCACGTCTGACTAAGGGGCTCTCGTCCATGGTGGGTGGGGAAAGGCGTTCACTTCCCTGCTTGGGGCACCCGTGCCTGCACAGAGGTGGGCCTCACAGGCGTTTGAATGATGGATGAACGGGTGGATAGACAGATGGATGGGTGGTTGGATGGACAGACAGATTGATGGATGGATGGACAGACAGAAGACAGACGGATTGATGGATGGATGGACAGACAGATGGATGGGTGGTTGGATGGACAGATGGATTGATGGATGGATGGACAGACAGATGGATGGGTGGTTGGATGGACAGACGGATTGATGGATGGATGGACAGACAGACGGATGGATGGATGAATGGACGGACAGACAGACGGATTGATGGATGGACGGACAGACAGATGGATGGGTGGTTGGATGGACAGATGGATTGATGGATGGATGGACAGATGGATTGATGGATGGATGGACAGACAGATGGATGGATGGGTGGATGGACAGACGGATTGATGGATGGATGGACAGGCAGATGGATGGATGGGTGGACGGACAGACGGATTAGTGGACGGATGCACAGACGGATGGATGGGTGGTTGGATGGACAGACGGATTGATGGATGGATGGACAGACAGATGGATGGGTGGGTGGACGGATGACTGAAGGTGGGTGACGGATGCCCGGGGCTTTCTGAGGTCCTCCTTGGCGCCTCCATTTCCGCTTGGTGGAGCCCGTCTGGACTGAGGCCGTGGGCTGTGACAGTCCCGCATGGTGGCCTCCCCTCCTCGGACCTCTACTGGAGGAAGAGCCTTTGGTCCCAAGAGAGAATCTCTCGGAGGAACAGAGCCACTCACTGCCCTGCAGATATAATAGTGGAGCTCTGGAAACGCCTGGACTGCCCCTGGGAGAGGGTGGGACAGTCGTGGGACATGAAGAGCGGCCGGCCTGGGGGAGGCTGCAAGCCCCCAGCCCCGAGCTGGGCACGCGTGCTGCGAGCGAGCCGGCGTCAGGACTCGGGATTGCCAGCTATTCCCAGCAGGCTTTTTTTTTTTTTAATTTTTAAAGCAGAAGTCAAGTAGCTGGGCAGAAAAAGGCCCTGAGTGGTTAGTGGTGCTTTAGGCTTGAGGGTTGGAGATCCTATAGGATTTTGCTTTATTTCAATCCCCAGATCGACCGAAATGGTGCCCCCAGACATCTGTTAGAGCTGCCTGGGACCCGCTGGCAGCTGGCGAGGGGGCAGACCCCCCAGTGCCAGTCTGGGCTCACTTTCCCCTCCTGGCCGAGGCGGGAGCACCTCAAGTGGCCAGTGTTTCAGGAAAGGGAAAGGCCAGGGGGAGTGGCTGCAGCTCGCGCCCCAGTGGACTCCAGGCCCAGGGCACCTGGGCCGGGGAGCGCGTGTCCCAGGCATCCTGGGCAGGTGGCGCCCGGCGGGCCGTCAGCTTCTCTGCCTGCAAACGGCCGGGGCCTCCCTGGACGGGCTGTGTCCTCAGGCCCGGGTGCCGCCTCCCTCCCCAGCTTGGCTCTGTCCGGGGTGGGGGCGGGGGTGAGTCTGCAGCTGCGAACATTCCTGACCCCAGTTCGGGGGAGAGCGCCCAGCTGCTCGCCTGGCAAGCAGTGGCACCCGCCCACCCCCCCCGCACTCCGGTGCCCCGGGCCTGGTGCTGGTGTGGCTGGAATTTCCAGGAAGCGCAGCCTCTGAGTTGGCATCCGGGTTCTCTGCTTGTCAGAAAGCGTCGTCCGGAGAAGCTTGCCGCGCCGGTTCCCGGGCCGGGTGTTCAGTCCGTCCGTGGGATCCATGGCTCCAGGCTTCATCCGGAGTGGAGTCGTCTTCATGAGGAGTCTTGAAAGTAACGCCTACTGCTTGGGAAAATAGCAACACCTTAGAGAAACAGAACTCCCTGGGCCCCTGCCCCCCACAGGCCTGTGTGTCTGTTGCTTTGAGGCCCCCGGACCCTCCGTGTCCATCCATCTGGATGCTGAGGCAGTTGTGTCTGACTCTGTGCGACTCCATGGACTGTAGCCCTCCAGGCTCCGCTGTCTGTGGGATTCTGCAGGCGAGAACACTGCAGTGGGTGCCGTTTCCTTCTGCAGGGGTTCTTCCCGGCCCAGGGGTCAACCCGGGTCTTCTGCACCTGCAGGCAGACTCCTTACCATCTGCGCCTCCATCCCTGAGGGTGCTTCTGCTTCCCTCCAGGAGGCCAGGGCTTTGGGGTGGAGGGCGTGGCGTGGCGGGTGCGTGGCCCGGGAGGAATCTCGTGGTCTTGGGGGGGGGGTCCCACCCGGAAATCATCCGGGTTCTGAGGTTTTCAGAGCAGGTGCTGCTGTCCCAGCCGTGGTGAGACACACACAGCCGCGTCTGCCGTCTTGGCCGCCTTTTAGTGCATGCACACCGCCCACCCCGAAGCTCTCTTGTGAAACTGAAACTCGGCCCCTTAATCAGCTTCCTGTTCCCTCCCCCACCTCCAGAACCGCAGCCGCCACTGCGCTGTGGGACCCGGACGACTCGAGGGACCCCGTCCGTACAAGCGGGGCCCTGTGGCGTTTGGCTTTGGTGACTGGCTGGCTCCCCGGGGCGTGACGTCCTCCAGGTTCAGCCTGTGTCGTGTGTCAGACACAGTATCACGTTGTAGGGATAGACCGTGTGTCGTCTACTGGCCTATCTTTCTTCTTTGTATGTATATATGTATATATATATATATATATATATATAGAGAGAGAGAGAGAGAGAGGGATGGGGACCACTTTTAAAGTCTTTGTTGACTTTGTGACAGTACCGCTTTTGGTTTGGCTTTTGGCTCTGAGGCATATGGGGTCTTGCGTCCCCGACCAGGGGTCGGACCCCTGGCTCCTGCTTTGGAAGCTGAAGTGTTAACCGTGGGACTGCCAGGGGAGTCCCCGTGCGTTTATCTGTCGGGTGGGCGGTCTCCACGACTCCCCGCTGCTGCCGTGGACACCGCGGCTGTGAGCGCGGGCGAGCCGGTAGCTGTGAGAGCCTCCTTCCAGCTCGTCTGGCTGTGCGCCCAGAAGCAGAGTCCCCGGCTTGCGTGGTAACTGCTGTCTCTTGCTTGCAGCCTGCTCTGCTGTCCCAGTGCCGGGCGCCTTCCCGCCGGCAGCACCCAAGGTCCAGGTTATCCGCGTCCTCACCAACACGTCATTGGTTTTGCCCCTAAGGGGTGTGAGCTGGTACCTTTTTCAAACCAGTGCTGACGTACTGTTTGAAGGGCGTCCCTTGTGCTGGGGAGGCCTGAGGACTGGAGAGAAGGGGGCAGCTGGCCCAGGTGTGGGGGGCTGGGGCCTTACCTGGGCTTCTCCATGCAGGGCACGGCTCCCCATCGGCCCCTAGCACCTGGGCGGTGTGTGACGCATGCTGCTTTGGGGGCCTGAGGGGTGAACTTTGGACGGAGTGAAGGGTTGTGTGGGGGCTCCCCACAGGTTGGAGACCCCGACACAGGTATTCGGAGAAGCAGGGCCTCGGCGTCCCTCCCCATGGGTCCCAGAGGCCGCCGCTTCCTTGCAGATGGAGCCTGCGAGGCGTCCAGCCTCTGCACTCTGGGCCTGGCCGCTTTGCCTCCTGTGGGGTCTGCTGGGGCAGCTGGAGGGGGAGGTGCCTTCTTTCCCTGACGCGCGTTTATGGCTCGCAGCCGGCTGTGTAATGAAAATAAAGTCCCGTTCAAAACCGGAAAAAACGTGTGTATGTCTTATCCTCCACCTGCCTGGGCTTCAGACACAGTTCCCTCGCTGCGTGACCACCTGCAGACGTTTGTGTGCTTGGCTTCGTTAATTGCCACACAGATACATCGCCCACCGGCAGCCCCTCCCACGTAAGCACCCGCCCCATGGGCCCAGGGCAGCGCCGCCCGTGAGGCCGGTGTCGGGGAGGGAGAGCTGGGGGGCCGGGAAGCCCCCAGCTGGGTGGGGAACAGTCCCCATCCCCCTGAAGCCTTCCCAGGGGCCGGGAAGCCCCCAGCTGGAGAGGGAACAGTCCCTGTCCCCCGGAAGCCTTTCTAGGGGCCGGGAAGCCCCCAGCTGGGGGGGAAACAGTCCCCATCCCCCGGAAGCCTTCCCAGGAATCGCGCGTGTATTGGGTCAGGTTTTGCTGAGCACCCACTACGTGCCGCTCCTGCCCTGGACATTGGGGCCCTTTCCAGCCTCTCGGGAGGAACGCCGCTGGGAACTTCCTGTACCGTCTGTGGACAGCAGGGCGGCAGGAGGGCGGCGCCTGGACGCTGCTCCCCCGGGCCGTGCCGGCTGGCCTGCAGTGACCCGCCCACCCCGCACGGCGGCAGAGCTGACCCAGCGGGCTCGCCCGTGCGGGTGGGCACAGGCCCCCAGCAGGTGGCCCATGGACAGACGGACTGACGTGCTGCTTCCCGGAGCCGGGCGTGACGTTCATCTCCTCTTCTCAGCGTGCGCGGACCGCGACCGAGGGCCCTCAGCTCCCGGGGTGCTGTCCCGAGGGACGGTCCCCGCAGCCTCTGTGGCCCTTCTGAGGAGGGCTCGCGTCCCTGGTGCTCGTGGGGATGCCTTTGGAGCGTTGCACGTGACGTCCTGGTTTTCCACAAGTGGAGGCCACTTACCCTCAGGTGGGGGTGGGGCTTGGGGGGGTCTCCGCTGCCTCTGGGTGGTGCCTCCAGCCCCTGGGTGAGCAGGCAGGTGGCTTTCACAGAGCGGGCTTCTTCCCTGGGCGTGGGGACCCGCAGACCGGTTTTGGGGTGCTCGAGCTGGCCACCTTCCCAAAGAGACTTGGAGGCAGCCATTGGACAGTCACGTCTGGGGGCCTGAGACGTGATCAGCCTAGAGCTGGGGTCTTATGGGGTCGGGGGTTTCCTGTGAACGGTGTGGTGGGGGTGGGGCTAGAGGTTTGAACCCAGATCTCTCCGCCTGAAAGCGGGCTGGGCCTGCCAGGTCCAGGGTCCAGGGCTCCCAGCCGTGGGGCCGTCTGGGAACCGGTGAGCAGCATGAGTGGTCGCGACCCGGGAGGACAGATGGGGGAAGGCAGGGGTTTTGCCTCTGGTTCTCGTCCGTCCGTCCATCTGTCCATCCCGCAGAGCTCGGCTGAGGGCCTGCAGGAGAGGCGCCACCCGTGGTGTTGAGGTCACGGGCAGGCGGTTCGGGGCGTAAGGGCGCCTGCCACCCCTGGAGTCTCGGGCTGCTGAGCGTGGCCGCAGACTGGGGGCCTCAGCGCAGTTCCTTCTCTCCCGGTTCTGGAGGCCAGACGTCTAAAGTCAGGGAGTCGTGGGGGCTCGCTGCTACCCCCGCCCCCGGCAAACCCCTCGCGCCAGAGGCTCTTGAGCTCCCGGCGGCCCAGGCGTCACCGGCTGTGGCCACCTCACTCCTGGCTCTGCTCCATCCTGCCTTGGTCTCTCTCAGCTCCCTGGATCGCTCCTCTCTCTGCCTCTTACAAGCACACAAGTTGTTGGATATAGGGCCCACCTTGGTCCAGGAAGATCTCAGGAGTCTTACTTACAGCTATGAAGACCCTTTTTCAAAGAAGGTCACTTCTCAGTTTCTGGGGATCAGGGCGTGGGCATGTTTTCTGGAGACCACCTTTCAAGTGCCTAGTAAGTAAGTGTTACTCGCTCAGTCGTGCCCAAATGTTTGCAGCCCCACGGACTACAGCCCACCAGGCTCCTCTGTCCATGGGATTTCAAGCGCTGCACTTGGCAAACAGCTTCCTCAAGCTTCAGCCTCCTTCTCTGTAAGAAGGGGGTGGGGTCCAGACCACCACGTTAGTATCCGCAGAGCTGACCTGCCTCTGGAGCCCTGCTGGGGAAGAGGAGCTTGGAGGCGCGTGGGGAGGGCTGCTCTGATGCTGACCCCGAGGCCACTTTCAGGGAGGAAGACGAGATGGAGGAGGTGAATCGGCAGAGACGAGGGGCGATTTGGCAGAGCTGGTGGCCAGCGCTGAGGGCCTGGCCCTGGCGTGGCGCCGCAAGAGGGAGGGGATGGACGTCGGGTGCTGGGCTGGGGGACACCGCCTCAGACAGCCGTCTGGCTAATCTCTCTGAGCCACATCCGCCTGCAGGATTCGCGCAGTGGGAAGGTGGGGTTGAACCCTTGGGCGTGCAGAAGCCAGCTCAACGAAGATTCACTGAGAAACACGAGAAAAGCAATTTCCTGCCGGCTTTGTAGAAAAACCTTTGGTTTGACCCTGACCTTGAAGTCTTGATAAGGCGGACTAGTTTTTATCCCTCCGGCTCAAACAGGCCATTAGCTGGAGAGGCGGATCTTTTGAGGACTGCTGGGAACAATTTCCAGCCAGGTATCGGGCGGAAATCATAGATGGCTTCCTTGGGCAGCTGTGGGCTCAGAGAAGTTCCTGCTGCTCTCTGGTCTGTGATCCCTGAGCTCCGGGCAGGGCGGGCGCGCAGTGGGTGTCTATTAAGAGTCTGCTGATCGTGGGCAGAGTTAGGGACGAGCTCCCCCGCTCCCCCGCCGCGCTCTGCTCAGCCTTCCAAACCAGCACTTTCCCAGGGCTGTTTTTCTTGCTGAGTCTCCCCTCCTGTGTTGATGGGGAAGAACTCTGGGGTCAGGAAGGGGTCGAGGGTGCCATTCGTAGCTGCCACCAGCTTGGCACAGCCCCTCCTGACCTTCGGCCTTTCAGAACCTGCTTCCCATGGCTCGGCTGAGCACCTCTGCATTCTCACTGGGAAGCCCCCTCCCCGTTTCACGATGCCGACTGTCTAGGGTGTGGTGAGCGGGTGGCCCCACACCCCTGTGGCCCACGGTGGAAGGCTGACCGTGTGGAGTGAGCGAGTGGCTGAGCACGGAAGGGCCCGGAGCCCCAGAGGGACCTGCGTGCCCAACTCTGCCTTCTGGGCCGTGGCAGTGGGGAGTGGCTGAGGCCCACGCCCAGTGCTCCTGGAAGTGGCCAGAGGGCCCTGGAAACCAGTCAGGGCATCCTTGTGGGACAAAGGGCTGGAGTCTGGGGTTCAGGAAGCTTGTTGAACTTGAGGTCTGCCTTAGGGGGACCCCCTCTTTCAGCACCGAGGAGGCCAAGTGCGTTTGGAATCGCGTCTCCGTGGTCGTGGTGGGAAGATGGTGCCCCGGGGGGAGAGGAGGGCTGGCTGCAGTGGGGAGCACCTTCCTCCCGGAGAGCAGGGATCAGGCGGAGAGGCACAGCCCACAGAGATCAGGGCAGCTCAGCCCCTGGCGGCTTGGGAAGCTGGGGCTGTGGGATTGGACAGACTGGTTCCGATCCCGGATCCTGACCTCCTGAGCCTGGTTCTGCATCTGTCGGATGGGTGGCGTGGTTCCTCCCTGCTCCAGGTGTTCTTGGGCACAGCAAGCTATGGACTCGACTCAGCTGGAACCCAGAGGCCCGAGGACGGTACTAGAGGCTGCAGGGATCAGTGCTCACAGCCAGCCCCACGTTCCACCTGCCTGTGTGTTTTGGGAGGGATGCTTCTGGAAGGCAGGGTTGCCACCCGCGCAGCTGGAGCCATCTGCGGGGGTCCCGGGCTTCCCTGGTGGCTCAGACCATAAAGAATCCGCCTGTCATGCAGGAGACCTGGGTTTGATCCCTGGGTCGGGAAGATCCCTTGGAGGACGGCAAGGCGACCCACTCCAGTACTCTTGCCTAGAGAATCTCATGGACAGAGGCGCCTCGAGGGCTACAGTCCCTGGGGTTGGAAAGCCGGCCACAACTGAGCGACTAACACTTTCACTGGTCGCTTTTTCAGACCCTCTAAAGCCGTCGTGGAGTCCTAGCTGCCTGGGGGAAAGCTGGGCCTTTTCCGAGCTGTCAGTCAGTGCCCTGCAGACAAACATCCGTCCATCCATCCATCCATCCATCCATCCATTCACTAGATCTTGAACCCCAGCCTGGGTCCTTGCCCAGGGTGTTTGGGACCGAGAGAGGGGAGGGTCTCAGCCCCGGCCCCCACAGAGCATCTGGCCGGCTTGTCACCTGCAGGCGGCCCCCCTGGTGATTTACCCCAAGGGCCCCAAATTTGAAAGAGTCATTCCAGCAAGCCACACCTATTAAATAGTAATGAAATAACTTAAAATGGTTTTTGGACTGAGCTTGGCATAAATAAAACAGGAAATTAATTCATTGTCCCATAGTTTATTGATCACAGCCCTCGTCATCAGCGGCCCGTCGGGGTGTCCGGGGCCAGCGAGGCTCTGGCAGCTGAAAGCGACTGGTCGTTGTGGAGCACGGCTCCAGGACCACTTCTTGAGTAGGTTACGGGACTCGGGGCCACGCGCCGGTGCTTTCTGGAGCCTGTTGCGGAGCGTGAGCTTCAGATGTGGAGGCCCCGCCGCACAGCAAGGTGCGGCCCAGCATGCAGAGCGCCTATTCTCCCTAGAGCTGGGGAGCTGGCGTGCCGGGTCTGTCTCCGGCTCTGGCGTCCAGCGGGTAGTGAAGCGGGGTGGCCTTCACCTTCCCGTCGTCCCGGTGGTTTGGCCGTGAGCACGCAGCCTCAGTGGCATCGTCGCCCGGAGGCCTTGGCTGGCCTGCTGTCTGCCTCCCTCGGGCGGGCGTCGGCTCGGAGGAGTGAGGCTGCTAACGGGAGCCCGCCGGGGTGCTGGTGAAGGCCAGGCCCGCCCGGGGTGTGGCCACTCGGCAGCTCTGTGTGGCTGACCAGGAGGAATATTTCCCTGTGTGCAGATCACCGGCCCTGGAGGGGCCATGGGGGCCCGGCTCCCTCCTCGCAGGGAGTGGGGGCCCAGCGAAAATCTGGGCTCAGGGACTTCGGGGCCTCCTGAGGCAGGTGGCCCCAGTGTCAACTGTCCCCTCCCGAGTCACGGTTTCTGTGTGTGGATCCTGCTTGTCAAGCCCAAAGGCTGGGCTCCTACCCTCTGAGTCTCCCCATCACCCCGGCCAGACTTGATTTTCCTTCAGGTATTATTTTCAGGATCTGTGGCTGACGTGGAGAAGGCAGTGGCACCCCACTCCAGTACTCCTACCTGGAAAATCCCATGGACGGAGGAGCCTGGAAGGTTGCAGTCCATCGGGTCGCTGAGGGTCGGACACGACTGAGCGACTTCACTTTCACCTTTCACTTTCCTGCATTGGAGAAGGAAATGGCAACCCACTCCAATGTTCTTGCCTGGAGAATCCCAGGGACAGGGGAGCCTGGTGGGCTGCCGTCTATGGGGTCACACAGGGTCGGACACGACTGAAGTGACTTGGCAGCAGCAGCAGCAGTGGCTGATGCATGTTGGTGTGTGGCAAACACCATCAGAATATTGTAATTATCTTCCAATTAAATAAATTTTAAAAACCCTTATTGTCTCCCTGCGCAGAAACCTATAAGCTATGAAGGTTGCTTACAGGTCCAGCAGTCTGGCCTTGAGGTTAAAGTGACCCCGATCTGTTCCCAGCTCTGCCACATCCTCACGGGTGACCTTGCGCAAACTAGGTAGCCTCTCGGGACCTCCGTCTCTTCATCGGTAAATTAGGACTCACTCTAATGACTGTGAGGCTATGAGCAGCCTAGCCCTGAGCCAGGAGCTGGCACCATGGAAACGCTTGCTACATGGGAGCTTTGGAGATTCTCAGGAGCCAATGCGAGGTGCCCGGGGCCCCCGGACCCTAGACTATAGCAGTCGATTTAACAAGCGCACGTAGTCGCGGGCAGGGGGCTGGAACCAGGAGCCAGGTCTGCTGGGAGCAGTGAGTCGCATCCCAGTGCCTGGGGCCAGGTGCCTCCCTCAGGGCCCTCCCTGGGGGCTCCTGGGGGCAGGGCAGCCGGCCAGGCCGTGGACCTCGGCCCTGGGCTCGGCCTGGGGCAGGGCCTGCAGTCATCATGCCTTTTGCACCCTGTCGGGCAGGAGCTCGGAACCCCACCCGTGGCCTGAGCCTCACTTTGTCCGTCTGGGCAACGAGGGCTTGCGTCGCGGGTGGTCAAGGGCTTTGTCCTTGGCGTGGGGCCACGGCTGCCCACTTCCCAAGCCCTGTGGGCGGTTCCCGTGCCCCCTGCGGCCCTGCGCCTCGGGTTCTTTGCACCTGCCCCTCGGTGCTGAGGTGTGAGCGCTGTGCACGTGTGAGTGTGCCGCGGGGTGGACCTGCGCTCTGGGGCTCCCGTCCCGGCCCAGCCTGGGGGAGAGCAAGCCCCCAGGAGGGCTTGGGTGGCCAGAGGGGCTCCCGCGGCCCCACCTGCAGGGCGGGCCTCCGTGTCTCCTTCTTGGGGCTGACCCTGGCTGGTGTGTGGGCCCCCAGTGGAACCACTCGAGCCGGGCCAGGGAGCCTCCCCATCCCTCCCAGGGGTGCGCGGGGGCCTGCGGGCTCAGATGCGGCCCCTGGCCCTCTTGCCCAGCACCCCCGCGCTGGGGCCTCAGGACGGCTAAGTGACAGCTGACAGTGGGCAGCAGGCCTGGGCTGCCCCGGCTGGCTGCGCCTGGGGCGGGGGACGGCTGGC
This sequence comes from Oreotragus oreotragus, assembly GCA_006410675.1. NCBI lineage: Eukaryota > Metazoa > Chordata > Mammalia > Artiodactyla > Bovidae > Oreotragus > Oreotragus oreotragus. The sequence goes on along the minus strand of SJYX01001557.1, from coordinate 594,935 downwards.
CACGGAGCCGGTGAGCTCATGCTAATCTGATTTCAGCCTGATTAGCTCCGAGGAGACCGACCAGGGCCTGGGATTAGAGGGCGAGGCGTCCAGGACACAGGCGGTCGGTCTCTCGACCGGGTGGCCCAGCTCAGTGAGGGACGGCTAGGGGCCCTCCCTGGGGCTGGGGGCGCCCGCACCTCCCGGGGCTCCCCACACAGATACAACGGTGGGGCCGCCTCCCTTCTGAGCCACTTGTCACGGGGGGCCAGTTTTCCGGGGACAGAGCCTTTTGTGGCCACCCTTGGTCGATTCCCCGCGGGCGGAGGACAAAATGCCGCTTGTCTCTGGAGCCCCAGGGGTCGGCTGGCCGGTCGTCAGGCCTCGGGCCACAGGACGAGGATGGACAGCTCCCGGCTGCAGCCTGGCCCCTGGCCCCCAGCCCTCGCCCTCGGCTGTCTCTCTCCCAGAGCTGGAAGCCGTTTCTGCCAGGGGGACGGACCAGAGGCCCTGACTGTCCAGGCTCCGGCCACGTGCCCTCTGGGGACCCAGGGTGGCAGGGTAGGGGAGCCCCCGGGCCTTAGTTTCCCTGATTGTACAGCGAGGGAGACAGTGATCTTATCGCCCATTCAAACGAAGGCCCTTACAGGGGTGCAGGGGGCCTGCTAGTGAGTTTCTGGACGTACCCGGGACTCTGGGCGGCTGGCGGTCACCCCCGTCTTCTCGAAGGGACTTCACTGCCCTTGAAGGGGACGTGGGCTCAGATCTCGGCTCGGGCACCTTCTGACCTGGAGCCGAAGTCCTCCGCCGTCTGGGCCTCAGTGTCCCTACCTGTGCAGTGGGGCTGATTGCTGGAGGGACGGCGGAGGTGCAGTGTGCTGCCAGGCGCGGGGGCACCCCCAGGAGGATGCCGGCCTGGGTGCTTTCTCCGCACCCCTCTTTCCCTGACGGTCAAGTCCCAGGCCAGCCTGGGCTGGACCGGGAGCCACTGGAAGCGGTTCTGGAAGGCCAGGGACCCGCGTGCCCACGGCGGAGGGCAGAGGGGGCAGGCCAGGCAGACGCTGTGCCCACGACGCGCCTGCCCCCTTCCGAGCCCTGAAAGGAAGCCTGGCCTTGCCGGCTGCGATTGTGGTTGGGAGCTGTGTAATTAACTCTAAAAATGGGAGGCTGAGGAGGAATTAAAATAAGGGCTTAGTGGAAATGAGAGACGAGTGGTGTGCAGAACAGCCCGGAGCCCGGCTGGAAGCTGCAGACGTCCTGCAGGGCAGGGGCCGGATGGGGTCTGATGCTGCAGGCCAGGGCGGCGGAGGAGGGGCGGGTAGGGGTTTGGGGGGCCCAGGGGTCGAGCCGCTCGGGCCCAGACGTGCCCCGGGTCTGCAGGCTGCTCTCAGGGGTGGGATGNCGGGCACCTTCTGACCTGGAGCCGAAGTCCTCCGCCGTCTGGGCCTCAGTGTCCCTACCTGTGCAGTGGGGCTGATTGCTGGAGGGACGGCGGAGGTGCAGTGTGCTGCCAGGCGCGGGGGCACCCCCAGGAGGATGCCGGCCTGGGTGCTTTCTCCGCACCCCTCTTTCCCTGACGGTCAAGTCCCAGGCCAGCCTGGGCTGGACCGGGAGCCACTGGAAGCGGTTCTGGAAGGCCAGGGACCCGCGTGCCCACGGCGGAGGGCAGAGGGGGCAGGCCAGGCAGACGCTGTGCCCACGATGCGCCTGCCCCCTTCCGAGCCCTGAAAGGAAGCCTGGCCTTGCCGGCTGCGATTGTGGTTGGGAGCTGTGTAATTAACTCTAAAAATGGGAGGCTGAGGAGGAATTAAAATAAGGGCTTAGTGGAAATGAGAGACGAGTGGTGTGCAGAACAGCCCGGAGCCCGGCTGGAAGCTGCAGACGTCCTGCAGGGCAGGGGCCGGATGGGGTCTGATGCTGCAGGCCAGGGCGGCGGAGGAGGGGCGGGTAGGGGTTTGGGGGGCCCAGGGGTCGAGCCGCTCGGGCCCAGACGTGCCCCGGGTCTGCAGGCTGCTCTCAGGGGTGGGATGCGGGTGAAGCAGCTGAAGGCAGGGTCCTGGGTGTCAGATCCGAGGCCGGGACGGGCTCTCCGGGGTCAGGGTGTGAGACTTGGTCCCGGGCCCTGCCCCAGCTCCCGGTGGCTTCCTCCGCTTCTGGAGCGCCTGCTTAATCTCTGTCTCTGCCATTACACAGCCTCCGCCCTGCATGTCGGTTTCTCTGTGACTGTTTTGTGAATTACATTTTTTTAAAAATCATGGTAAAATACACAAAGCTTGAAAGTGCCATTTTAACCGTAGTTGAGCACACAGCTCAGGGGCATCGCATGCGCTCCGGCGCCGTGTAATCGTCACGGCCCGTATTTCCGGGACTTGTCCTCCCCAGACTGAAGCTCTGTCCCCACTGAGCACTCATCTGCCTCCCCCAGCCCGGCCCCCAGCCGCCTCCTGTGTCTGTGGACTCACTGGTCCTGGGCCCCGCATGTGAGTGACATCCTGCAGTGCCTGTCTTTCCGTATCCGTGTTCTTCAGAAAGGTCAGGTGAGGAAAGACAAAGACGGGGCTCTTCAGGGCCGCGTGTTCAAACCAGCAGCTGTGGCCAGTTTTGCAAGTAAATTTAAATTCATTAGAATAAAGTGAAGTTACAAGTGCACTTGCTTGGTTGGACCGGCCACATCCCCAGCGCTCAGCAGGCGTGCGTGCCTGAGGCTGCTCCACCTGTGGCTCACAGGGCATTTCCATCCTTCCAGAAAGTTCTGTTGGAGAATGCTCTTCCAGGTTCATGGAGACAAAAGGGACTTGACTAAAGTCGCCTGTGATCCAGGATTGAACTCTGGGCCAGGACTGTTTTCTCTCAGGACGTCTTAGTTGTCCTTTATCTAGTAAAGAAATGCTGAGTGCTGTCTAGAGATGAGGTAACGTGGGACCTAGGTTAATTTCCTGATTTTGACATTGGTGCTGTGACTGTGGGTGGGGGGTGTCCTTGTTCTCAGGAACCACACACTCAGGTGTTTGGGGGGGCGCATCTGCAGGTTACTCTCACGCGTTCAGAAAAAGTGTACACACAGATACACACAGAAATATATTGATGCACACAGATACACATACCCACAGATATACACACAGAAATACACTGGTACACACGGATGAACACAGAGATACACACACAGATACACACACAGATTCACGCAGACACACAGACCCACAGATACACGCAGAGACACACAAACCCACAGATATACACACTGAAATACACTGGTACACACGGATGAACACAGAGATATACACAGAGATACACGCCGACACACAGACCCACAGATACACGCAGGGACACACAGACCCGCAGATATACACACAGAAATATACTGGTACACACGGATGAACACAGAGATATACACAGAGATACACACAGACACACAGACCCACAGATACACACAGAGACACACAGACCCACAGATATACACACAGAAATACACTGGTACACACGGATGAACACAGAGATATACACACAGAAATACACAGATACACATGGATGAACACAGATATACACACAGATAACACGCAGAGATACACACAGATACACAGATAGACGCAGAGACACACAAACACACAGATACACACACACACAGATATACACACTGAAATACACTGGTACACACGGATGAACACACAGAGATATACACACAGACACACAGATACACACACAGACGTTGACACACACAGATAAGCACATAGACGCGTGTACACACGCAGAGCCACACACCTGGTCCCCCCCCCACATGCAGGGAATATTGACACCACGGGCGCCAAGCCGGTGTTGTCTGTGGCGGTGACCAGCCCAGCGGGAGGGAGGAGGGGTCCCGCGTGGAGGCTGCTCCGGGGCCGGGATGGTGCCCGCTGGGGGCGGGTGGGCGGAGATCCCTGTCTGCTGGGCTCCGCATGTCCCCTGGGAGCTCCGCGTGCAGCTTGGCTGGCGCCGTGGCTTCTGATCCTGGCCTGGCCTTCATCTGTCCGTTTGTTCAAGTTTCTGGTGAGCAGTCCCAGCAGCTCTGCAGGTCTCTTGAAGTTGAGCTGTTGAGCCCTTGAAAGTGAAAGTCGCTGAGCTGTGTATGACTGTTTTCAACCCCACGGACTATATACAGTCCATGGAATTCTCCAGGCCAGAATACTGGAGTGGTGGCCATTCCCAACCCGGGGATCGAGCCCAGGGCTCCCGCACTGCAGGCGGACTCTTTGCCCGCTGAGCTCTGTCCTGTACGATGGGTTGGCGGGTCTGAAACTCTGGCTCGGCGTTCAGCTGTGTGCTCCGTGGTTCTGACCTTGTGGGCACCACGCTGAGGTGAACTGGTGGGGGGCTGATGGCTCCCACATACCTGATGCCTGCTCTGTGCCATTGGGGCAGGTCATTAACTCTGCCAGGCACGTCCTGCTAGGGAATCAGGCCTCAGGAGCCCTGGTCCAGCTGCAGGCACTGGACAGGACCCGAACCCAGGGCCCTGTGATGCCGAGGTCTGCGTTCCAGGCCGTCTGGTCTGCTGCCCCCGTCTTTCCTGGCTCCTTCTCCACGGGGACTGGAAGCCAGTGGCGCTGTTCAGCCGCCCACCCCCCGCCCTGCCCTGGCTGTGTTGCCCACGGTGGGCTGGGCGGGCAGATGCCGGGTTCCCGGGTGCTGCTCTGGGGTTTGATGCTGGCCTTCGTGCTCCCCCACCTTCCGTGTGTGCCCCGCGCTGCCCCAGGTCTCTGCCGGGCTTCCGTGGGCCTTTGTCGCGTGTAAAGCAACGGGGATGTGTCTGTGCCGGGGAAGGCGCCGTGCCTGCTGACTGACACCAGTTTGCTTTGTTCCAGTTGTGATTGTCTTGAGTTGGGACGTGTGGCTCCCCAGGCAGGGGTGCGGGGCTCTCGGCGTCTGCCCTGAGCCGGGCGGCGCCGGGGGGCAGGGTTTGCTGCTGCTGGTGTTACTGCCCTGCAGATCGTGCAGCTTGAATGATGCTCCCTTCTCTCCTCTAGTTCCTCTGTTTGAAGAACATTCGCACCTTCCTGAAAGTCTGCCACGACAAGTTTGGACTCAGGAACAGCGAGCTGTTTGACCCCTTCGACCTCTTCGATGTTCGAGACTTCGGGAAGGTGAGTGCCCTCTTTCCGAGGCGGCCCCAGCCCCCCTGGGCAGAGCCCTGTGGGCAGGGGCAGGCCGGGCTGTGTGACAACCGGAGGAGGCTCTTCGGGGGCTGGGGCTGCAGGATGGCCCCTCCCGCCTTCTCAAGCTATTCAGAGTGAAGTCAGGGCATCGTGACCCCAGGAGGATGGAGGGAAAGCTGGCCTGGATGATCCAGACCCGGGTCCAGCCCCGCCCTGGCTCTTCCAGTTGAGCGACCCTGGGCGTTTTCTTCCTGCCCTGAATCTCCCACCCTTTCTGGGCGAGCAGGCACCAGCTCGTGGGGCGGGCCCGGATGGGCAGGTATCGCGCTTACTGGCGTGTGCTGAGAAGGGAGCTGTCGCGTTATGCCTGAGACAAGTGGGGCTGTCTGGCTCCGAGCAGCGTCGGGCGGGGACAGATGATTATGTGAACTCCTCGTCCCTGGAGCTGATGCCCTAGGTCCGTGGCAGAGAACTCAGGCAGCCTCCCTGCTTTCTCAGCAAGTGTCCCTGGCGACTGTCGTGCAGAGTCCTGGCAGGTGCCAAGGCCGGGCGGGGGTGTAGCGCACCGTAGCTTCCTGCTGAGCCTGGGTCCACAGCGTCCACGCGGGGCATCGCGGTCCATCTGGAAGCCAGCAGTCCCAGGTCCCTCCTTTTAAAAGATGGAGTCAGGACATGATACCTTGTTGATGGATCAGGGGCCGAGGCTTGAGTCAGACCTGGCTCCGTGCTGTGCTGTGGTGCAGCTGTCCCCGAGTCCCCGCCTGCTCTTGGGGGGGGCCCTTCCTTCCCTTCCCTCCCTTCCCTCCACCCGTCAGTGCTGGCTTTGCAAAACGGGCACTTCCTGGACTACCCAGGGGCGAGCTTTCACCTGTTTACGGGAAGTTATCAGAGGATATTTATTGCCTGCTTTATCTGAGGACCATTATCAGGGACCTGGTGTTTGAGGAAGTGTTCCGTGAACCCATGATTTATGAAACGCACGGGGAATTTTGTATTTGCAAATGCTGAGAAGTCAGTTCCAAGTGGAGCCCTTATTTGAGATGCTGTAAAGTGTCAAATTAGCATTGATAACTAGGACTTTCCCATAAGCCACCTGGGCCTGATGGCCCTCTTCCTCGGTTCTGAAAGTCCATAGACGTGAGACTCGGGGACCAGCTCTGTGTCCGCACCAGCGCCCAGAGGGCTCTCCTCTCTCGAGTGGCTCTCCCATGTCCCTCTGGCTGCGAGGCATTAGCCTGGGCCTCTGAGGCTTCCGGGCCTCCCTCTGCTGGGGCGGGAGCCTGTGCCGGTGACCTTCCCATCAGTGAGCTTCAGTCTGCAGACTTGCTTTCAAGTGGATTAGAACCTGTTTCCCGTTTTTACTTCTTGTGACCAGCAGTGCCCTGGGCAGGGGAGAAACCAGTGGCTCTGGACTTTGGGGGAGGACTTCAGAACAGACCCACATGTGTATGCGCACACACGCACACACACACACTTTTTATAAACACACAACTGGTGTTTAAGGTAATTGCATAGAGAAACAGGATGGATCTGGGCAAGCCCACTCCTCGGCCAGCGGTGGATGCAGAGCCTGGCCCTTGTGCCGCGATGTGAAGGTGGACAGAAATTTGGGTTAAATTCTCGTCACGTGATCTGCCAACTGCGGCCGAGCACTTGGAAAGGGGGTGCCCCTCATGGTTGTCAGCGGTTCCCGCGGGCGGTTTGAGCCCTGGGGGGATGTGCTTGTTGCCCACAAAGGGGGCCGGCCGCCCTGGGAAGCTGTGAGTGGGCAGTGGGTTTGGGCTCTGAGTCAGGGCGTGAAGCTGCGGATAGACTGGGGGCGCCCCGGGGCCTTGGTTCAGCCTCGCTTCCTGCAGGGAGGCTCCGGGGAGGACAGAGTTGCCCCGAATCTGCCTTGCTTTTCATGTCGAGTCGGATGGATCTGCTTCAGAATCTGGTTCCACTTGCTGGCGGCTGACCTTGGCAGATGGCACAGCGACGCTGAGGCCGGGGACCCAGGGGGTCAGGGAGCCTGCCCCGTGCTGCCCGGCCGCAGCCGGTGCTCGTTACACGGCGATGCTGTCGCCTGGCCCTGCCCGCCCCCCAGGCTCAGTGGACGGGAGACCAGAGCAGCGCCAGTGGGTGGCGGCCTGCTGTCTCAGGCCCCCTGCGTCGTTTTGCTCGCGCCGCCCTCCGGAGCCCAGCCCGGCCCTCCTGCTGCCCTCGTGCGTCTGTGTCCTGCCCGCCTCCCTCCTTGCTTCGTTTTCTGAGCGCATGAAGCTGTGGTCGGCACCCCAAGATGAGTGGGACGTGGGGCCAGCCAAGGCGGGGTGCCGAGACGCGCTTCTCTCCACGTAGGGCCCGCTGACCAGAGCTTGCTCTGCTGGGCTCGTCCCCGCTGATGTCTGGGGACGGGAGCCCCTGGAAAGCACACACGAGCCGGGCCCGGCTCTGCACTGCTGCCTGCCCCGCCCTGGGTCACAGACATGGGGACTGAAGCCACCCTGGGCAGCTGGGCAGGGCAGCCGGGGACGGGCAGCAGAGCCGGGGCTCCAGCCTGCGGGACGAGGCACAGCCAGGCTGCTCACTCAGGTGTGACCTCCTGGGCCAGCCTGGGGGGACATCCGGTGACGGTTGGCAGGTGGCTCTGCGCACAGGGATAGCGGCCGCTCAGCAAGGGCCCCACGGCCAATCTGCCTCTTGCCCTCTGGGAGCTCTGCCCCGTGGGGTCACCCGCTCGGTCCAGGTGGGCCTGTGGTGCTGGGGGGTGTCAGGCCACTAAGGCGACTCTGCCCTCCCAGGCCCTCGCTGCTGGCTGGTCCCTGCCGGCTGGACCTGCCTGGAGCCCCTGTGGAGGGTGACGCTGAATTCGATCCCCGGACAATGGGACGGGGCTTGGGGTCGGTTGTGGTTTCCCATAGCGGGCGGGCAGGGATTTGACGGCGCTGTTCCTTTCTCAGTTTGCCTGGTCATCCTCTGCTTACGCCCTAGGATTCAGGAGTGGAAAGGATCCTTATGGTATGGCTGTCTCAGGCTGGTTTAGAATTTTCCAGATTCTTTTTTTTTTTTTTTTTTTTGCCATTATTCAGGAGGTTTGTCAGGGAAGGCAATGGCACCCCACCCCGGTACTCTTGCCTGGAAAATCCAATGGATGGAGTAGCCTGGTGGGCTGCAGTCCATGGGGTCGCTAACAGTCGGACTTCACTTTCACTTTTCTCTTTCATGCATTGGAGAAGGAAATGGCAACCCACTCCAGTGTTCTTGCCTGGAGAATCCCAGGGATGGGGGAGCCTGGTGGGCTGCCGTCTATGGGGTCGCACAGAGTCGGACACGACTGAAGTGACTTAGCAGCAGCAGCAGCAGGAGGTTTGTAAAGCGTTCAGGGCCTGTCTGGGTTCTGGGTATCATTCTTTTTCTGAGCAGCTACCTCTCAGCGTCCCAAGTCTCCCAGCATCGTTGGGAGTCATTCCTTGAGAAGGGAGCGTGCCCGCGTGCTCGGCTGTGCCTGACTCTCTGCAACCCCATGGACTATAGCCCGCCAGGCTCCTCTGTCCACGGAGTTCTCCAGGCAGGAATACTGGAGTGGGCTGCCGTTTCCTGCTCCAGGTTGGGAAGGGAAGAGGCAGCCATTCGTTGGTTCCTCCACTCCTCTGTTAAACCCCAAAGGATTCTTTTAATTAATTAATTTTTTAATGGAAGGATAATTGCCTTACAGAATTTTGTTGTTTTCCGTCAAACCTCAACATGACTCAGCCATGGGTATACGTATGTCCCCTCCCTCGCCCCCAAGGATTTATTAAGTGCTTACTAAGCTCAAGGTAAGATGGAAAGACTGCATGACCTTTGCCCTCTGAGGGTCCCCCACATCAGCTGCTGTGCAGCTCATTGAAGAAGGAAGAGTGGGAAGGTGAAGGCTCTAAGCCCTCCCCCTGGAGCTGGCCCGCCATGCGGCTGTGACCACCCTGGGGCCAGTCTTCTGGTTGTGAGTGTGGGGCGGGTCACTCAGGACTTGGCTGCGGCAGAAGCCCCGGTGGTAGGGGGGTGATCAGGCCTCCCCACCAAACCGCCCTGCGGAGTCTGGCTGATTCTCAGGCGTTCTTCTGTTTCCAGAACCAGCGGGGCCCTGGGCTTCCCCTTTCCACCTTCCCTTTTGGGCTGATGCTTTGGGGTGTAGGACATGCCAGAAAGTGTTTTCCCTGACCCCAGGCTGGCGGAGCCCACCCTGCTCCCCAGCCGGGAGGGACCCTTGGCAGATGCCTCAGAGGGACAGCAGGCAGGTAGGCCCCAGAAAGCCTCGTGCCCACCTGGAGCATGGCGATCGACGGGGCAGGCGGGGGCGGGGGGGTGCTTCCTGTGGGTTAGGTCGGACTTCCTGCGGCTCTCCCTGCGGATCCTGCAGATTGGGCTCCACGTAACTTGGACTCTGAGGTTTCCTTTCTGCGGAGTAGAGCGGGACAGGATGGCCCAGGGCGAGGCCGTGTCGTGGACTCAGCCAGGAAGCGAACGTCCAGGTCCTGCCGTTTTTATCGGCGGTTTGGTCCTCTTCTTGCTCAGCCACCCAGCAAGCTCAGCAGGAGCAGAACCATCCAGAAAGCTGGTTCTGAAGCTTTCTCTTTTTTTTTGGCTCCATCCCTGGTATTTCCCCAGGGGTCACATTAGAGGTGTTAGGTGTCTGCTCAGACCCGGCCTGTCGGGGAAGCTTTGAGCTAAGAGGTGAGCTGAGGGCCTGAGCTGGGAGCCGGCCTGCCGCCGAGCCCGGGCCCCGCTCCCGCCCCGATGGCGCGCGCGTCCTTCTCACGCGTCCCCCCACCCCACCCCGTGTCCTGTCTGGGGCGTCTGGCCGGTGCGCAGGGCCCGGGAAGGGAGGGCACGTGGGGAGGCCGCGCGGGTGGCCCCTGTGGGCTGCGTCTTCGCGAGACTCCTCGTTGTGGAAGCGGGCTGGCGGTTTGGATGGAGGGTCCTGGCGAGGTTGTAGGGTTTCTGCGGCTTCCCTCTGATGTTCTGCCCCCGGAGCTGCAGATGGCTGTAGCCGCAGAATGCCCGCCTCGTCTCCTTGCTGTGAGCTGGGCTTCCATCCCCTTCCCGCCCAGCCCCCCGACGCCGGCGCTTGGCGACCCCCTTTACAGACTGGGAGACGGTGGCTCTAAGGGTCACCAGACCCCTCCGGGCCGCATGGCCGACCGCGTCCCCAGCCCGGGAGTTTGTTGGGCCGCATGGCCGACCGCGTCCCCAGCCCGGGAGTTTGTTGGGCCGCATGGCCGACCGCGTCCCCAGCCCGGGAGTTTGTTGGGCCGCATGGCCGACCGCGTCCCCAGCCTGGGGGTTTGTTGGTTCCACAGCCTTTGTGCCCTCACTCCCCTGCCGGCCTCCCAGGGGTGGTGAAGCTGTGGCTTTGCCAACACAGTGCCCAGTCCTGGCCTTGCCGCTGGGGTCCGTCCAGCCCCAGCCGGTTACCTGGGCTGGCGACTTTCCGGGACTTAATTTCCTCATCTGGAAAATGGGGACAATCTTGCCAGCTCTCCCTGTGATTGGATCCCCGTGGGCGCTGTTGCAGGTGGCACTCCGTGTGGGCTGGAGCCCGAGGGTCACTGAGCAGACGGAGTTTGCGTTTCGCTTTCATTATAGTTCTTTGTGGACAGCCACCTCCGGACGCGTTCACTTGCACTGTGAAGCCGGGGGGTGGAAGTGAGCACGCCTTCCAGGAGGCGAGTCTGTCCTCTGGGTGGGCAGGAGCAGGGAGGGGGCGGGGGCTTCTCCTGAGTGGCCTGGGAGCCGGGGGTGGACCCCGGCCTGTAGGAGGCCGCGGGCAGCCCCGGGCTCAGGGCGGGCCTGGTCACCCTTCCTGGGACCTGCTCCCACCTTCCTGCCGGCCGCACTCACTCTCGTCGCTGGCTTTCTCACAACCTGACCCTCGGCCTGCAAGGCTCTCCCTTGCAGCGGCAGAGCCGCCGCCCTCGCCTCCCTGGGGCCTGAGCTTAAGTCGCTGCTATTTGAAATGGTGGGGGTGCCTCCTCCGCCCTGGGCTGCCCACCGTCCAGCAGTTTCCTTCCTTACTGGGGCTGCGGCCACAGCCCCCGGCTGGATCACGAGCTTCCTGGCCGTACGGACGTTTGTGCTTGTTTACTGACGTCTCCGGGTGCCGAGAGCCCTGCCTGGCACGTGGGGCAGCGGTCCATTTCTGCAAGACTCGGGGGGTCTTATCAGAAGAGCCAGGGAGCTGTTGGTGGCCAGAGGGACGGAGGGGCACCTCCCCAGAGGCCCGGGCACCTGGTCAGGGGACCCAGGCTGGCCCAAGTGGCCCTGCGGAGCTCTTCCCCGGGGTGCTGCCTGTCTCGGGGCCCCGATTCCAGCCTAGTCTGGCACAGCTTCCCCGCCTGCCCCCAGCCCGGGCTGCTGCAGCCTTACCGGGTCAGCTCAGCTCACTTTAGCCACCCCCCTGCCCCCCTGTTTTGAGAGGAAGGTCTGTGAGGCTGTGTCTCTCGTTTGAGTTAAAGAGCAGAGCACACCCTCTAACAAACGGGTTTAATTCTCCTATTTATTATTCATTGAAGTATTTTGCTAGGCTCGGAAACTTCCGATGTGGTTGAACCTGGCTGTCAGCAAGGCCGGGGGCGGACGGCGGGCCTCTCGTTGAATTAACGCGCGAGGTGGGGGGCCCAGCGGTCCCCCCAGGGGCCGGCCTTGCGGGGAGCCCGCCCGCCCCTCCTCCTGCCGGCGGGGTCACCCACGTGTGTGGACCCCGCGTGGTGTGTGCTGGGATCTTTGCATTCAGGAGCTCCTGCCGACTTTAGGGGCCTCACAGGGTGAGGAAGGGAGCCGAGGCCTAGAAGGAAGATGCGTCTGCTTGTGTGTGGTGGAGCTGGGGGGTCGTTCAGGGGGAGGCCAGGAAGGCAGCATGGAGGGGAGGCAGCAAGGAGGCCGGGAAGGTGGTGTGGAGGCTGGGAGGGTGGGATGGAGGCTGGGAGCGTGCGATGGAGGTCGGGGGGCAGAGAGGAGGCTGGGAGGGTGGTGTGGAGGCCAGGAGGGTGGGATGGAGGCCAGGAGGGTGGTGTGGAGGCCGGGGGGCAGAGAGGAGGCTGGGAGGGCTATCTGGGTAGAGGCCACAAGAGGCCTCGTCAGGATGGGGGCGAAGGGGGGTAACTCTCAGCTCTTTAAAGGACGCAGGCAGTGAATCCCCTCACGCGGTGGATTTTAAGCCATCTTCCCTGGGGGCCAGGAGGAGGCGGAAGGCAGGGTCCTGCTGAGTCGGAGCGAGACCTCTTTCCGTTTTCTGCTTCCTCTTGCCTGACGCTTTGCTTATAGGCGGTGATCTGAAGAGGCTAGGAGCGTGGCTTGAAAGCACTGGTCCATGACAGCCGAGGAACCCACGTCCCCGGGATCGGGGTTTGCGGAGGGTGGCGGCTGGCTGGCGCTGTGGCCTCACGGGCTGCCTGAGGGGCCCAGAGGTGAGGCAGGCTGGTCGCCATNGGAGGGTGGTGTGGAGGCCGGGGGGCAGAGAGGAGGCCGGGAGGGTGGGATGGAGACCGGGAAGGTGGTGTGGAGGCCAGGAGGGTGAGATGGAGACCGGGAGGGTGGTGTGGAGGCCGGGAGGGTGGGATGGAGGCCGGGGGGCAGAGAGGAGGCCGGGAGGGTGGTGTGGAGGCCGGGGGGCAGAGAGGAGGCTGGGAGGGCTATCTGGGTAGAGGCCACAAGAGGCCTCGTCAGGATGGGGGCGAAGGGGGGTAACTCTCAGCTCTTTAAAGGACGCAGGCAGTGAATCCCCTCACGCGGTGGATTTTAAGCCATCTTCCCTGGGGGCCAGGAGGAGGCGGAAGGCAGGGTCCTGCTGAGTCGGAGCGAGACCTCTTTCCGTTTTCTGCTTCCTCTTGCCTGACGCTTTGCTTATAGGCGGTGATCTGAAGAGGCTAGGAGCGTGGCTTGAAAGCACTGGTCCATGACAGCCGAGGAACCCACGTCCCCGGGATCGGGGTTTGCGGAGGGTGGCGGCTGGCTGGCGCTGTGGCCTCACGGGCTGCCTGAGGGGCCCAGAGGTGAGGCAGGCTGGTCGCCATGTCCTGGACATGGGAGGAACGGGCCCTTCCTCCAGCATCGCAGCCCCTCTGCCTGCCTGCTGGTCAGCGCCGCTGCTCCGGCTGGACCCAAGGTCATCCACTGCCCCAGCCCGGCTGCCTTGGCCGCTGTCCGCGTGGCAGAGGTGCCCTGTCCCACCCTTCCTCTCTGCTTGACCCTCTTTTGTCAGCAGCCTGCCCCCTGCCTCGCGCCGTCTGTCCTCTGGGTGTGGCAGTGCCTGGAACATGCTGCTCCCCCCCGGAGCCCGGGGCAGGCGTCACCTGTCCATCCCAGCGTCCTCCCCTGCGTCGGCCTGCATGGCACCTGAGCACCCACAGCCCACGGGGGCTGGCAGGTGAGAGGAACCAGTCTGCTCCGCCAGATGCCCCCAGCTGTTACCGGCATGACCCCTTCTGTTGCCCTGGCCCCTCCTGCAAACACCGCCCCCGCCACTGCCCTCCAGACTTCTTGAGAGTGCAGATGCAAGCCAGGTGAGAGTGGACCAGCTGCGTGACTTCTGGGGCTTGGGACAGAGTGTGACACCCACAGGTCGCCTCGCCTCTAAGGGCCAGTTTTTCCATCTGTAAACTGGGTCTGCATTCGGGCTGGCCTCAGCTGCTGGAGGAGGATTTGAGACATACGGGGGCCGGTCTGTGTGGGTGCGTCCCCCGCACGGCTCCTGGGGGCGGGCCCATGTGGAGTGGGTACTGGGGGCCTTGGCCATGGGCAGGGGGCCATACATTCTGGCTGCCTGGAGCACCAGCCTCACCCTCTGCCCTGCCTTCAGGGTCGAGATGCTGATTCCTCGTGGATGAACGTGGGCCCTGGCCTCCACCCTGGGAAGGAGCAGGGGAGCCTTGGCACGCCCACTCGACACCCGGTCTCCACGCCCAGGCCTCCCTATCGCTCCTTCCTCAGGGTGCTGAGTGCGGCTGCTCTGAGCTCACCCCGGGCCTGTCTGCTGCTTAACGCCAGGCTGCACTGAGCTCATGTGCACCGCGTCCTGAAGCTGCCGGGACGGTCTGGCCTCCTCAGCACGCCCTTGCTGCTAATCACGTATTAACATGCGGTCGCCGTGGCGCAGCTGGTGCAGCCTCGGGCTCTGCGGAGCCGGTGCGGGTCGGCTGGTCGAAGCTTCCTGAGCTTCTGCTCGAGACCGTCTCCTCCTTTTACTGTGGGTTGTCATCTTGGGACGCTTTGAGCCCGTCCACTTTTGGAAGAGCTGACCAGCAGACACGCATGTGTACGCCCGTGTACCCCGTCAGCCGCGTGGATGCCGACCCCACGTTTTCTGACCGGTGGTGGGAGTGGACCCGCGCCCCCAGCCTCCCTTTCTGGACGGGAGCCTCCGGCCGGGGTCGGATCGCCTCCACCGTGGACGAGTGGGGAGCAAGTTTCGGTTTGGGGACCCGAGTCCCTGCAAGTGTGATGAGCCGTGGGTCACTGGGAGCCACCGCCCCGTGGGAGGGGGGCTGGCTGTTGTGGGGGCCAGGAGCCTCCCTCCCAGCCTTTGCTTTGGTCCCTCTGCTCCCGACCCTGGGCGGGTCCCAGGGAGGGGCTCACGGCCAGGGAGATGGCCGGTGGTCCGCCATCTCCTCTCACTTAGGATCGACCCTGGGGAGGGTGATGCAGGGGCCTGTGGGGGCCGTGGGCACGCGGCAGGGACGCGGGGTGGAGGGCTGGTGGCGTCTCGTCCAAGCCCTGCTCCGGCCACTGTGCCTCCTGCACGTGGGCAGGCCCCGGCCGTCCTCTCTGGCCTCAGCTTCTCCATCCGTGAACAGAGGGTTGGACTTGCTGGCTGTCCCCTTGGTGGAGGTCGTGGGCGTCGGGTAAGGCTCGCACATCTCCGTCGTCATCCGCACCCGGGGTCTGTCCCCGTGGGAGCTCAGATTTTCTCAGCTAGTCCTAGTCGCTCAGGCGTGTCTGACTCTTTGCAGCCCCGCGGACTGTAGCCCGCCAGCCTCCTCTGTCCCTAGGATTCTCCGGGCAAGGATCCTGGAGTGGGTTGCCATTTCCTCCGCCAGGGGATCTTCCCGGCCCAGGGATTGAACCCGAGTCTCCTGTGTCTCTTGCATTGGCAGGTGGCTTCTTTACCCACCGAGGCACCTGGGAATCCCATGCTGACTCTGCGCATTTTCCTGTTCTGGACGTTTCACAGAAACAGTCACACGCGATGAGGCCTTCAGAATCTGGCCTCTTTCAGTTAGGCTGACGTGTTCAGGGTTCAGCACTGTGGCCTCTGTCAGAATTCCATTCCTTTTCAAGGCTGAATAATACTCCAGCTGTGCTTGACTGTATCTTGTCAATCCATCATCCGTCGAAGAGCATTTGGGCAGTTGCTACCTCTCAGCTGTTGTGAGTACTGCTGCTGGGGGACCATGCGTGTGCAAAGCCTTGTTCACTTGTATTCCTGAATTCCTAACCCTCAGTCAGCTAAGTGTCCGAGGCCCTAAGCCCCGGAAGGTGGAGGACCCTCAATGTGAAGGGAAGCCCGTGCCCCATCCCAGGAGGCGATGCCGCCGCCCCCTGCCTGATGGCTGTCAGGAGAGGGCTGGAGGAAAGCAGCCCCCAGACTCATCTGTCCGGATCCGGGCCCGCGGGCAGGCCTGAGAGAATGTGGGGTTTGTTTACGAATGAGATCTGTGGGCGGGTGAAGCCGAGGGCTGTTGTCAGCCTTGCCGCTGTGGGCACAGGTGTGCAAATGTCTGAGTTCCTGCTTTCGTCTCACTTGATTCTACGCCCAGGAGGGCAGTCACCGGGCCAGAGGGTGACTCTGTGCCTCGAGGCACCGCCAGGACGTCCTCCACAGCTTCTGCACACCTTCCGTCCCAGGGACAGGGCGCACGCTTCCAGTTTCCCCACGCGCGCACCAGCCCTTGTTATCCTCTGTGTGTGTGTGTGTGTGTGTGTGTGTGTGTGTCTGGTAACATCCACTCTGATGGTGTGACGTGGCTTCTCTTTGTGGTTTTGAATCGCGTTCCCTGGTGATTAGGGATCTCGGGCATCTTTTCATGTGCTTATTGGCCATCTGTGTGTCTCCTTTGGAGCGATGTTCATTCAAGCCTTTTGCTCATCTTTTAATCATATTTTTCATTTGCTTTTTTCCCCCGTTTCATTTGACCATACATTTGAAGGAGGACAGATGTTCAGCTTTTAGGACAGGGCCTCCGTGGGGGGGGGGCGGCCAGACACCTCCTGCCGGCGGGCAGCCGGAGAAGCGCTCCGGGGACGCCCAGGCTCTGCCTCTTGTGAGTGTTAACTCACTTGAGTTGTCGTGTCTGACTCTTTGTGACCCCTGGACTGTAACCCGCCAGGCCCCTCTGTCCGTGGGATTCTCCAGGCAAGAGTACTGGATGGGTTGCCGTGCCCTCCTCCAGGGGGTCTTCCTGACGCAGGGATGGAACCCGTGTCTCCTGCATCGGCAGGCGGGTCTTTACCACCAGCCCCACCTGGGCAGCCCCCAGTCTACCTATCACCGCTCCCCAGTTCCCCACTTTTCAAAGCCCCCCACTCCAGTGCTCTGCCTACCAGGCCACCAGGTCACGGCACGCCTGCATCCCATCACTGGCTATCAGCCGCCTTCCCTGGGTGGGGAGCCCAGACAGGTGGACCCTCCTGGGTCACGGCTGCGAGTGTTCCAGCACCAAGGGCAGATGTTCCTGTCTCCCAGCTCAGCCAAGCCGGGCAGTGTGGGGCTGCCCAGGCCTCCCGGAAGTAGGGTAGGGAAGCCTCCGGGGCTGCAAAGCAACCTGAAGCCGGACAGCGCCCAGGCGCCGGGCCAGCTCATGGCGGCCCGGCCCGTCTCGGTGGGTGTCAGGAAGCACGCCTGCGTGCCGTTCCCTGGCTCGCTACCTCTGCCAGCTCCGAGATGGCTCCGGCTGACGGCTGCCTGCCAGCGTCATTAGCACAACCCTCACGTCCACTGCTCGTGGCTTAATTTCCATGAAGAATGAACGTCCCGGCAGATGGGCTCCACCGAGATCTGTATTAATCAGCGATTGATTTCTTGTACTTGCTCAGGCCCCGGGCTTCCTCATGGGCCACGGAGCCAGGTGGGAACGTGCGGGGCCAACTTTGAAGTCGGAGCCGCTCCCTGGGGCAGCCGCTGGGAGTGCCAGGGGGCTGCTCTCAGATGAAATCGGGGTTGCCAGGTGTCTGAAAGTGAAGATGCTGCTTCAAGGAGGGCTAGCAATGGGTGACAATAAGTCCGGCGTGAGGTTCATTGAGAACGTGAACAGGGCTGACCCTGGGCTGACTTTATAGATGAGAGGGCCTCGGGGGGCCGGGGTGGGGCGGGTTTCGTGGCCGCTCTCAGGCACACTGCTCCGGTGGGGGCTGGACAGCTCCTGGTCATCTGGGGAAGGCTGGGCCTGTGGCCCGGGCTGTGGCCATGCTGGGCGTGATGCCGCATGTCACCGTGGTGGCCCTCCTGGGGGTGGGGCGGCCGTGACCTCGGCCCCGGGGATGCCACGTTACAGGGATGCCCTGTGTTATCTGTGGGGCTGCGGAGATTGGGGTCAGGGAAGTGGGTCCTGGTGTAACCTGGATTCCAGACTCAGAGGCTGGGTTCCTCAGAGCGAGACCCAGCTTTGCTTCTGGATGCTGAGTGGCCGTTCATTCATGCAGCAAAGGCTGCGGCGTGCCCGCTGGCCAGGCGTGGGCACAGGTTGGGGGGCAGCCAGCCCCCGCTGTCTTTGATCTCCAGTTGGCAAGGCGGGGTGGGGGCGGGACCCCCCACTCCCATGCCTGAACCTGGAGCCTGAGGGTGGGGTCTTCAGGAGAAGCCGGAGTCTGCAGCCCCAGCTTTGGGTCTCCGAGGACCCTTTGAGCGTCCCCATCTTTCCTCTTAGGGCTTCGAGTTTTTTAAGGCTCCACGTATGAACCCAATGGCAATCTTTAGTTTTCCCATTTGTAATGAATCAGAGCCTAGTTGAGAGCTAAGCAGGCCCCACGTGGAGGGCACACTGACTGGAAGTTCTGCATTCAGGGTGGTTCAGGGAGCTGGGAGAGCCCAGGGCTGTGGCCTTCGGGGACCCGGCCGGGCGCCTTTCACTGTGGAGCACCCAGCGGGCCATCGGCCGGCAGCCACGGTGGCCGGAGGGTGTCGCCCGCCGGGGGGAAGGCAGAGGGAGCTTGGAGGGGGACGGGCCGCACCCCGTCCTGGCCAGCCCGCGGCGCCCCTGTGCGGTCTGCTGGGATGGTGGAGGACGTGCATACGGGCGGAATGGTGCCCCCGCTAGGCTCAGCTGGCCTCTGGGGGCTGCGGAGCCCGGTGTCCAGGCGGGTGGGCAGGCGCAGGGGCCACGGCGCCCCTCTCTGCCAACCCCCCGAGCTGCCCTTCGTCTGACCCCGTGGTGTGGCTCCTGGTGCCCCTTCCTCTGTGAAGCCACCCTGGGTTGCTCCCGGAACGGCTGGCCTTAGCATCTTCCAGCCAGAACCCCTGCTGTGCCAGTGGGGACGCTGAGGCCCTCTGTGGGTCTGAGGAGAACCCGGGCTCTCTCCCTGCTGACCCCTGGAGCCCAGGTCCCTGGGGATGGAGGATTGGGCCCGTCCTCTTCCGGCTGGGAGGGCGAGGTCTCGGCGTCTAGAGCAGACCCCTTTACCTGTCTCTCTCCTAGCTGGGGGTCCTGGCTTCTGGGCAGGAGGTGGGGTCTGGCCTGAGGCCGGGACCACGCTTGGGTCTCCGGTTACTCCCCGCAGCACCTGGTGCAGAGAGGGCAGGGCAGGGTGGCGCGCACTCACTCCAGGGCCCACGGGCACCGACTCTGGGCTCTGCTGAAGGCCCGCGGGGCGGGCGGCCCCAGGCTGCCGGGGGGCGCTGTTGGTTTTGCTCCCTGAGGCAGACTGCATCCTCTGGCTCCACTTCTGTGCTGTTTCCGGCTTGCATTCCTTTCTGATCTGAGACTGAAATATTTTAGCTGGTGGCAAAAATGGCTTGGTGCCTTCTCTCCCTCCCAAGACTGGAGGAATGTTCCAGAACATTCCGGGGTCCCCGCACCTTCCCTGCCCGAGCAGGCAGCCTGTGACCCGTGGATGAGAGAGGCGGGGAGACTGGCCAGCTGTCCTGGCCGCGTGGGCCCGGCGAGGCCCTGGGCTGGGAGTCTGGGTGCCTGGGTTCCAGGAACTCCTCCGTCCGATCTGCACGGCTTTGGGTCGGGTCCCGGGAGGCAGTTCTGAGACCCAGCAAAGGACGCTTAGAGCCGGGGGGTCTGATCTCAGAGCCGGGCCGGGCCCTCCACGGTGGCGAGACTGGGGACACGGCCTCCGTTTCCCATTTGTAGCAGCTCCGCAGGTGGGCTGTGCACCCCTGGGAGGGCTGGTGCTCGGAGCTTAGAAGGCTCTGGAGCAGTGTGTGGTGGTGGTCTTACCCTTCCGTGGGTGGTGGGGTGTGTGTGGCAGCTGGGGGGCCCGAGCAGAGGGGTGGACAGGCAAGTGGTAAACCCTGAGGGCCACGCCTGGCCAGGAGGAGAGGAGAGCTGGGGGAGAGCTCCTGGGGCCTCGGGGTCCCCGGGGTCGAGGAGACAGGCGGGAGGCGGCCCTGCCCGGACTTCAGCCCTGCCTCTGTTTATTCCCGGTGTGACCTTGGTCGTCAGCACGGCCTCGCCGGCCTCACCTGCAGCATGGGCAGCAAGGTGCGGTCGCTACCTCAGCCCCGTGGACTCGGGCGGGTTGC
The DNA here is from genome assembly GCA_006410675.1 of Oreotragus oreotragus. NCBI lineage: Eukaryota > Metazoa > Chordata > Mammalia > Artiodactyla > Bovidae > Oreotragus > Oreotragus oreotragus. Next base: position 575,123 of record SJYX01001557.1, on the reverse strand, counting down.
AGGGGTGGGGGGGAGTGCCAGCCTGGTCCTGGCATCCTGGGGGCTCTCGTCTCTGGTCTGCCTCTCTAGGCGTTGCTGGTGATGTGGTTTCGGGGTCGGCCATGGGCACGGGTTAGAAGTGCCCACCCTCCCGGAAAAGGGGTCTTAACACGGGCAGCTTCGTGCCGTGTGTCTTCCTGCCGCGGCGGAGACCTGGCTCCTCGCTACATAAAACCAGTTTCTCACCGAACTGGAGGTATCCGTTCCTCTTCAGCGTTTCTAACGGTTTCCCTGTTAATTTAACTGGAGAAAAGCACCCCGAGATGTCTTTCAAGTGGAGGAGAGACGTCCTGCGACTGTGGGCACATCATTAGGAAAAGCAAATTGAATCATGCTTAATGGTGTTAGAATCTCAATCACTTTGGAAAATGGGGTTGGCGAGGCGGGGAAATGAGAAGCCGCTGGCGCCCTTTGGAGGAGGCCGGGGTGAGGAGAAGGGGTCTCAGCTGGGTGAGGGCCGCGGGCAGGAGGGCCCGGCGTCTCCACAGCGTGGTGCAAAGTCCCTCCTCTGGCCCCAGTCCCTGCACGCAGGGTGTGCAGCTGCCGCAGCCTGGACGCTGTGTGTCCCCCAGAGTCACGTGTTGAACCTTGTTCCCCATGTGATGGTACGTTGGGTGGGCCTTTGGAGGTGGATAGGTCATGGGGGTGGAACCCTGTGGGATTCGTGATCTTATAAAATGGCCCCAGAGAGCTGGCTCATGCCTCCTGCTCGGTGAGGGCTCAGCAAGGAGATGCCCGTCTGTGAATCAGGAGTGGGGTCCTCACCAGACACCGAGTCTGCCCGCCCCCTGACCTTGGATGTCCAGCCTCCAGAATTGAGAAAGAGATGCTTGGGGTTCACGCCCGTGAGCTTCTGTTACAGCCCGGCTGGACGGAGACAGGGTCCCCCCAGCCTTTCCTGTCTCCAGGGTCCTCTCTCTGGCGTCTTCTAGGTGCTGTTCTCGGGGGCGGGGAGACAGAACCACTCAGCCCTGTAAGGGTGCCTCACCTGGCTGACGATCGCCACCCCCCACCCCTGCAAAGCTTCAGTTTCCTCACCCACGGAAGGGAGGGTGACACCTTCCTCCAGGGTGCTTAGGGAGTCAGTGACACCCACGGGACCTGCCCAGCAGCAGTCAGGTCGGGGCGGCGTGATGGGAATCCCTGCGGCTCCTCTGTGCAGCGTTCACATTTTCAGCGGACAGGTATTTTGTTTCTGAGTTGCTAATGGCACTTTGGGGATTGCGTGTTTGCAGCTCACTGAAAATGATAGCTGTATCCCTGGTGAACATTTTCTATGGCTTTCTGCGCTTCTTGCAAAAAAACAAAAAACAAAAACAAAAATGGATTTCCTGTTTCTCTCTTGGTAGCTCCCAGATCTCTGATGAGTCATAAAGAACGTTCAACTTCTCAGCCCACCGTTAGAGAATCACTCCTTTGAGTTAAGTGCCCGCTGATGTAGGTGACCTTTGTCTCTCACTGCTCCATGCTGAGGAGTTTGCAGGTCCTTTCTCGAGAATGATATCTGATCAGGAGCAGAGAGAGGACTTGGGCCCAGCGCAGGGGAGGACGACGTGGTGGCCCCAAGGAAGGAGAGGAGCGCAGTCCGGGGTGTCGAGTGAGCCCTCAGGCCGGCCCGGCCCAGCATGGGCTGGAGCCCACTGTCTCTGATGGAAGGAGACTTCGGCGGTAGGCAGGAGGGAGGCCCTGGACAGAGCTGCCCCCGGCCCAGGAGACCAGTGGGAGGGACTGGAGAGTTGGGGCCGCCCCTGAGACCCGCCTGCTTTCCTCCTGCCCCAGAATCCACAGCAGGCTCGCCCCCTTCCCCTCATCTCTCCACCCCTCCTTTCGCCCTCCCCACAGCCCCTGAGACCCCGACTCACCCCCCTCTCCGTGTTCTTGAGCGCCAGACTCCCTGTGACAAGTCACCTGGGTTCCCGTCGGGCTGGATGCCCATCTGGAGCGGCAGGTGAACGCGCCCACCTGCCTGGGCGCCCACCGCCTTGTTGGCGCCCACCCCCTCCCCCATAAAGGGGGCTTTCTCCTGGGGGAGACCCTCCCCATGAATCACTGTCAGCGCAGGTGAGGTGCTCGCCCGCAGTTCGTCCATTCATCCGGCTCCTTTATTCCGCCTTATCTGCACGAGACCAAGCCTCCTCCAAGGAGCGGGTGGCCGGAGCAGGGGGGCTGCGTAAGCGAAGACCCTCTGAGCCCTCCCTGTGGCCTTGGCCATCTCCTGCCAGGCCTGGGGAAGGGGGCTGCGCGTGTGTGTTGCGGGCGTGTGTGTGGCGTGTGTCCGTGTGCGCGCGTGTGGTGTGTGTGTGCTGTGTGCAGTGTGTCCAGGGGTATGTGCGTGGCGTGTGTCCGTGTGCATGCATGTGATTACACGTGGTATGCAGGTGCACGTGTGATGCATGTGCTCTGTGTCCGTGTGCATGTGTGCGCGCATGGTGTGTGCATGTCTGTGATCACATGTGGTATGTATGTGTGTGGCGTGTGTCCGTGTGCATGCATGTGATTACATGTGGCATGCAGGCGCACGTGTGATGCATGTGCTGTGTCCGTGTGCATGTGCATGGTGCGTGTATGTGTGCATGTGTGTGATTACGTGTGGCATGCAGGCGCACGTGCGATGCATGTGCTCTGTGTCCATGTGCATGTGCATGCTGTGTATGTATGCATGTGTGTGATTACGTGTGGTATGCAGGTACACGTGTGATGCATGTGCTGTGTCCATGTGCATGTGTGTGGTGCATGCATGTATGCATGTGTGTGATTACGTGTGGTATGCCAGGAAGCCAGGTGCCCGAGTCTCCTGACGTCACCAGGGCCTGAAAGGATGAGAGCGGGGGCCCTTACATGCATGAGATTTGTGTGGTATGCATGTGCCTTATATGATGCCTGTGCTCTGTGTCCGTGTGTGCGTGCGTGGTGTGTGCATGTCTGTGATCACATGTGGTATGCATGTGTGTTATGTGTGTTCGTGTGCATGTGTGTGATTACGTGTGGTATGCACATGCACACGGGTTCTGCACCCTCGGGGATTCCACCGAGCCCCTCCCTGGAGACAAGGGCTCATCAAAGCCTTGTGTTTTGGGGCTGCCCTGCAAAGCTGCCGGGGCCCCTCACCTGGCATTTTTTCCAAAAGGAGTTTCTTTGTTGTAACAGCTCTGCTCCTGGGGAGCGATTCACTTGGACCCACGGGGCTCCCCCGAGAATATCAGCTGGGGGTGTGTCCTCACGGAAGGAGGTTCGGGATGGGGCACAGTGGCCGGGCAGGCAGCGGCCCTGTCCATCTTGGGAGAGTCTCCTGATGTCACCAGGGCCCGAAAGGATGAGAGTGGGGCCCTTGTCAGCACGTGAGTGCCGGGAGGGAAGAGATGGATTGAGAGGACGGGGCGGGCCCCCGCGGGCCCCCTTCTCAAAACAAACGCCACTCAGGGTCCTCTGCTGCCTCCTGGCTCCTTCCCGTGTGCAGGCTGCCCTTGGCTTGGAGGACGTTGATGCCCGCTTGGCCCAGGGCAGACGAAGAGGCGGGAGGACTGGTGACTGGTGTCACGTTCTGCCATCCCAGCACCCTGGACAGGGCTCCCTGGGATGGTCTGTTGGGCTGTCTCTTTGGTGGTAGAATAGACACTTAACCACTCGAAAGTGTGCCACTCTGTGCTATTAAATAGATTCCCAGTGTAGAGCAACTGTCACCTCGGTGTAGTTCCAGAACGTTCCACCCGTCACCCCGGAAGGAAACCGCGCACCCGGTAGCAGCCACTCCCCTCGTCCCTCCCCAGCCCCTGCAGCCACCTCTGCTTCCAGGCTGGTGGACTTGCTGCTTCTGGGCCGCCCGCGTAAGTGGACCCTTACTGCGCGTCGTTTCTGGGTCTGGCCTCGTGGGTTCATCCACGCTGTCCTCACCAGGACTTCATCCTTTCGTAGCTGAGGAGTGTCGCGTTGTGGGATCTGGTGATGTACGTGGTGTCCAGGGCTTGCTGGTTGCCGTGAAGAGAGCTGTAGTGTGCACTCCAGGCAGGCATGTGTTTGAACGCCTGCTCTCTGTGCCTGGGAGCAGAATTGCCAGGCTGCCTGTGGCTCTGGGTCGACTTTGCTGGGACCCTAACCTTCCTGATGCTAGAACACCTCAGGGCACCCTCCAGGGTTTAAGGCCCGAGGGATTTAAGCTGAGTTGCCATTTTTGGTTGGGTGGTGTTCTGTGTCAAGGTTTATGTTGACCTGTAGCTGGCCTGACGTCCCTGCCTCTGGAGCCTGGACGTTTATGATGCCGTGCGGCTCTGGACAGACCCCTCCCGTGGGGCGGGCCTTCTCGAGGGGGACCGACTGGGGAAACCCGCGGCCGTGGCGGTGTGCTCGTCTCTTCAGGCCCCCACCTGCTGCTCCCCTATAATCCCTCCATGTGCTGTGCGTAGTCGCGCAGGCGTGTCCGACTCTTACGACCCGGACTGTAGCCCGCCAGGCCGCTCTGTGCATGGCGTTCTCCAGGCAAGAATACCGGAGTGGGTAACCATGATCCAGGGGATCTTCCTGAGTCAGGGATCGAACCCGGGTCTCCTGCACTGCAGGCGGATTCTTTACCATCTGAGCCACCAGGGAGCCCACATCCATCCCCAAATGGCAGTCTGCTGTTGCGTCTCTGTGACTGTCCAGCTGGCCCCGCCGTGGCTCCCCGACGTGGTCTCTGCATCCAAGGTCCAGAAACTGAGCATGTCCTTGGGATTGGGGTTGCCCAGCTCCTCTGCTCTGGCCCTGCTGGAGGGTTTGGGGACAGGAAGGGTGGGGTGGGTCCTGGGAGGAGAGGCAGGAACCGATTAGTTTTCTTACTAGCATCTCGCTAGTATTTCTCACTAGCATTGGGTTCTAGCATCCTTGTTCACAGCCAGCGAGCAGGGTGGGGGGTGGAGGGCTTCTTGGGCTGTCTGAACCAGCTCAGGAGCTGGGGGACAAGCTGTCCTGAGTCCACCTGGAGCTGGGGCATCCAGACCAGAACTCTGCTGTTCCCCAATGTCCTTCTCACACCCCCACACAGTCCATCAGCAAGCTCTGGGGGCTCCTCCTCCGTGATCTGACCTGTCCACTTTCAGCTGGCTGTTCTGCTCCCCCCAGCCCCAGGAAACAGGGGCTGATGTCTCTCTAGGGGCCGGGGGCTGCTGCTGGCATCTGGTGGGTAGAGGGGTACAGCCTGCAGCATAGAGCACCCAGCCCCGCGGGTCCGTTGGCTGACGCCAGGCGCCCTGAACTCCCTGGGTGCCACGTGCCCTGCTGGAGGCCGAGTCCCGGCTTCTCTCTCCCGTCTGTTCTCTCTGCCGGCCCCTGCCCCCTCCCACCCCCTGCTGGCCCGCCCCTCACCCCTTGCTGCCCTGCCCTGTTCTGACCACGCCTTCCCCACTTGCCCCGCCCTTCCCCAGCCCAGTTTTCTCCGGAATGCTGATTATCAGCCTTTTATTAATATGCTCATGTCGCTTCTGCGAGAGAAGGCTGGTCCCATGAGAACAGGGGCTGTCTCCTGCTCGTCTAGGAGTCTCAGAATCAGAGCGGTGCCTGGCACACCTTTGCAGACGAACTGAGTGATTCCGCCCTTGTCCAGCCGGGGTCTCTGCATGTGGCATCAGGGCATCTTTTCCTCCCCACAGACGTGCAGGCGTCCGTCTTGGGCCTGGGTCTTCCTGGACACAGCTGGGTGTTGCCGTCCATCCTCTGTGCTCGTGGGACAGACCCCTGGGTTCTGACAGCTGCAGGCAGAGTGGTTGTCCCGTGGAGATGCCTCCACCAAGGGAGGTGGGGCTGGGCCTCATGAGGGGAGCAGGGGCCGGCATCTACTTCTCGCCCTGCAGCCAGACTCTGGGGGATCGGCCAGCAGGAGCCCTTAATGCCACGTTGAGCACTGTGTGGACGCCCCACGTGGGAGCTGTCTGGGGCCTTCCAGAATTCCCCGGATGGCGCTCTGTTTGCCGGAGAGGGCAGGACGGGGCCAGGGTGCCCTGCGACCGTGGAGCGGAGTTCAGAGCCTGTGTTCCCAGAGGACCCCCGCAGGGCTGTGCCGGTCCCCACCCCCCGCAGGTCTTGGGTGGGGGGCTCTCCAAGCAGGCCTCCTCGGTGGACAGGGCTCTCTGCCCACACCTGAGCGCTGACCCAGCCCCGCTGGACGGTCGGGCCCCTTCACGGCGTCTCTTCTTGAGGCCGCTGTGAACGTGCCAGCACTTTGAGGAGACGTTATCAGTAGACAAGTGCAAAGGTGCCAGAGCGTCATCCAGGGGACAGGGTGCTCCCAGCACGCGCAGTCGTCCCTGCAGGTGTGTGTGCTAAGACGCTTCAGTCGCAGCTGACTCTGTGTGAACGCGCAGACTGTGGCCCCCCAGGCTCCTCTGTCCGTGGGATTCCGTGCCCTCCTCCAGGGCATCTTCCCGACCCAGGGATTGAACCTTTGTCTCTTACAGGTCCTGCAGTGGCAGGCGGGCTCTTTACCGCTGGCGCCACCTGGGTGCAGAGAGGAGTGAAGGAGGGCCCAGAGAAAACCCTCTCTTTCACACGATTCTCAGAACCTGTGTGACTGCAGGCGGGCGGGTTTTCTACACCGGGCGGTTCTGACGCTCCCTGCCATGAGCACAGACCTTCCCGGGCACAGCCTCGTGGCTGCCCCCACTTCACACGCCTGTCACAGGGCAGGTTGTCACCTGTGCTTCCGATCTACCGGCTATAAACTGGGGGCTTCCCACCAGCCCTCCTCGGGTTCAGGAATCTGCTGGAATAGCCCACAGCACTCAGGCGAGTGCTATAAAGGATGCCGTTCGGGGCAGAGAGGTGAGCAGGGCAGGGCTGGGGAGGGGCAGCCTTCCCCACTGGGAGCACCGCTCCCCCGATCCTCTGTGCTCACCAACCCGGAAGCCCTCCGAACCCCGCAGTGAAGGGATGTCTATGGAAGCTTCATCTCGCTGGCGAGATTGATGTTAACTCAACCTCCAGCCGCCCTCCCTTCCCGGGAGGAGGGGATATGAGGCAGAAAGTTCTGAATTTTCTTTCTTCTTTCTTTTAATGTTTTGTCCACGCCGCACAGCTTATGGGATCTTAGTTCCTTGACCACAGATTGAACCCACACTCCCTGCATCGGAAGTGTGGTGTCTTAACCACTGGACCTTCAGGGAAGTCCTGAACGTTCCAAGTTTCAAACCTGGTTTGACCTTTCTTGGTGACCAGCCCCCACCCTGAACTACCCATGAACCCACCCAGAGTCACCTCGTTAGAACAAAAGATGCTCCTACGACCCGGGAAATCCCACGGGTCTAAGAAGCTCTTTTATCAGGAATCGGGAGCAGAGACCAAATATATAGATCTCTTTCGATGGCACAGGGACAGAAGGTCACGGGGGACCCGCAGGCTCTGCCGTGTCCTGGTTGTTCCGTGGGTGTGCACACTGTTCCCAGCTTTACTGCAGAGATCTATCAGGTACAGTGTCTGCTGGGAGAGACAGGTCCCTGCAAACTTGTCTGACCCGCCTGAATGCATTTCCTCTGGGCAGCGATGCAGACGGTGGCTCTTAAGCGTCAGTGGGCACTGGAGCATTAAAGCAGAGGGAGTGTGTTTACCGGTGTGGAGTCCCATCCCGCCTGCCAGGGGCTGTGATTCAGCAGGTCTGTGGAGTCCCGGGTACCGCCTGGAGTCCTGATCCCGCCTCCCCGGGGTTGTGATTCAGCAGGTCTCGATGGCGACCCAGGGTTCAACTTCCTGCCAATGCCCGGGTGATGCCACAGCTCAGGCCTGAGAGGCACACCTGGGCAACCCAGATGTGAGACCTGGGCTGCAGACCTGGGCTCACATCTCCCCCAGGGGCCTGGCTGGGAGCAAAGGGTCAGCTGAGTGCCGGCTGGCCCTGGGCTGGACACAGGTACCCTCAGGAATGATGCTGTCTGTATGGGGGGGCAGGGTCTCCCAGGAGGGCAGGAGGGGACCTGAGTATTTCCTGGGTACATACAATTGTCACAACCAATCGGGTTACACACTAAATAGCATTACTTTGTCAACAAAGGTCTGTCTAGTCAAGGCTATGTTTTTTCCAGTGGTCATGTATGGATGTGATAATTGGACCATAAAGAAAGCTGAGCACTGAATAATTGATGCTTTTGAACTGTGGTGTTGGAGAAGACTCTTGAGAGTCCCTTGGACTGCAAGGAGATCCAACCAGTCCATCCTAAATGAGATCAGTCCTGGGTGTTCATTGGAAGGACTGATGTTGAAGCTGAAACTCCAATACTTTGGCCACCTGATGTGAAGAACTGACTCTTTTGAAAAGACTCTGATGCTGGGAAAGAGTGAAGGCAGGAGGAGAAGGGGACGACAGAGGATGAGATGGTTGGATGACATCATCGACTCAGTGGACTTGAGTTTGAGTAAACTCCGTGAGTTGGTGATGGACAGGGAGGCCAGGCGTGCTGCGGTTCATGGAGTTGCAAAGAGTTGGATGCTACTGAGCTAAACTGAACTGTATGTGGATCATACTGGAATAGAGCTGTCAACAGTTAACCTGCGCTCTGTCCCTCCATTGTACCAGCCACATTTCAAGTACTCAGTAGCCACATGTTGGGGGACACAGAGCATTTCGTTCCCCGAGGGGAGTTGTGGGGGACAGCGCCACTCGGGGACCTGCCCTGGAGTGAGGCATCCTCTTTGTTTTGTTTTTCTTTATTTAAAAAATACTTCTATGTGGGGTGGGAGGTGGGNTACCGAGGATGAGATGGCTGGATGGCATCACGGACTCGATGGATGTGAGTCTGAGTGAACTCCGGGAGATGGTGATGGACAGGGAGGCCTGGCGTGCTGCGGTTCATGGGGTTGCAAAGAGTCGGACACGACTGAGCGACTGAACTGAACGGATACCAAAATGTAAAAATTATACTAAAGGCATTCATGAGATTATGTATGACATACAAATAGATTTAAAGTTTGTGGAATCTTGGCTCAAAAGCAACTGATAGTAGATGGGAATCTTCTGCTATTCTCAATGTGTTAAACATAATGGCTCATTAAGGTGAAAGGGCTAAACTTTATACAGTAAAGTGTTTTACTATTTCAGAAAAGGAAGCAAACAGAGATTAGTGTAAATATGTTCTTGACATCTCTTTAAAATGTTTTTTTAATGGAACACCCTATTGTTTAAATAGATCCCACTTACCTGTGATTACTTCTATTGCCTTTGGATTAAGATTTATATGTTCAATCCTGGGGTTTCGTATGCAAATGAATGCCATTTTTGATGAATGTCTATCAAATGGATTTATGTTCTTGACATCTCTTTAAAATGTTTTTTTAATGGAACACCCTATTGTTTAAATAGATCCCACTTACCTGTGATTACTTCTATTGCCTTTGGATTAAGATTTATATGTTCAATCCTGGGGTTTCGTATGCAAATGAATGCCATTTTTGATGAATGTCTATCAAATGGATGTAAGAAGATGACACATATTTTTCCATGCAGGTACCAACCAACATTTACATCTCTTTAAAATCATGCCAGAGAGGCTTCGCCCTTCTGAGAAGGGACAAAAGCTCAGTGGGACAGACTGCACCAGCCATGCTACGGAGCATTCAGGACTGCATATCTCCAGGGTGGATTTATGGGACCTAATGACCTGTGTATGATGTTTGCAGACTGACACTCCCTCTGTCTGTGTGTTGTTGGAACTCTTTAGTTAGCCTCCTTTGTATTTGTTCAGACAGTAAGTCATGTCCGACTCTGCAGCCCCAAAGACTGCAGCCCGTCAGGCTTCCCTGGCCTTCACTGTCTCCAGGAGCTTGCTCAGACTCATGTCCATTGGATCAGTATTGCCATCCAGCCATCTCATCCTCTGTCACCTCCTTCTCCTCCTGCCTTCACTCTTTCCCAGCATCAGGGTCTTTTCCAGTGAGTCGGCTCTTTGCATCAGGAGGCCAAAATATTGGAGCTTCAGCTTCAGTGTCAGTCCTTCCAATGAATATTCAGGGTTTATTTCCTTTAAGACTGACTGGTTGGATCTCCTTGCAGTCCAAGGGACTCTGAAGAATCTTCTCCAGCACTGCAGTTTGAAAGCGTCAGTTCTGCAGCACTCAGCCTTCTTTATGGCCCCACTCTCACATTCATTCATGACTACTGGAAAAGCCGTAGCTTTGACTACGCACCTTTGTTGGCTGCTTTTTAATGCATTGTCTAGGTTTGTCATAGCTTCTTCCCAGAAGCAAGCATCTTTTGATTTTGTGGCTGCAGTTACCATCTGCCTCATTATCTAAAGAAAGAAAGAAAGTGGAGTCGCTCAGTCGTGTCCCACTCTTTGCGACCCCACAGACTGTAGCCTACCAGGCTCCTCTGTCCATGGGATTTTCCAGGCAATAGTACTGGAGTGAATTGCCATTTCCTTCTCCAGGGGATCTTCCCGACCCAGGGATTGAACCCGGGTCTCCCACATTGTAGACAGATGCTTAACCGTCTGAGCCACCAGGGAAGTCATTATCTCAGGATAATAACAATATTTTTTGGTAGAACTGTTGTGACAAGTAAGATAGTGTGTATTAAGCTCATGGCAGTTTCTGACACATGGCGTATGTTAATAAATCCTCAATATTACTGCTTTCAATGTATCATTGGGATTACTAGTTGTTGTTGCTCATTTCCTTTTTCCCAAAATAATCTGCCTACCTTAGGGCCAAAACTACCTCCACCAACCAGTTCTTCTCAGTATATGTGATGCATTTAATCTTGGGCACCTCCACGCAAATATTTCATGATCCATGGTTTCCAAGAATAAGAAGAAATACGTTTATGACATCCAATGCCAGCCAATCCTTGAACAGTTGGCAAGATTTTAAAAAGTAAGTAAACAAATAGATAAGAAGTGTGAATTATTAGAGGAGAAATTTGGAAGCCAGAAATAAATCTCCAAACAAAGGCCATTTGACACGGCAGTAAAGGAGCCAGAGCTGGAATAATCATATTTGCCTCCTTGGGTTTTCTCACACTGACATTTTAGGTCTCCCATGACGGATTCATGTCAATGTATGCCAAAACCAATATAGTACTGTAAAGTAAAATAAAGTAAAAATTAAATAAATAAATAAAAAATACTTCTAGGACTTCCCCAGGGGTCCAGTGGTTGAGACTCCACCTTCCAGGCCAGGGGGCATTTGGATCAAACCAGGGTTTGATCCCTGGTTGGGAAACAAGGGTCCCACATGCTGTGGGGTGCAGCCAAAAGTTCAAAAGATTATCAACTGAAAACAGATTTCCACGGGGATTTGCCTGGTGGTCCAGTGGTTAACAGTCTGCCTCACAGTGCAGAGGATGCAGGCTTGACGCCTGGTTGGGGACTAGGTCCCACGTGCCACTGGCCGCTGCTGAGACACTGCATCGCAGCAGGGGAAGCGCGACCCCCGCCCCTAGAGAACGCCCGTGCCCCGCAGTGAAGACCCAGCACAGCCAATGCAAGAGAAACGCCTGTATTTCCTACGAATGTTTCCTGTTCCCCAAGCGTCGGAATAGTAGAGATCGGGCCCGTGCTCCTGTGACGTGGCTGTGCCCAGCCAGATAGCTCAGGGCCTGTTTGCCAGGGATTCTGACAGTCAGGAGACCATGGCCCACCCCCACCCTCCTCCAGCTGCAGCTTTGTCTCTCCCTCTGTCCCACGTGAAAGTGAACACCCGGCTGCCTCAGGACGGCCGTGTCCTGCTCAGGCGTTTGCAGACTTCTCCGCGTCGTCTCCCCCAGGCATCCTCCGATGCTCCTGTCAGCCAGCTCTGGGCTCCACCTCCTTCGCCTGTTTCTCTGCAGCTGTGGGCAGGTGACTCACTGGTCCGTTCTTTGTAAAGTGGGGTCAGTTCTAGTTGCATCACGGAGCGCCCACCATGGTGCTCCTCGGATGCCGTCTTCACATGGAAGATCCGAGCCCGCACCAGGGCAGACTTTGCTGGTTGTAGCCAAGAAGCCGACACACAACTGTAGCCCAAAGTTGCAAGGGTTTACCCTCTCGCAAAGGAAGTAGGTGGTTCAGGGCAGGTGTGACCCGGACACGGAATCATCAGGGACCCAGGCTCCTCACATCTTTCTTTCTGTATCCTCATCACTGGCTTCCAGCCTCAACCTTCCAGCCTGGTCCAAAATGGCAGCAAGAGTTCCAGCCATTGCTTCTCTATTCCAGGCAGTAGAGAGAATGGTGAAGGGGAAGCAGACTTCGTGGAAGCCCCACACACCATTCTGATTCCTTGAGATTGTCCAGATTGTAGTCATGTGGCCTCGTATAGTTACAGGAAAGCCTTGGAAATGTGGCCTTTTGCACCGGGCTGTCCCTGACAAAGAGGGAGAGCCCTGATAGGGCTGGAGGGTGAGAGGCCGCCAGCTGGGCTGCAGCTGAGCTTAGAAGAGCGAGTTCGTAAGCGCGTCCCTGCTGGCGTACACGGGGAGTTTGAAGTCAGTGCTTGTTTGGGGATTTCAGGGGACGCCTTCATGAACAGAGGCAGTCTTCAGGTGCAGTTTCAGAGCTGAAGAGAGGAGGGTCTGGGTGTCTTCTCTGACCCCATGTACCCGTGTCTTTCATCTTCTCCAAGGCCCTCCCCTCCTCTTGGCCCAGGCTGGGTGTCTAGTCTGCACAGCTCTGGCCAGACATTGTCAGGGATGGAAGGGACTGTCCAGCCGCCGCTGTGTGTGTGGGTGCCGCCTGCCACCCCTTGCTAATATTTCCTGAGTGTTCATTCGTGCTGCGCACTGTTCTGAGCGCTTCCTGTGTGTAGCCCGTTGCCTGGGACCCCATAGAGAGCAGCTGATCCACACTTTTTGCAGATGCACGTGGCTGAGAACCAGCGAAAGTGAACGTGGATGGCATGTGCCACCTTCAGCCACCTCAAGACCGAGGGGGAAACTGGACTGTGTCCAGGCACCGAAGTCTCGGTGGCTGTGGCGGTTGGTCTCCCCTGACCCATTTTGCAGGTGGGGAAACTGAGGCTCAGAGAGGTTGCTGGTCATACTTGATCCTGCAGCTCAGCAGTGGAGGCACTGGGTGTGACCCCGCTGGTGGGCTCTGGGGCTGAAACTCTGCCCTGGGAGTGACTTTCGCCAAGAGCTTAGAAGAGGGGTCACGTGTCCACTCTGTCCCTGGGAAGCAAAGGAGGCGAGAAAGCCCAGCTCGCATCAAGCTTCCAGCTCCTCTCTACTGGGAGAGTCTTTCGGAAGGATTCGGCGACCATTTTTCTTAGCAAGCTTTCTCTGCAAGGATGCAGCACTCCATCCCATCGTACTCTGGGCTCCTGGTTTGGGGCCGAGTGTTGTGTGTGTGTGTGTGTGTGTTAATATTTGTTTGCTCGGCTGCACCAGGTCAAGGTTTTGGTGGTGTGTGCGATCTAGTTCTCTGACCAGGGACTGAACGCGGGCCCTGCTTTGAGAGCGCAGAGTCTTGGCCACGGACGTCAGGGAAGTCCCAGGTCGTAACTGCGGGCTTTGTGACTTACAGTCCACACGGTTCCCCTTTACTCCTCTGGCAACCCCAGCCCCCGTCAGATGTGGGGTCCCGGGAGCTGGGCCCCTGGGGGGTGTGCTGCAGCAGGACTCCCCGGCCTCCGTCACGTTACTGGTGACTGGGCCCCGCGTGGGGGTCTCGGGCCGCAGGGCCTGCAGGATCCCCCTGGGTGAGGGGTATGCTCCCGCCCCACGGTTTGTAGACGTGTCTGCCCTGGAGACCCGGGACAGGAAGGCCTCCCCGGTCCCTTTCAGGGCTCTGGAATTGACTTGCGGCTGCTGTCCCGCCCCCGGCTCTTGCTGGGCCATTAGGCCCAAAGGTTCCAGGCTGCTCCGCGGAGGCCTTGGTCTTGGTGCCAGCTCTCATGACCTTGAGGGCTTTGCTGCTGCTTCTGTGGTTTTCTGTGGGGGACAGAGCCAGGGGCTGGCCATCTCTCTGGGGAGGTGATGACTGCCCATCTCTCGGGGGGCAGGGCCCAGCGTCTGGCTTTGGGACAGTGCCAGCAAACGCTTCTCTGTGATGCCAAGTGAATGGTGCTCTCGTACCAGGTCAGACGAGGCTTCTGCAAGAGGGTGGGGCCCAGTCATTCACTGATTGGCTCCCTCACTGCCCAGAGGACTTCCCAGGTGGCTCAGATGGTAGAGAGCCTGCCTGCCAAGCAGGAGACTGGGTTTGATCCCTGGGTCGGGAAGATCCCCTGGAGAAGGAAATGACCACCCACTCCAGGATTCCTGCCTGGAGAATCCCGTGGACAGAGGAGCCTGGTGGGCTCCAGTCCACGGGGGGAACACACAGAGTCGGACGCCACACAGCAGGTGCTGCACGCAGGGGCAGGTGGCTGCCGTGTGTTATGAAGCGAAGCGCTGTGGCCGGGACCTCGTAAACAGGGCGGCACAGTGCCCGTCACACAGGAGTTGATACCACGGCCTCACAGGCCCGCGTGGGCACCCCGCACGTCCGCCCCTGGGTTCTGTGCCTCGGGAGGCTGGCGTGACAGCAGGGGCGCGTCCTTGGTCCAGTCCTCCAGGCCAGGGCTTTCCCACACCTGGGTCCCGCCCAGTGCCCTCCCGGCGTCTCCCCTGCCCTTGGCGCTCCTCGCCCAGTCCAGGGGGTGCCATTTCCTCGAGGGGCTGTCCATCCCACGGCTCTTCCCGCCCATGACAGCTGGGTGTCGGAGGGCGGCCATGGGCCATGGAGGCAAAAGGGGGACGTGCGTCCACATTTCTCCTCGCTGGCCTCAGTGGGGCTCACAGGGGCGGCGAGTCCCGCCTGGTTGTTGAAACGCATCCTGCCCTCGGGGAGCTCCCAGTTGGAGGAGACGCAGGGCTGCAGTGGCCGCAGAGTAGCCATGCGCCGTGAGTGGACTGGCCGGGGTGGACGCTGGGAGTCCTCGTCTGCTGGGGGCCATCGGGGTGGGCAGGAGGGTCTGGGCTGGGCCGGGGGAGTGAGGAGGGTAGGGGGTCAGAGCCTCCTGGAGGAGGAGGCGTGTCCACCGGCCTTGCTCTGGGGGCTGGCGGTGAGGCTGGGGTCTCGAGGGGCTCCTCCCTCCACCCTTTCACTCCAGGGGCCGGGCTCCCCATCCTCCGCCTGGGGCTCTGGCCCTGAGCGACCGCAAAGACGCTGGCGCTGGCGGTACCAGGAGGCTCCGTGCGTGCCCAGCGGGGGCTGTAGGCCCTGTCTGGCCTTGCCCTCTGCTCTCTGGGGTGGGCAGCCCGGAGGTGGGGGGTGAGGAGTGCGTCCCGTGCCCTCCCGCCTGCACCGTCTGAGCCGCTGTGGTCATCCCAGGCGCGTGGGGACTGCCCGACACTCTCCCTTCTTTGTCGCTTCAGCCCGGTCCTTTTGAAACTCATTAGGCTTGGCATTTATTTACAAAGGCTGGCGCGGCCGCACGGAGAGTGCGGTTTGATTTACGAGGCTGGCGGCCGCATCCAGGAAATGTCAGCGTCTCCCTCCGGTGTCTGTGTATCAGTTGCGGTTCCGGCGAGGCTCTCTGTGTCCCGTGGATCTGCTCCCAGGCGCTCCGCACCTTCGTCCAGCTTGGAGTCGCTCACCTAGTTGGTCTCTCGCCCTGCAGGACCAGCTGGGATCAAGAGTCTCCTCCTGGTCACCAGGGTCAGCTGGGCGAGGCTGGGGGCCCCTCGCCCTGGGTATGGGGGCCAGGTGAGTCCAGAGCAGTCACTGGGGATGGGTAACGAGCCCCGCACGGGGGGTTCTTCAGTTGCCCTGGGGGAGGAGCGGGGTCCCTGGGCTGTGCCCACCGGCCGTAATGACCGGATCGCTGTGAGGTTTGCGCTCCTGTAGCTGATTGAGGACTTGAGTGCAGGCCACGGCTCTGTGCCCAGCTGGGCGTGGGCCCTGGGCGGGTGTCCTCTCTTCCCTGTGTCCTTGCAGGCACATTTGGTGCTCTGGTTGAAGGAGGCGTAGGGGACGGTGTGGCTGCCTGAGATCCAAGCCCCGCCTTCCGGTGGACACTGAGCTGCTGGCCTGGTCAGAGAGGGGTGGTCTTGGGCTTGCCCGATGCCCTGGGCTGGCCCGCCTGGTGGGCAGGGTGGTCTTGTGCACGAGCCCCTGGGCTGGCCCGGGGCCCCGCTCCCGCAGGTCACCGTGTCTGTCCGTGATGAGGGGATGAGGGGTGGTCCCTGGTGGGTCCCAGGCGCTGTGACCCGGGGGGGTCCCAGGTGTGCTGTGGGCAAGCTGGGTCTCCACATGTCGGGAGAGAGAAGGCTGGGGCACTCGGGTCTGGGCTCAGCCCCCAGGACCCGGCGGATTTGGGGTCGGTGGTTTGACTTTCGTGCTGTCCCGGGGATCTGTGACACGAGTCGTCGGGGATTTGGGGGCGATCTGGGTTTGTGTGCAGAGCCCGGGGCTTGGGGTCAGTGTCCCGGTCTGGGGGTGGGCGCCTGGCAGCCCCCAGGCGTGGTGACCACAGCATTTTCACGTGCCTGGTCGCCCTGGGAGTAATGAGAGCAGGGCTGTTGGAGGGAGATGGTGTGAAGAAGAGCCGGGGGCTCGATGGGTGGCCGGGTTGGCCGGAAGGGTGCTGGTGGGGAGGCAGGCCCGGGCAGCCGGGGACAGACCGAAAGCTGCGCCCTCCGCCTGCCCCAGAGCTGCCGTAGCTGTTGTTGCGCGGAGCTCAAGCTGGGGGTCTGGGGGCTTGGGTGACTGCGCTCGGCAGCTGGCCTGGCCCCCCTGCCCGGAGAAGCCTCTGGTCTGTGCTGCTGCCCACGTGTTCCCCCAACACTCAGTCTCCCGTTCTGTGAGCACCTGCTGGGTTCAGCCCCGTCTCCTGGCCGTTCAGCACAGCGGCGCTGGCGTGTGGGCCCTGCATGCTGGCCGAGGGCGCCTTCCTTGAGCCCGGGTGGAAATGTTTCCTGTTGGTCCAGACAGCGTTTTCAGGTCCTTTAACGTTTAGATAGTTAACACCCTGAGGCTCAGAGAGAGCCATGCTGCGGGGGCTTCTCGGGGAGGTGGGCTTCAGAAGTCTTTCCAAAGAGCTGGCTCGGCATCTTGGGCGAAATCTGTGGCCCCAAGACCCAGGGACAGTAAGGGACATTCGTGGCGGGAAGGACCGGGGGTCCTGGCTGCAGACTTGGCCTGGCGGGGTGGAGGGGGAGGGGCCCACCTGGCCTTGAACTGCAGCTGCGAAGCCTGCAGCGGGCAGGGGCTGCCCTCACCAGCGGCAGGACGACCTTGCCCTCCCTGGGGCACGCTGAGAACTTGGTGTCCGAGGCTGGGTGCCCGGAACACAGTCTGTGCCCACGGATGCCACAGCCACTGTCGGAAGTCTGGGGGGCCGTGTGGTGATGGGCGGGAGAGACCACGGGCCTCTCCGGGGAGTTAAGATCCCGTGCGAGCGGGTTCCTGGCCGTGCCCCACCGGTAACGAGTGCAGCGTGGCTGGGTGAGGCTGGGGTGGGTCAGTGCCCGGCACTCAGGGCATCACACTGCCTGGTTCCTGCCTGTGTGTCTGCTGCCCTCGGTTGGGGAGGTGGCACCAGGCTGGTTCCACTTGGCAGGTGGTTGGAGCGATTGGAGGAAATTCCTGTTTGCACTTCATGGGACCCCAGAGGACAGGAACTCAGATAACGAGGCATCCATCCTTGCTTTTGTTGGTACGTCAGATGGGTTGAGGTTTTGAAAGGGAGGTTCGGAATTATATGGTCTGCCTCTCCAAGCTCTTACAGCCTCTAGAAAAAGCATTGGGTATTCAGCTCTCTGGGGGGTTGGCCCAGAAGAGGGAACCCTGGGCGCTTCCTGTGACTTGGGGTGCAGAATACGCCCCGCTAGGAAGAAGCCCCAGAGGCCGGCTGGTTCCACCCTTTTCTCAGTGAGAGGATTTCATGTTTCTCGGTCACCAAGACTTTATAAGCATTCAGAAATAGATGAAACTGTCAACGGTTTACTTAAATATTTAATTTCTTGATTTACTTACATTTTAGAAAACACATGATTAAAAATAACGCTACTGTAAAATTGCACTTTTCTGCTCAGTTCATGAAATAGATTTCTCCAGATTCATCCGGCTGTTTTCAAGCTCAGGATCTTTGCATGCTGCACCCCCTGGGACCAACCCCACCCCTGCCTTGAGCTTGGTGGTCTTATGGGTGACCCCAGACCCCCCCAGTACCGGTGCCCGTCTCTCCCCCGGACGGCTCAGTCCAGAATCTTCTCAAAGACTGGTTTTCAGGGATGCCCACACTTGAGGTTAGACTTGAGTGACTCTGGGCTATATTTCCTTGCCTTTCTTTCCAAAACCAAATCCATGGGGTGACCTCCATGAGCCCCAAGATCTCACAAATACAGATCTGGAAGGAAGAAACAGCTTATGGGAGGTTTTGGAATAAAACCAAAATGGAATCAAAATGTTAAATGGAAGCGGAAGGTGGCCTAAACGATCCCAGTGGTGTGCAGACACGGGGAAAAGAGCGAGCAGCCTCTGAAGGCCGTGCTGGGAGCGAAGTCAGCGCAAACTCCGGGCCACGAGCCGCAGGGCGGGTGCAGGGCGGGCGCGCGGCGGTGGCCCGGAGCCGTCTGCACACCGGGACTCTCGCACTCCTACAGGGGCGCTCGGAAGGAGGCAGGAACCTGGATGGCAGTTCTGGCCTTTTCGAGGCACCTTTCGCCAACTCGTAGGAGCCAGCGCTCTCGCTTAAAAAACAACAGCAACCCAAACAAACAGCTTTATGGGGACAGAGCTCACACGCTGCGGAGCCCCTCCTTGCAGTGTACAGCTGAGTGATTTTTAGTGCATATATTCACAGAGCTGTGCGGCCACCGCCGCTGACTAATTCTGGGCCATTTTCATCTCCCTAAAACACACCCCGTGCCCGTCAGCTGTCCCTCCCCATCCCCCTCCAGGCCCCCGGCCACCACTGGGCTACTCTCTGCCTCCGTGGACCCACCCCCGCTCTGGACGTTTCGTGTGACCTCCTGGGTCTGGCTTCTCTTGCCGGGATGGTTTGGGGGTTTGACCATCTCGGGTCAGAATTCGTTCCTGTTAACGGCTGAGTAACGTTCCCCTGGGTGTGCCGCGTGTTGTCCATCCGTTTCTCTGCTGATGGGCGTTTGGGCTGGC
The DNA here is from genome assembly GCA_006410675.1 of Oreotragus oreotragus. Taxonomy (NCBI): domain Eukaryota; kingdom Metazoa; phylum Chordata; class Mammalia; order Artiodactyla; family Bovidae; genus Oreotragus; species Oreotragus oreotragus. The sequence goes on along the minus strand of SJYX01001557.1, from coordinate 556,050 downwards.
CACCGAGTCTCGTTTGTTCCTGTCCCAGAAATTAATTACACGTGCACGCGACTGTGCTCCGTCCCCCAGTCGTGTCCAACTTTTGCGATCCGTGGACTGCGGCCCGCCAGGCTCCGCTGTCCATGGGATGCTCCCGGCAAGAACGCTGGAGCGGGTGGCCGCGCCCTCCTCCAGGGGATCTTCTGACTCAGGGATCGCACCCGTGTCTTCTGCATTGGCAGGTGGATTCTTTACCACCGAGCCACCAGGGAAGCCCCCTGATTACGTATATACACGCGGCCAACAAGCAATGGAGCTCTGGGCTTGAGTGGAGACGGCGGGCGCCACGGCTCCGCTCGTGCCCGGCCCCTCCCAGGGCTGCACGACGTAGCTGCGCCTTTCCCTCCCCCCTGGGCCCCTTCCAGGCTCTGCGTGGCGTCCCCCTCGCCCTGGCTGTGGAGTCACTGGCCTTGAGCGCCGGTGTTCTTGCTGCGGGTCAGCCTCTGCCTCCCTCCCCGCCAGTCTTCATGTGGTGCCTGCGTCCTTTCACCCCGTGATCTTCACCCGTGTCTCCCTCCCCTCGCTCGGCGTCTCCAGAACACTGGCCGGCGGCCCTTCCTTCCTGCCTCCCGGTCCCGCTGCTCTAAGGCCGCCGGCAGCGCATTCTGCCCCGACCACTGCGTCCCTCTGGCCTTCGCCCCGGGGGCCTTGGGTGGGGAGTCGTGGAGCTGCGCTCAGTACTTGGACTGTGCCTGTGGTCGCCGCAGGCCGCGCAGGGCGGCAGGTGCCCTTTCTCCTCTGGGCCCCGCCTCACGAGCTCTTATTCTCCCTGGGCACTGTGGTCCAGGTGCCAGGGTCCGCGGCCCCCTTGGTGGGCTGTGTTCTAGAGAGCGGCCCACGGCTTTCCTGAGGTTCTCACAGGGTTCCGAGGGCCCCGTGTGAAGAATCTCCCCGAGTAAGCTGGGGGGAGCCCCTCCCCCGGGCCTGGCCCGAGCCCCTCCCACGCCCCCTTCCTGCTGCGGACTCGGGCCCTGGCTGCCCAGCCTGTCTGCATCTGTGCTGGGGTCTGATGCAGGCCCGTGGCCCGGACGGTGTCCACTCCGGATGACCCCTTGGTGGCCCTTTGCTGGGCCCTGCCTCAGGTAGTGGAATCATCAGGAATCTTTGCAGGTTGGCTCTTGGGGACCCTGGAACCGACTCGCCAAGTGACCTTGGGCGAGGGACTTAACTCTGTCCTTGCAGCGTGAGTGTGTGTTTACAGACTGCGGGCTGAGCCTCCTCTGCAGGGCGTCCGCTTTCCCTGCCCCCTCGGCCTCCTGCCCCTGTTTCCAAAGTAAACAGAGGCCTGTTTGTGTTCGGAGGAGGCTCCCAGCTCACAGACCGCCCGCCTCGGCGTGAGCCGGGCTGGCCTTCGATCAGTGCACAGCCCCACACTCACCCTGGGGCTCGGCCGAGGGGCCCACGGACCCTCACACAGGATCTCACAGCTCCTGTCCAGCTCTCCCCCACACCCGTCTCCTCCTCCCCTCCAGGCCTCCCTTCGCTCCTTCCCCTCCCCGCCCAGGATGATGGGGTAGGGCTGATTCACCAGGCTCCTCCTGCCTCTTTCTTTTGCTTCTCCTTCATCTCCTGGTTCCGACCGCTCCTTGTGTGAGATGTCAGCCCCCCGTCCGGACTGTTCTCTGGAGCAAGCCTTCCTTCGGCCCCCCGGGCCTGCTGGGCCAAGCCCCAGGGCACAGTGACTGCTGGAGAAGCCTGAGGAAGCAGGCCGAGCACGTGTTGGTGCAGACCCCAGGAGGGTGGCTGGTGGGCTCAGGTGCCCCCTTAGAGGAATCGCCTCTGGTCCTTCCAGAGTCCTGCCTCTGATACAGCACCAGAGCCACCCCGGGCCCGCAGCCTGACGCGGAGGCCTGGCCGGGGCGGGCCGTGGGTCCTCCTTTCCTCTGTTGAGGGTCTGCAGGGCCGGCACGGGAGAGGCTGCTCAGAGTCTAGGGGGTTCCCTCCATTCTCGGGGGTTGGAGGGGAGCAGAGGCTGGGGGCAGGCGTGGCTTCACGTCCCAGCGCGGCTGGTGCTGGAGGCGGGCTTGGCCGGGGGTCAGACTTTTGCTCTCCGTCCTTGCCCCACTCAGCCTCACCCCGTCTGGTATGGCCACCGGGCCTGGGGGTCGGGCACTTGGCCTAGAATCCGGTGCCTGAGGCTGGCCTGTGACGGACTTTGTCTTTTCTCATGTCCTTGTCCTCTGACCTTGGTGCCGTGCCCCGTGCTGCTCCCCGAGTCCCCGCCCTGCATCCCACAGCCTGTGTCCCGGCCCACCACGGTGAGCGGAGCCCGGCTGACCCCTGTCCTGGACAGCTGGGTCAGGAGCTGGTCAGAAGTGCTGGCTGGAGCCGGATGCTGGGGGCAGAGGAGGCTGGCTTGCGGTCCTGGGGGGCGGTGGGTGGACAGGGAAAGCCGGTCAGGAGGAGAGGGCAGGAGAGAGCTGGAGTGAGAGGTGAGAGGGGACACTGCTTGGAGGAGCTGAGTTTGGAGACAGAGTCCCCCGAGGCGGCCCTGACTGTCTCCCTGGACCCAGGCTGCTCCTGCCTGTCGGGTTCTCACCTGCAAGAGCCTAGCGAGAAGTTTCATTTCTTTTTTACTTTTCTTGTTTTTGCAAGTCTATCTTATTTCGTTTGAACTTTCTCTCTTCAGACCAGAAAATGCCCAAGCCTTCCTGAATATTTTGTGCATCAATTATAGAAGATGGCCAGTCCTCGTTGGCTGCTAGTGAGATAGGTGTGGCTGCTGAAACAGGAGATCTTTTAAAAGTAGCAGCAGAATAATCCAGAGGCTTTCTCTCTTTAGGGCAGAAGTCCAGGCTGCACCACAGTCCCCACGGCTCAGGCCCCCAGGATCCCTTGCTGTGCCAGTCCTGTCCCTGGCACGTGGCCTCCTCATGGTGCAATATGGCTGCTTGACTTCTGCCATCACACCAACGCTCCATTCTGTGCATTAGGGAAGAAAAAGGAGAAAGCAGCACTTTTCTTTTAAGAGGGAGGGTCTTCCGCACACCTTTTTCTTTCTCCCTTGATGTTTAGAACATGGTTACAAGGTCATGTGTGGTTGCAGGGGAGGATGGGAAGTGGGATCAGTTGCGCAGCAGCCCCGTGTTCATCTGGAGCTCATCTCCCACCACAGAGGGAGAGGGAACTGGGGGTGGGGGGGGCTAGGAGTCTGCACAGATGAGGACAGCTAAGCCCTGGTTCCTTCCCTCTCGTGGTTTTTTTCCCCTCGGCTTCTCTTGAGGCGGAGAAATCTAATCAGGAGCTGGGAATCACGGTACGTTTACACTGCTGGGCTCATTGAAAGTATTACCCCTTGAGTCCTGACAGCTGGTGTGAGGTGGCTTCCATCAGCCCTTTGTTACAGACGGTGAGACCGAGGCACAGACCACCCTGTGCATTCACGCAGGGCTGGGGTCACGGCCAGAGCTGCCCGACTCCACGGCAGGAGCCGCCCCCGGGATCCATCTTCAACTCACACCCTTGTTTCACTCTCTAAAGCCTCGGCCCAGTGCAGGGCTCCATGCCTCCCTCACGGGCCCGAGCTTGCCGCAGCCCCTGAGGGCCACCCTCGTGCCCATGTGCTCCCGGATGCCGTTAATTAGCCTCGCCTGCCCCCCTCCCCCGCCCGCTCTGAGCTCCTCCCACTGCAGAGATAATCACTTGAGGGGTCATCTCAGGGCTGGCCCCTCTGGGTTATGTATTATTCACGAGAAACACTAATAATCCCAGTCTTCCTCCGCGGAGGCCGTGGGCTCCCCATCTTGTATCCGTATTAGCATTTGGAGAACTCGTCAAGCACCACCCACCACATTTGGAAGGCCCGATTCTGTTGAACAGGGGGACAGGGAAGAAACCAGAAAATGCATGCTTCTAAATGAAGGGCCTCGTGAGTGGACGTGTGTGTGTAAGTCTCTCAGTCGTGTCCGACTCTTCGTGACGCTGTGACCTGGAGCCTGCCAGGCTTTTCTGTCCGTGGGACTCTCCAGGCAAGAATACTGGAGTGGGTTCCCATTTCCTTCTCCAGGGGATCTTCCCGACCCAGGGATAAAACCTGGATCTCCCTCGTTGCAGCCGGCTCTCCGCCACTGAGCTGCCGGGGACGATGGCCTCGGGGCCCTCTGGGTGTCGTATCCCTGAGACCCTTTGGTCTGCCGCTCTCCTGATAGGGTGGCGGCCCCGATTATTCTAATTTCCTGGACAAGGATCTCAGGCTCACACGGCACTTGTTCCTGCCTTTCTGGCCTCTAGTCCATGGTTTTGGAGGAGGAAATGGCACCCCACTCCAGCATACCTGTCTGGGAGATCCCATGGACAGAGGAGCCTGGCGGGCTACAGTCCCTGGAGCCACAGAGAGCCGGGCACCACCTGACAACTGAAGAACAGCAACCACAATTCCTTGGTTTTGTGACCTCGGGCATGACCTGAGCAAGGCCTGGCCTGTCTGGGCCTCGACTTCCCAAGTTGAAGGCAGACGAGAAGATGATGACCCCTTCCAGCTCAGAGTCCCAGTCCCTTGTCCCCCTTCATCCCTCAGACCTCCCCATCCCATCGTGGAGAAGGTCAGAGGGGAGACTTCTGGAGGTCGAGTCCCTGCACCCCGCCCCCACCCCCACCCTCACCCTGGGCACCCAGGCCTGACCCCTGCGTGGCCCCAGGCAGGGAGGAGCGTGCCAGCCACTCCATTTAAGTGGCGGTGACGTGTGTCTCCCTCAATGTCCAGCCGTCTCACCAGGCCCCAGTCCTTTAATTGGGAGAAGTGACACTTTGTTTCTGTAGAGGGGAAGGAATTAAATTGTGTCTGCGTACAATTAATCTCGCTAATGGCAGCCTCTCTGGATCTGGGAATTAGATGTTAAGTATATTGAAGCCAGCTGCTGAGATGATGGCCTTTGGAACAAATCAGTTAGCTCAGGCTTATGGTACTAATTGGGTGACATCCGGAATTGCGCTGCTGTGATGCTTTGGTGTCGCCTGGCCGCAGCGAGGCAGAGGGCGGATGCAGTGTTTCCACGGAAGGCACTCGGGGTGACCTGGCCTGTTAGGAATTGGGAGGGCACATCGTGACCTTGTTCTCACGTACTGAAGGTGCAGTGTGTACACTCACTCATTGGCTGAAAGGGGGGAGTGTACACTCACTCAGGGGCTGAAGGGGGGTAGTATACACTCACTCAGCGGCTGCGGGGTGGTGTGTACACTCACTCAGGGGCTCGAGGGTGGTGTGTACACTCACTCAGGGGCTGCGGGGTGGTGTGTGCCCTCACTCAGGGGCTGCGGGGTGGTGTGTACACTCACTCAGGGGCTCGGGGGCGGTGTGTACACTCACTCAGCGGCTGTGGGGGCAGCGTGTACACTTGCTCAGCGGCTGCGGGGGCGGCGTGTGCGCTCAGTGGCTTAGCTGTGTAACCGCAGCCAGCGTGTACCTTGCAGCCTCGCTGAACTGTGAGCTCCGTGCCCTTGAGTACATTTACCTTGTGCAGCCTCACCACCTCCCACTGAGGCAGACCAGGCCGGCACAGTCGTTTCGGTGCTTGACGCAGCCTGAGCTCTGGGCTGTTGCCCCAGGGGGACAGGGCCGGCTTCAGGGTGACGCGTGGTTCACAGCCTTTGCTCAAGAGGGCTACCCTAGGAGGCGGGGGCCAGACCGGCTCACCTGTTCCTGCAGAAGGCAGGCCAGGGGGCCCAGGCATCTCTGGGGGGGTGGGGACAGGGAGCCCCATCAAATGTCGAGGTGTCTCCTTGGGGACCCCGATGGGCTCATTTCATCCCAGGTGGGACCCTGATACGCAGAGCTTGGAGCAGCTGGGACCTGAGCCCAGGTCTGACCTCACTCCCTGCAGCCGGGACTCCCAGCACCTTCCTGTCCAAGCTGGGCGGGGCTGGGGGTCAGGGCATGGTGTGGAGGGGTCGGGGCAGGGCGGTGGAGTGGCTGCTTTCTTTCAAGGGCATGGTTATCGTTCTGCTCTGGAGGGTCTCTCTCCTCGGGGGCAGGTGGCAGGAGGCCGACCCAGCACCCTGGCCTACTGTCCCGTCTGCTTTCGGCGTTGTCCTGGGCGGGGAGCTGGGGGTCCCCGGGTGGTGGCTGGGATGCTCTGTGGCCCCCAAACCCAGTGTGACCTCGAGAAGGCACCTCCCCTCCGGGCCTCCATCTCTCATCTTTCAAGGGGGCGGCGGGCTCGGCGTCCTCCGGAAGTGGAGCCGGGCTGGCGGGCGGCCGTGGTGGGCTCTCTCTAGTTGCTGTGGCCGGTCCTCCGGGCCCCGTGGCTCCCTCCTGTCATCTGTGGGTGCTGGGGGCCGGGAGGGTGCTCATCAGGAAGGCCGAGCGGGCTCTCCTAGCCCCTCCTGAGATCAATGTGGGGCTTGTGCGTGTGTTTGGGGGTTGGTGGGGGCAGTCGTCAG
>SJYX01001557.1:455922-538305 GCA_006410675.1 Oreotragus oreotragus | reverse complement strand
TTCTAAAACCAGCTTGAACATCAGGGAGTTCACGGTTCACGTATTGCTGAAGCCTGGCTTGGAGAATTTTGAGCATTACTTTACTAGCGTGTGAGATGAGTGCAATTGTGCAGTAGTTTGAGCATTCTTTGCCATTGCCTTTCTTTGGGATTGGAATGAAAACTGACCTTTTCCAGTCCTGCGGCCACTGCTGAGTTTTCCAAATTTGCTGGCATATTGAGTGCAGCACTTTCACAGCATCATCTTTCAGGATTTGAAACAGCTCAACGGGAATTCCATCACCTCCACTAGCTTTGTTCGTAGTGATGCTTTCTAAGGCCCACTTGACTTCACATTCCAAGATGTCTGGCTCTAGATTAGTGATCACATCCTCATGATTATCTGGGTTGTGAAAATCTTTTCTGTACAGTTCTTCTGTGTATTCTTGCCACCTCTTCTGACAGAACGTGGTCCACTGGAGAAGGGAATGGCAAGCCACTTCAGTATTCTTGCCTTGAGAACCCCATGAACAGGACAGTTTTAGATTCACAGAAAACAGAGGATAGAGTTCCCGTCCTCCACAGCCAGCGTGTCCCCTTGGCGTCATCCTCCTCCTCCAGCTCAGAACGTTGGTGGCCATTGATCAGCCAGCGGGGAGTGTTGGCGAAACCGAAGGCCCGGCTCTATCACGTTTCCTGGTGCTCCCATGTGTCCTTCTCTGTGCCAGGGCCCCACAGGGCCCCTCGTGGCATCTGGTTTTCACATGCCCGTGGACTCCCCTGGGGTGAGACAGGCGTTTTAAAGACCGGATTCCTGCTGGGGCCAGCATCCCTCGCACAGCCCTCATGAGACCGACTGCAGTGGTCGAGCTGGGGCCTTGGGGCTCCGGCGAGTCCTTGCTCACCTCATCCCCAGACAGCAGCTCTGTCTCCTCCACTCACGGAGAATCTATTCTGGGGGGAAAAGGCATCTGTGAAGGCTACTCGCAAGTATTAATAGGAAGAGAATCCGTGTGTTGGCTGGTGCGGGAAGGCGCGATGAGCCAGCAGTAAGCAGGAGAGGAAACCACACTGGGGGGCGCGGGCGGAGCTCGGCCGTCTTCCAGCTGCTTCCTCCCGCAGCACACGCAGGGGCGGGGAGTCACTGTACGCTTCTTTCCCATCGAGGGTTTCTTTTGCACAAAGATGCTGGGCTGCAGGGGTCTAACTGCAGTGGTCGAGCTGGGGCCTTGGGGCACCGGCGAGTCCTTGCTCACCTCATCCCCAGACAGCAGCTCTGTCTCCTCCACTCATGGAGAGTCTATTCTGGGGGAAAAAGGCATCTTTGAGGGCTACTCGCAAGTATTAATAGGAAGAGAGTCTGTGTTGGCTGGTGCGGGAAGGCGCGATGAGCCAGGAGTAAGCAGGAGAGGAAACCGCACTGGGGGGCGCGAGCGGAGCTCGGCCGTCCTCCAGCTGCTTCCTCCATCAGCGCACGCAGGGGCGGGGGAGTCACTGTACGCTTCTTTCCCATCGAGGGTTTCTTTTGCACAAAGATGCTGGGCTGCAGGGGTCTTGCACTGACTCTGCTTCCCGAAGGGGAGGGTTCCTCGTGGTTGGGGTGAACTGGCTGCACGCCACAGTGTCAGGCGCCAGGCTGTCCTGTGGGCAGGGCGCCCTCGTTTACACACGCTAGCCTGTCACTCAGCCACGTCCTGTTTGCCCCTCAGGTCTGAGGTTGAGTGGCACCTCCTCCAGGAAGCCTTCCCTTACGCCCCCTGCCCCTCAGCTCGGTCAGTCTCCTGCCGGTGCGCCTGTCCTTGCAACACTGAGCACACGCTGGGTCCTGTGAGCCCCAGAAGCTCCCTGTGACCTCTCGTCCCTCCACAGGGCTTGGCACGTCCTGCTGCTCTCTGAACCCTGCTGACCGTGTGGGTGAGTGGGGAGAACCCTGCTGTGTCATTGTTGGCACGTTGCAGACGAGGGCCTGGGACCCTCGAGAGCTGAGGGCGTTGCCAGGGTTGCGGGGACTCCCTGCAGTGGGATCCGAAGCTGGGTTTAGTGGCGCCAAGCCTGGCCCTCTGCCCCCGTGGGAGGCTGTGCCACAGGAACCCTGGGATGGGGGCGGGGTGCGCCTGGCCAGGGCCGCGGGGAGACCTTGGGCAGAGGCCCCCGAGCCCAGCTCCCTCTTGTAGGACACATGAGCAGGGGCCCATGGTCAGCGGCTGCCCTCAGCTCCTCCCCACCCTTGCCTGCGGCTCTGTGGCCGTGTTTGGAAAACCTCTCCCTACCCTCCTGGGGACAGGCTGGCTGTGGGCACAGTGCGCAGGACCGTCTCCTCGGGGCCGTCTCATCAGCTCAGGATGTGGTGAACAGTGTCTCTGTGTCCCCAGGTGCTGGCGAGGACCAGAGAACGTCTCTCTCCAGCCTCTTCTTCTGAGGGCACAAATCCCCTCCACGGGGCTCCATCCTCATGAGCTAATCACTCCAGCAACACATGCGTCGGGGAGGAGGGCTTCAATGCATGAATTCTGGGGGGATGCAGACACTCAGTTCATAGTGAAGGCTGACTGTTGTCCAGTGACAGACCACCACAGTGGACTTGGGGGTGCGGAAGCGGGGGGCCTCTCCCAGGAGGGGCAAAAGTGATGCTTGTGGCTGTGGCAGTGTACCCGAAGTGCAGGGCCTCCTCAGGGCGAGGGTGTGTGTCGCCCCCGGTCCTCAGGTGAGGAGCCTGGGACTCAGCTACGCTGAGCATTCGCTTCTCCACTGGAAATGGACAGGCCCGCCGGTTGTCAGCCTCAGCACGACTTTCTGAATGCTCAGTACTCTCAGATCGCCCCGGAAGCACCCACCCAGCCGCAAACGCGCTTGGGCTGGCACCGGAAGCACCCACACAGCCGCGAACGCGCTTGGGCTGGCACTTTGTCCCCTAACTTGTGCAGCTGCTCAGGACCGTCCTCACACAGCTCCATGGCTACGCGGTGCCGGCAGTCACCCCCGACATCCCTGCTTCCCTTCCTGTGGGGTATCAGCAGAGCTGGGAGTGTGAACGCAGCGCAGGCAGAGCTCTGCCCTGCTCCAGGAGCTGGGGGCAGGGCTGCACCCTCCTTTGCTGTCAGAAAGCCCGGGGAAGGAGGAGAGGAAACACTGCAGGGTGGCCAGAGCTCCCAAGCCTCTTCCGGCGCTGGCGTCAGAAGCACGGAGCGGGCGAGGCTGGAGAGATTCATGCGGCTCAGGGCACTGGGGTTGTGCTAGCAGTTAATAACGGAGTTTCTAAGCCATCACTTCAGAGATAAGTGTGTATATTGAAAAATTATTGCCGTGGTGTGAAAGATACAATTTTTGCTCCCCTTCCCATTAAAATGGCCATTAATCAGGGAGGGCAGTGAAGCAGCTCTGAAACGCGCCGGCCCTCTCCAGGTAATGGCCGCTGTCACCGCGGCCCCATCAGCAGCCGGGGCTTTGATGGATGGGGCCCAGGGCCCGCAAGCCAGAAATGCTGCGGCGGGGGCGGGGCATTCCTGGGTCAGGCCTAGACTGGGGGCTGGGGCCTCACCAGGCAGTTCGTGGCTGTCTCTGTTGGTGTGAAGCTGACCACTCTGACCCTTGGTCTCTTTATCTGGCACGGGGCACAGTATCACCTTCTCATGTGGCTGAGGATTCAGTGAGCCAGGCGGGTAACTTTGCAGCCCAGCACCATACTCGTGGTGAGGGATCAGGCCCGGGGTCAGGGCTCGGGCCCGGGGTCAGGGCTCGGGCTGAAAGTCAGGGCTCGGGCCCGGGGTCAGGGCCCGGGGGTCAGGGCTCGGGCCCGGGGATCAGGGATCGGGCCGGGGTCAGGGCTCGGGCCGGGGATCACGGCTCGGGCCGGGGTTCAGGGCTCGGGCCCGGGGGTCAGGGCTCTGGCCCGGGGCTCAGGGCTTGGGCCGGGGGTCAGGGCTCGGGCCCGGGGTCAAGGATCGGGCCCACTTCCCTGCTGGCTCCTTCAGGGAGGCCCTGTGAGGCTGGTGTGACTCTGAGTGCTGCTCGTGGGCTGACCCTCAGTGGCAGGGCCAGGTTGCCCGGCGGGTGTGAGCCCGCAGCCTCGGGGACTACGGTGTGGCGCCCTGGGTTTGTATGCTGGGGACAGCCACCGCCCCAGCACCCGGCGCCCCCAGCTGTGGTTCTGGGAGGAAAACAGGATCCACTCCCTGTTTCTCAGCAACTCTTTCTAGTGTGAGGATGGAGTGCAGATGCAGATTCCGCCTCTCAGAGGGGCCTGGGCGTAGCCGGCCTGGGCCGCCTCTTACAGGCGGTCCCCGGCAAGTAAGGGCGCCTGTCGGGGCCGCGGTTTTCTCGTCTGGAAAGGCGAGGCGATGGTCCTGACCCCGTGGGATTGTGCTGGAGACAAACCACCCTTGCCGAGGCAGGAATCCACGTAACAGCAGAGGCAGTCGCAGCTGGGCGGGGCCACGGGGACCCGCTCCGGTCCCGGAGCAGGCTGTGTAGACGCGTGCCGTCTGGCCCCTGGGTTCCCCAGGATGAGAGAAGGGAAAGTGCACTGGGGGCCTTTGGGAAGGGGGAGGCCCTCGCCTGGGCCTGGGCGTCCTTCTGCCTCCCCGTGCTGTTCTGTAAAGCGTGTCGGCATCCCCGGCCTGGGCGGGGTATCTAGTCCTGCCCCTGGGATTCTGGTGCCTTCTAGGCAGTGACTCACGCCGCTGGGCAGCCTCGCCTCGGCTCAGCGGGGAGCCGTGCCGCTGCCTGTCTGCGGCTGGGTCTGAGATGCCGTTTTGACATGCCTTCGGCTCGCCTCTTACCTGCCAGGTGGGGCAGGGCAGGCCCAGCCCGCTCCTCTTCTGCTGCACTCAGTCATCACAGCTGTGATAGCAGGGAGGGGTGGCGGGGGCGGGGAAGCGCATTCACAGACAGTGAGTGGCCGGAGCGACCCACTCCTCCAGCTCCCTAAGCCCTCTTGTGGTCTGACGCGCTTCCTGGCCCCCGGGAACCTCAGTTCAGTTCAGTTGCTCAGTCACGTCCAACTCTTTGCGACCCCGTGGACTGCAGGCTTCCCTGTCCATCTCCACCTCCCGGAGTTTACTCAAACTCTTATCCATCGCATCGGTGACGCCATCCAACCATCTCATCCTCTGTCGCCCCCTTCTCCTCCTGTCCTCAATCTTTCCCAGCATCAGGGTCTTTTCCAATGAGTCAGTTTTTCGCATCAGGTGGCCAAAGGATTGGAGCTTCAGCTTCAGGAGCCTCAGGGCCTCACTTAGCAACCCTGCTCTCGTGCCTGGAGGCGAGGCTGCTGCTGTCTGTTGGCCTCTGACCAGGGCTGGATGAGCCCGCATTTTGGGGCGGGGCCAGACTGAAGATCTGGGGTCCCGCGGGCAGATGGACAAGCTGGGTCCACCTCTGCTCAGCCGNCGGTGTGGCGCCCTGGGTTTGTATGCTGGGGACAGCCACCGCCCCAGCACCCGGCGCCCCCAGCTGCGGTTCTGGGAGGAAAACAGGATCCACTCCCTGTTTCTCAGCAACTCTTTCTAGTGTGAGGATGGAGTGCAGATGCAGATTCCGCCTCTCAGAGGGGCCTGGGCGTAGCCGGCCTGGGCCGCCTCTTACAGGCGGTCCCCGGCAAGTAAGGGCGCCTGTCGGGGCCGCGGTTTTCTCGTCTGGAAAGGCGAGGCGATGGTCCTGACCCCGTGGGATTGTGCTGGAGACAAACCACCCTTGCCGAGGCAGGAATCCACGTAACAGCAGAGGCAGTCGCAGCTGGGCGGGGCCACGGGGACCCGCTCCGGTCCCGGAGCAGGCTGTGTAGACGCGTGCCGTCTGGCCCCTGGGTTCCCCAGGATGAGAGAAGGGAAAGTGCACTGGGGGCCTTTGGGAAGGGGGAGGCCCTCGCCTGGGCCTGGGCGTCCTTCTGCCTCCCCGTGGCTGTTCTGTAAAGCGTGTCGGCATCCCCGGCCTGGGCGGGGTATCTAGTCCTGCCCCTGGGATTCTGGTGCCTTCTAGGCAGTGACTCACGCCGCTGGGCAGCCTCGCCTCGGCTCAGCGGGGAGCCGTGCCGCTGCCTGTCTGCGGCTGGGTCTGAGATGCCGTTTTGACATGCCTTCGGCTCGCCTCTTACCTGCCAGGTGGGGCAGGGCAGGCCCAGCCCGCTCCTCTTCTGCTGCACTCAGTCATCACAGCTGTGATAGCAGGGAGGGGTGGCGGGGGCGGGGAAGCGCATTCACAGACAGTGAGTGGCCGGAGCGACCCACTCCTCCAGCTCCCTAAGCCCTCTTGTGGTCTGACGCGCTTCCTGGCCCCCGGGAACCTCAGTTCAGTTCAGTTGCTCAGTCACGTCCAACTCTTTGCGACCCCGTGGACTGCAGGCTTCCCTGTCCATCTCCACCTCCCGGAGTTTACTCAAACTCTTATCCATCGCATCGGTGACGCCATCCAACCATCTCATCCTCTGTCGCCCCCTTCTCCTCCTGTCCTCAATCTTTCCCAGCATCAGGGTCTTTTCCAGTGAGTCAGTTTTTCGCATCAGGTGGCCAAAGGATTGGAGCTTCAGCTTCAGGAGCCTCAGGGCCTCACTTAGCAACCCTGCTCTCGTGCCTGGAGGCGAGGCTGCTGCTGTCTGTTGGCCTCTGACCAGGGCTGGATGAGCCCGCATTTTGGGGCGGGGCCAGACTGAAGATCTGGGGTCCCGCGGGCAGATGGACAAGCTGGGTCCACCTCTGCTCAGCCGCTTTCACCCGTGAATCCTGAGCCTCAGTTGTTCCTCCATGAAATGGGAAGATTGGCAGAAGTGTCTCCTGGTGGAAGTAGCGAGCAGGAGGAGCTGCTGCTGCTGTTGAGGCGCTTCTGTCGTGTCCCACTCCGTGTGACCCCATAGACAGCAGCCCACGAGGCTCCCCCGTCCCCGGGATTCTCCAGGCAAGAACACCGGAGTGGTTTGCCGTTTCCTTCTCCAATGCGTGAACGTGACAAGTGAAAGTGAAGACGCTCAGTTGTGTCCGACGCTTAGCGACCCCACGAACTGCAGCCCACCAGGCTCCTCCGTCCATGGGAGTTTCCAGGCAAGAGTGCTGGAGTGGGGTGCCATTGCCTTCGAGGAGGAGGAGGGGGACGTTTAAATCATTAAATAGAAATAAGCCTCTTAAAGACTTGGCTGGGGCAGGGCTGGACACACATGTGCAGTGGTTGTCACGAGGCCAATCAGAGCGGGGCCTTGCGCACCAAACGGGATCCCTGCTTCTCGCGCTGTGTCTGCCTGGAGGTCCCGGGTGGCCTTTGCCAATCGCTTGCGTCTCCCAAGCCGGGGTTTAGGTTTCCCGTCTGCAGAGTGAAGACTTTGGACCAGATGGTCGCTAAGCTCCTTCTGATACAGACTTGCGTTTTCCTGGCTGATTGCTGCAAACCTTCCTGGTCGGGAAGAGCTCTGGTTCGGGTTCCGCCCCGGTCATCCCAGTCCTGTGCCCCGATGTTGCGGATCAGGGACCACGGACGGCCAGTGCCCGGGGCCCTTGGATGGACACTGTCTGTGGCAGGGATCGCGCGATGGGGGCTCCAGGCTCTCCACCTTCTCCTGGCCCCTCACTGTGCCCCATGAGGACACCTGGATCCAGCTCCCTCCCAGCCTCTTCTCTCCTGGCTCCCAGGCGTACGGAGCCCTGCCCCTGGCCTCTCCTGCCTCGACTGGTCCTAGGACTGCTTCTCCTGGAGGCGCCGGGGGCTGGGCTAGCACTCTGCACAGTGGCTAAGCCGGCACCTTAGCTGGGTGCAGCCAGGAGGGGGTGGCGCCAGGGAGCGGGGTCTGCCGCTCAGCCCTCCTCTTGCAGCTCTTCCTAGGGTGTCAGGACGGAGGGGATAGTAAACCTCAGCCCCCGACTCCGCGTGGCCTCAGAGACACAAAGAAGGTGTGGGTGCTGGGGGCCGAGGACACGGGGCGGAATGTGGTGGCCCCTGCCCCCTGCCCCTCGGCCCCCGGGGCTCAGTGTGGCGGTCAGCTGGTCTCCAAGGCCCCGGGCCGTTCGCCTCTCCGGGCTCCTGGCCCGGGGCTGTTCGCAGCTGTGCGTGCCTGGGGGCTTCTGCTCGGCCCCTCCTTAGGCTGTGCCGAGGGCTCGTAGACAGGATCCTAGCCCTCAGCGCAACCAGCTGCAGCCCCTCATTCCCAGCAGGAAGCGGGCCCGCGGGGTGGGGCTGATGGTTGGGGGAGGGACGCAGCTGGCAGCGGAGCCAGCCTGTCCCCCGTGACCACCCGCCCGGGGTGAGCGGGGGTTCGGGCTTTCTCCTGGCCTGGGGGAGGCGGTGAGGACAGATGTTTGGTGTCCCTGCTTCTGTGGGGCCTCCTGTATGTCTCGGGAGCCTGACTCCAGCGTGGTCCCTGACCCCAGCGGTGAGGCCTCGGTCACATCGCCGTACCCTCTGGGCTTCAGTTTTCTCACCTTGCAGAGATGAGCAGCCCCTCTGGCGGGTGGCCGTGGAGACGGCCGGGTCCATGCACGGAGGGACCGAGGCGTGCAGGCGCTGACTGCCCTGGAGGTGCGCCGAGGGCAGAGGCCTGCGAGGCCACCGGCTCAGGCCCCGCAGGGCGCCCGGCTCCGGGGTCCCGCATGCCGGCATTCAGCCCGCTGTCTGTCCCTGTTACAGATGTCAGCACCTGCAGAGCCCGAGGCGCAGAGACTCTGGCCGTTGGTCCCAAGGCTCAGGGGGTGTCTTCTCCCTGCATTGGAGCGTCTTTTCTTGATCTGGACCCACCAAATGAGGAAGCTCGATGCGGGGAGTGGTTCCAAGTCTCACTGGAAGCCCGGTTCAAGGGCAGGACAAAGCAGTGTCCATTTCCGAGGTGTTGATAGACTTTGCTTTCTTGTTAGCCTTTTTGTTCCTCCTAAGTCACTCTGAAGCTCTCACCCGCTAAGGACGAGCAGACCGCCCTCCCTTGCCACCGGTCACCTGGCCCCACTGCTGCTGCTGCTAAGTCACTTCAGTCGTGTCCGACTCTGTGTGACCCCATAGATGGCAGCCCACCAGGCTCCCCCATCCCTGGGATTCTCCAGGCAAGAATACTGGAGTGGGTTGCCATTTCCTTCTCCAATGCACGAAAGAGAAAAGTGAAAGTGAAGTTGCTCAGTCTGTCCGACTGTTGGCGACCCCATGGACTGCAGCCCACCAGGCTCCTCCGTCCACTGGGTTTTCCAGGCAAGAGTACTGGGGTGGGGTGCTATTGCCTTCCCCGCCTGGCCCCACTAGGGGTTTTCATTTTGCTGTTCGCTGTCTCGGGGCCTGGAGTCCGGCCCCCTCCCATCTCCCAGCCTCCTCTGGCTCCCTTGAAGGAAGACCCCATCTGTAGGGCCCCTGGGTGCTGCCGTGCCGAAGGCGGTGGCTGAGATGACCGCGTTCCACCTGCTTTTGTCTCCCGGCCTGTTGGAGGCGGCGTTTGAACACGAGCGTGGGTGCCCGCGGTCCATCGCGAGTCCCTCCTCGTTGCCGCTCGTCATCTGAAGGCAGAGGCACCAGTGTCTCTGACCTTGCTTTCAACGTGAAAAGAGAAAAAGCAGGTCGCCGCCGGCTGAGCGGGAGAACGCCGTTTCCAATGATCTGCTTCTGAATATGCAGCATGTTGGCTGTAGATTTCCCCCACAGATAGAGAGTTTCCGGGGCAACGTATTTAAGTGAGCCTGGTCATCTTGGCCTGGGTGGCTCCGAGGTGCTGCTGCGAGTTTGCGATGCCTGGTCCTGGCTGATAAGGGGGCCTTCCTGGTCTGTGCCATTCCTGCTTAGTGATTGCTCAGCACGGTGGGGCGCCCCCCTGACCACGCGGGGCTGACGGACCCACCCGCTCGCCAGCTGACCAGCGACTGGGCAGCCGGCCCTTTTAAAGGCCGAGGTGTGTCCCTGGCTATGCTTCGTCTGGATCATCTCTGCAGGGTCCTCGGCCCAGGTCCTGAGTTGCAGGGCAGGGACTTGCTGGTCCACTGCTTGAGAAGCCACCTTGCGGTTCAGGGCTGTGGGCTCAGCCCCTGGTTGGGAACTGAGATCCCACAACTCAAGAGCCTGGCGCTGTGGAGCCCAGGGCAGAGTGGCGCGTGGCCCGGTGAGAGCAGTGTCGCAGCAGGCGCACCTGGGCTGGGCCGGCTTCCACTGGAGACGGTGGGACCGTTCAGGGAGGGCCCGGGGTGCAGTGCGTGCACGCGTGCGGGCGTCCGTGCGTGGCCTCTTGTGTCACGCAGACCTTCTGGGACCCAGTGTGATAGCGGCTTTGCCACCTCTAACCTGAGGCTTTCGAGGTCGCCCCAGAAGCAGGGAAGCTTCGTGAGCCTGCTCTCATCGGGTGGACCTCAGTAACTGCGGAGGAGGCTGGGAGACGTGCAGGGGGGCCTGGAAGAGGAGCTCGGGGTTTCGTTGCTCACTGCTGGCTCCCGTGATGGGAACACGGCAGCGGCCAGCACAGACTTGGGGCAGGGCCCTCGTTCTCTCGAGTCCCCAGTGTCTGCGTCTGATGTGTGGAGAGCTGAGGAGAGATATTATATGCAGGAACCATGTTTGCGTCGTGTTCATCCTAGTGTATTGCTTGGCACTTAGTAAGGGCTTGATAAATGATAGTTCCTGTTCTTATAGTTAAGATGTAGGATTGGGAGGCAGGTTCTCATCAGAACCTTTGCTGTTGATCCTGTCTGTCCATCTAGCCATCTGTCCATCCATCCTTCCACCCATCTGTCCATCCGTCCTTCCCTCCAACCACCCACCATCCACCCGCCCACCCACCTCTCTGCTTATCCACTCACCCATATCCCCAAACATTCTTCGAGCGTCCTTGCAGTCACTGTCCTTAGGCCATCATATGAACTCCGTGAGCGGCAGTCTTTCTCGTCTGTGAAGACGCAGCTCGGAGCCTGTTTTGAAGGTCAGATGTGATAGCTGCTGCAGTATGACCTTGAGTGAGTTTGTGGGTCCCTGGGCCTCAATTCCTGTCTGTAAAATGGGGGCACAATGTTGGCCCACCCCGTCTCCTGGGAGGGAGCCTCCTGGGGCCCTTGGAGCTCTGAAAATGTCCCTGAACCTGATCCATCCTCTGTTACGGCCGGGCCAGAAGGCCCGCGGCTGGCACTTCGCAGGGCACGTTGAATGTTTGATGAGTGAATAAGTCGGGGAAGCTAAGTCACTCGTCTCCTCCAGACTGAAAATAAAGCCCATGACTTCTCTTTTCCGATACTGTCTGTCTTGTCTTGTCTGTTCCCATCTCATCCTACTTCAGTGAAAAAAAATGCCCTTAGGGCCTGTCTGAGATTATACCTCACCAGCAGGTCAGCGCCTGCAGCTTGCAGATCCTGCCCTGGAGAAGGAGGTGAGCCCTTCCGAGTTAGAGCCCTTGCCCCACCAGGAAGCTGAGGGACCCGAGCAGAGGAAGGCTGGCAAGCTGGGCAGCCTGCAGCTGACTCTGCCACTCCGGGCCCAGCCTGCAAGGCTGCTGTCTGACTGCTTTTCCCCAGGTTTCAACAGCGGCTTTGGCAAGGGGCTGCAGAGTCCAGGCCTGCCTGGAGGCCTCTGGATGTCCACCCCATCTCCCCTGGAGGCCTGAGTGACGCTGCCTTTGAAAGGCAGAGTCCCCACCCCTCTGTCTGCCTATCCCTCCCTTGGCCTTTGGTCTCTGCCTTTTCAGCCCTCATCCTGAACTTTTCTTTTGAAGTCACAACAAAGTTGCGAGCCTCGAGCCTGGAACCAGGCCTTTCCCCTCTTCCCGTGTTTTCTTCTGAGTGAGGGCAAGGTTCTTGTGTGTGTGCTAAGTCACTCAGTCACATCTGACTCTTTGCAGCCCCCATAGACTGCAGCCCGCCAGGCTCCTCTGTCCATGGGATTCTCCAGACAAGAATACTGCAGCAGGTTGGCGTGCCCTCCTCCAGGGACCTTCTCCACCCAGTGGCCAAACCTGCATCTCCTGCACTGCAGGCAGATTCATTACTGCTGAGCCCCCCGGGAAGCCCAAGTATGTGGAGGGGGTGAGTCAACCCTAAATCACCGTGTGGATCTCCCCGACCCCAGGTCATGCAAACGTGGTGCTGCAGGCCAGACGCCTGCAGTGAGTCCAGCAGTCTCATGGGAGGGGTGCGCTCGTTCCCATTTCACAGGCGGGCAGACTGAGGCCGGTGGCCGGATGTGAACTCAGGACGGTGCAGGCTGTTCCCCACCAGCAGGCCATCTGACCGCATCCCAGACCACTCCAGTCCCCGCCCCCACCTCGCCCCACACCTGCTCCGCAGGGAGCACCTTGTGAGGAGGGGCAACCCCACTCTGGCTGAGCCTGGGAGCCTCCATTCTAAAGCTCCTCCCATGAACGTGAGGAAGCCAACTGGCCAGTGGTATCTGGCAGTCTGTTTGCCGGGACGCAGGCTGGTGGGGCGCCGCCCGGGGTCTGAGCAGTGCACGCCTGGTGGGGCCCAGCGAGGTTGCCATCCAGGGTCCAGGCCTCGGGCCCGGGCTCTGCGTTGTCACCAGCATTCTTATTCCTTCACTGAGTAAAGGGGCCGGAACCCTGCAGGTCACGGTCGAGGCGGGAGGCAGACGCGCGAGGATAGCGCAGATACCCGCGGCTTTGGGGAGCTGGCGTGCAGGAGTCCGCTCCCGGCACGACCGGTCCCCGTGGGCACACACCCTCCTCCCGCTGGTTCCCTGCCTGGCCTCTGCACACGCGTTCCTCTGCTCGCCCGGGGCTGAGGCTCCGTGGGCCCCGCGGGAGCAGCTGCTGGATCGCTGAGCCCAGGAGCCTGAGCCTTTTGTGTGGCGGGAGGGAGGGAGAGGGCAAGACGAGCAGCTGCGTCTTTTCACTCGTTATCAGGGATGCAGACGAGAAGGGGAGATGGAAATTGGGGAAATGTCATCCTTTGACATTTACGTTTTCAGAGGAGCTGGCAGGGACTCTGAGCTGGGAGGTTTTTGATCATCATGGGAGAGGGATGCCTTTGGGGAAGCCCAGCTCTCACCCCGAGGGTGGGGAAGGCACCGGCCAGAGGTGCCTCCGGGAGCCACTAGGGTGCTTCGTGACACCTGCTCCCTTAACTTTCACGGGGGCCCCTCCCCTCATCTGACCCCACAGCTCTCAGGGCTCTGCTCCCTGGAGCCCCTGCCCTGGGCCCCGGGTCACTGAGCCAGGTCCGCCCTAGGTGAGACCTGAGATTTCCCTTTCTGCACAGACGTGCAGGATGGACCAGCAAGGGACAGGGCGCCCTGGGCAGAGCTGGGACGGTTAACCCCGTTTAAGGAGCTGGCCCCGTCTGGCGACCGGAGCCCAGAGCCTTTCACTAACCAGTAGCGACAGGCTCCAGCCTGGAGCAGAGTGGCCGAGAGCTCAGGGCCGAGCCTTGCTGCGGTCACGGCAGCTGCAGAAGCCGCGCTGTCCACCGAGACTGAGGGCCCATGGGCCCCCGGGCCCGTCGCCTGGCCTTGGCTCACTCACCTGCGGCAGCTGCCCCTGTCCTGGGCTCTACCCGCACGAGATGCAGCCCCGACCCCAGGTCAGCAGACAGGCTTCGCTTTCTGAGCCGACGCTGGCCCGTTGCTGGTGTCTTGTTTGGACTCTGCAGGGAGGACCCTGAGTTGTGTCTGGCTCAGGGTGGAGGAGTGCGTCAGTTGACTGGTGATGTCTGCCACGGTAGGCGTAGGAGCGGGGCGGCACGTGTGCCCGCCAGTTGCCAAACCCTTGGGCCCCGACACTTTCAGCATTCTGTCTAGTGACTGTAAGGACACTGAGCAATATTGCTTTAATTTTTGCTCTTCCTAAATATTTAGAGCCCTTAAAAGCCACGAATAACCGCAGAAGCCAAGTCGCTCGTTATATGTGTAAGGTCTCTTGGCGCACACAAGTGTGGGGCCCCGGCTGGGCCAGCCGCACAGTCGGCCCGTTGAGTCTTGTCTGAGAAGACGCAGAGCCGCCCTGTCGCTCCTCGGATCCATGACCTCCGTGCGAACCGGCCCCTGAAACAGAGCCCCTCCCGGAAGTCAGCGCACCGCGCGGCTTGTGGCCGGATCCGCCGTCTCGCCAGCTGAGAAAGGGCCCTTCTGTACAGTGTGGGGCTCTCTCTCCACTTGTAGAAAATTGCCGCTGGACGGAGAGCCGCCTCCCAGGAGGCCTGAGCCGTGTGTCCTGGCTGGGGGGCTTTGGGGAGGTGAGCTGGCCTCGGGCTTCCCGAGTCCCACGTGTACACGGCCGGCCTCGTAGGGGTGTGAGGATTCGCCGGGATGACGCACGCAAAAGGCTCATTGGGCCCAGTTTCTGAGGGTGTCTGTGCGTGTGGCCAGTGGTCATCACAGGCCGCGATGCACGTGTGCACGCACGCACGCACACACACACCCGTGCACACGCAGGGGGCTCTCGCGGTCGAGGCCTGTCTCTGCCTGCGCGGTGCGTGGTCTCTCACAGCAGGCTCCCCATGAGTCCCGCTGGGAACCGTGAGCAGCTTGCATGACCCTCAAGTCACGCTCGAGCGTGTAACGCTCTGTGTTCAGGGTCAGCTGTGCTCTCGCCTGACCCCCGTTCGCCGTGACCGTCTCTGGAGCCTCGTCTTTGCTTGCCCTAGTCATCTGAAGGTCTGTGGACTGGCCGTGTTGAGGCGTCTGAGGCTGGGAGCCGCGTGGGTCCTGTGTGTCTGGAGGGGGCTGGTTACAGGGCAGGACCGGGCTGGGGCAGGGACCCCAGGACTCTGACCCATCTGTCCATCCGGGGAGAGCCTCCTGGGATCCCCTTGTGCGATCGGAACCTGGGGCTCTTTGTTTTCCTTCTACACCCTGACCCCCTAGCTAGCTGGGCATCTGTTTAAATGGTCCATATGGAAAGATTGGAGGGGCTGGAAGGGAAGGGAGCTCTCCGCTGGGATGTGTGCACCTACGCTGCGCTCCGGGCTGCTTTGTGACTTTGGGCAGTCACTTGACGTCTCTGGGCCTCCGTCTCCCCACCTGTGAAATGGGTCAGCACCCACCGTGACAGGAGTTATTATTAAATCACGTGGTGCCTTCCAGAGCAGGAGTCTGGCGGTGGGGGGTGGGCCCTGTGTGGTCGTGGTGTGTGTGCACACCTGTGGTGGCCCTGACGGGGCAGACCCTCTCTGGGAGAGGAGGGTGGGACTCAGCGAGTGGCCGATGGGCAGGAGATGGCAGAGGGGCTGTGAGCCCAGGCCTGGGCTCCGGGGCACGCACTGGGCGCACGTGGCCCTCAGCAAATATCAGTGCCCCGAAACGACGCATCCTGCACACCAAATGCAAAACAGGTGTCTTGCCTAAAAAAATCTTAGGCTCTGCTTTTTTGTTATTTTTTTTCCTGAGATGAAAAGTGCTTTAGTAACAGTTCTCGACATCTACAAAGCACTTCATCATGTTTCGTGATGACTTCCGGCTTTCTCATGAAATTACAGAAGCATCTTTTCGTCTCCCCTCGCAGGTCATCTCCGCCGTGTCAAGACTCTCCCTGCACAACTTGGCTCAGAACAAAGGGATCAGGTGAGCTCGTGGCGCGCACGGCAGGGCGCCTGCCTCTTCCTCTTCGTTGGCCTCCCGTGGGCCCTGTCACAGATCCTGGGGTCTTGAACAGATACCCTCGGCCCGGGTCTTTCTCATGAATTTTCAGCGTGTTGGGTTGCCTGTTGGTGGCGGCTGGAAGGGGTGGGGAGGAAGGGCGAGGCGGGAAATCCTGCAAGCCTGTTACTGAGGGCTACAAAATCTCCTTCAATTTAGGTAATAAGATCAGCAAATTAATCCTTTCACAGATCATCGCCTCCCTAAACGTCCTCTCCACACGTCAGACCTGGGCTTTGCCTCCAATGAAGTAGCAGTGTTTGTGGAGATGGGGCTGAGCCAGGGGGCCTGCCTGCCTGCAACTGTGGCCCACCCCCGCCAGGAATCTCCCCACTCTTGGCTTTAATTCTGCTTGGATTTGCAGAGAATTCCATGGTGCTGGGGTCTGATCTCTGACACATGGATGTTGCGGGGTGGGGGACCCTGGGACTGAGGGGGCGGAGCTGTCTGGGGGGATGGGGGCACNTGCAACTGTGGCCCACCCCCGCCAGGAATCTCCCCACTCTTGGCTTTAATTCTGCTTGGATTTGCAGAGAATTCCATGGTGCTGGGGTCTGATCTCTGACACATGGATGTTGCGGGGTGGGGGACCCTGGGACTGAGGGGGCGGAGCTGTCTGGGGGGATGGGGGCACGCCGGCCACAGGGGACAGGGGAGGGCAGCCTCTGGTGAGATCTGGTCGTTGCAGATTCCGACCCTCAGATCGGGGTCAGGGAGACCAGCTTCCACACCCAATGGGGTTCAAGCCTAGGGCCTGCCTCCCCCAGTGTCCCTGGGTCGTGGGCCAGCTGGGTGGGAGAGAGAGGTTTTGGGGGGCAGAGGTGGCTCCTCCTGAAGATTCAGGGACTGGGGGTCTCTCCTGGGTGGGTACCGGCAGCTTTGTGAGAGTGGTTCAGCTCTGGAGGGGGCTCCCCGCTGGTGTTGTCATGGGGATCCCTGCACGCTTGTGGGTTGGGGGTCCCAAAACCAGGATGCCCACTGCAACGGGCCCCTTGGTGCGGCTGTTCACCCAGGTCCAGAGAGTCATGGTGACAGATGCGAATATCAGGGAACCCACCCAGAACCTCTTTTCCTGTTGGGTTCTCCAAAGACTCAGAAGTTTCACTGAAATGAGGATTTTTTAAAAATGTCAGATGAAGGACAGGCTGTTAAAGAATGTCATTGCACTGCTATTAAACACATATTTGAGCATATTTATAACACGTTTAGGGTGTAAAGCGTAACGTTGGGATGAAATCCCTGTACCACCTCCTGGCCCACGTTCTAGAACGTTGCTCAGCCTGTGAGGCCCCCAGCTGCGTGGGGTGGTTTTCAGGGTAGCTTTTGTCTGTAACCGGGACTGTTTAAAAATGTGTCGTTTTAAAAAGTGAGTCGTTGCTGGATACACAGACAGTTTGTGTTCTTCTCAGAAGCGGTCGTCCGTTCTTTGCCCCACTAGCCCGGATGACAGGCTGCGTTCCGGGTGCCTCCTCCCTGTTCCGGCATGTCCTCCACCTGTGTGCATGTCCACGTGTGCGTGTAGGCAGGAATGGAGTTCGTGCCACGGAAGTCAGTCATTTTATCGGCTTTGTCATGTAAAGCGAGAGTGTGATCTTTTCTTCCCATCTCATAACCATCCTCCTGGTCGGGGGCCTGGTGTCGGGGAGCCCAGGGGTGCTCCTGGGGCGCAGGAGGCCCTGCGGTGGGCTGAGCGCAGTGTCAGGCTCCCCAGGCCCTACCCTGGGGGGCGAGAGGCCCGTGGCTGAAGCCGTGACCGTCCTGTCTGTTGGCTCCCGGAGCCTCGGTTTCCCCGGGGCTGACAGCTGGCCAGGGAGTCTGCTGGTGGCTTAGAAAGTGGTAAGGGGCCAGAGAGCAAACAGGTGACCTCTGATCAGTGTGGAGGTCCCTGGGGGGCTGGGCGGCGCCCTGGCCTTCTCAGCTCCGTCTCCCCGTCTCCCCTGACCCCTCTGCCCCCGCAGTCCCAGGGCCCCTGCCCCATGGCACAGGTGCCTCCCCAGCCGCTCCTGCGCTGGGTGGACAGAGGCCAGCTCTCCGAGGCTGGCCCGTGGACTTGGAAACGCGCCTTCTTCCCTCTCTCTTCCGGGCAGCATGTGGGCACAGTGGTCCCCTGGATGGGGAATGAAGACCCCAGCCCCTAGGGCGACGGTGAGCAGAGAGCAGCGGTCTAGCCTGTGGAGTGGCTCTCAGTCTGGTGGGCTACGTGCCTCGTGTGGACAGCTCCTCGTGGGGCTGGTGGGAGTGGGTAAACCCAGGGGGTATCTCAGGTTTCATTCAGGTGAAGCTGAACCCCGAGGTCGGCGTTGGCCCGCAGGACGGCTCAGCACATAGCCCAGTTTGCTGTAATGACGTCACAGGGCCTGTCAGGGCCCCCGAGACCACCTTTGGGCCTGATGACTCACAGGGCTCAGCTAGGCCGCTATCCTCAGGGCTCTGGACTATCACAGAGAAAGGAGGCAGGTCCAGGTCAGCAGATGGAAAAGGCACATAGACTGGTGTCCAGGAGAGACGAGGCACAGACTTCCGGATCTCCTCGCCCGTGGACAGCGCTGAACTCTCCCAGCATGATGTGTGACGACACAGACGGGAGGTGCCAGCCAGGGAGGCCCCCCTGAGCTTTGGTGCCTGGTTCTCATTGGGTGTGGGTCGTGCAGACATGGCTGACTGCCCCTGTGGGGGTGACCTTGGCTTCCAGCCCCTGGAGAGGTCCAGCTGATACTGTGGACCTGAGGTCCCCCATAAACCCCATCATTTCACAGACCTTCTGGCCTGGCCTGGGCGCCCCACCCCCCCAGGTAGACAGAGATGCTTTAATCTGCAGGATGTCCCAAGGGCTCAGAGGTCCCTCTCGGGAGCCAGGCCAGAGCCTGACCTTCCTTGGACACACAGGGTGTGGCCAGCCTAGGGCTGCTGCATTAACCCTTTATTGCACGTGGGGATCGGAGGTGAGGGGGCCGGGAAGGTGTTTGCAGACCAAAGGCGGGGACGGGGCCTGCTGACCGGAGCAGCACCTTCGCAGGAAGAGCTGCCCAGCTCGCCTGTGTCTCCCCCTCGCCCTGATCACTGAATGTGCCCCAGGCCCCGTCTCATCCAGTGTTTCTCCCTCCCTGTCTGAACCCCAGTCCAGAGCTTTCCCGGGGTCCTTTCCCTTCGCAGCGCCCGGGGACAGGCCCTCCGCCTGCCCCGCAGCTCACCGGCTCTGGCCGCTCCCGAGTGGGACGCGTTTGAGCAGCTCCATGCAGGCCGAGGGTTTCACAGGCGACGTGACGGCCTGGAGCCACCAGCACTCACACAGGACCCTGACTGTGCTATTCGCTTGCGAGCATTTCCAACAAAAGGGGTTCCTCTAGCTAGACTCTTCTGTTTTGAAAACCCGCAAACCGAGCCCACAGCCCTAACGAACCTCTGCCGCGCTCCTCTCGTGGCTGAGAGGAGCCCAGCGTGCTCCTTTAAAACTGACCCTTTTCACCACCCTTGCTCCGTGTGCCGTGAGCTGATCTTCCACAGAAGCCCCAGTTGTGCTTCCCAGGGGCCGATGAATAGGAGACTTAATCTAAGAGCCCCACCCCGGTGCCGGCTGGGGGACCAGCAGTGATGGTGGGGAAATCCATGGGGAGTCATCCAGCCCTCACCACAGCCGGAGCTGGCCCTCCAGATTGAAGGATGTCCAGTTTGGGGGTCATCATGGCTCTGAATGCCTGGGAAGGAGGAGACGGCAAAGGGCGGACACTCTCTGGGCCTGAAATTGAACGGTGAGACCAGGGCGCCCTCAGCCCTCGGAGGTCTCATCTCTCAGCCGCCTGCTTGCTGAGGGGTCTGAGGCAGGGATATTCTTGGACCCTCTGTCTCTTTGTCTGTGGCTGGGAAGGGTCCCCCTGCCGCCCAAGGTGGCTGTGAGCCTGTGCCCTGTGCCGCCTGATTCCTGCCACCCTGGACACCCTGTGAACACCCACGGGCTGCGGCCTTGTGGTGGGCTGAAAGGTGGCCCCCTCCTCCTAGCCCCTAGACCCTGTGTCTAGACTGGGAAAAGCTTCTCTGCAGGTGAAGTTTTAGAGATGGAATTTCACCTGTAGACGTAAGGAGGAGGCAGGGGGGTCAGAGTCAGAGGAAGGAGGTTGGAGGGGTGTGGCCACAGGCCAGGGAATGCGGGTCATCTCAGAGGCTGCGAAAGGGCCACGCTCTCCCCTGGCGCCCCCGGAAGGAGCCGGCCCTGCCGCCCCCGTGATCCGAGTCCGTGAGACCCGCTGTAGACCCCTGACGTCGGATCCGCAGAGTAGTAAACCCGAGCCGTTTGAGGCGCTTTTGTGAGAGCAGCGCTAGCGCTGGGCAGGCTGGCGGACGTGGGCCTGAGGGTGCAGGGCCGTCCTGGGGCCCGGGGCGTGGGCCTCTGCACCCACCCCGTGGGGCCCTCGTGGTGGGCTCGGCTCTGGGTCCTCAGGGGACCCGAGCGCTCCTGCGAGCCGGGACCAGCCTCGTCTTTGGCTCCCTGGTCCTAACCCGGCCCAGCCTCCTGCTCTCTGGCTTTTTACTGAATTGCAGAGACGTTCGCAGAACACACGTTTCATCCCTTTGGGGTGTGTGGCTGTGGCTTGGTGTTTGCAGTTACCCCGCTTCCCTCCCCACCGCCCTGAACTTCATTCCCAAGCATGTCGCACCTGAATGTGGGNACTGTAGACCCCTGACGTCGGATCCGCAGAGTAGTAAACCCGAGCCGTTTGAGGCGCTTTTGTGAGAGCAGCGCTAGCGCTGGGCAGGCTGGCGGACGTGGGCCTGAGGGTGCAGGGCCGTCCTGGGGCCCGGGGCGTGGGCCTCTGCACCCACCCCGTGGGGCCCTCGTGGTGGGCTCGGCTCTGGGTCCTCAGGGGACCCGAGCGCTCCTGCGAGCCGGGACCAGCCTCGTCTTTGGCTCCCTGGTCCTAACCCGGCCCAGCCTCCTGCTCTCTGGCTTTTTACTGAATTGCAGAGACGTTCGCAGAACACACGTTTCATCCCTTTGGGGTGTGTGGCTGTGGCTTGGTGTTTGCAGTTACCCCGCTTCCCTCCCCACCGCCCTGAACTTCATTCCCAAGCATGTCGCACCTGAATGTGGGATCCCACCCGCTGGGGCAGTGGTGCCTATAGGGTTCCCCACCCTTCCTGGGTGGGGGAGATCCACAGAAGGTTCTAGAAGGGAGGAGTGGAAGGGAGGGTGCTCCCGTCTGGAAGTCCTTGGAGGAGGTGAGGTGAGGGTCGGGGAGGAGGGGCCGTTAGGCCTGGTCAGCTTTGTTTCAGTCTGGCTTTTTACTGAATTGCAGAGACGTTCGCAGAACACACGTTTCATCCCTTTGGGGTGTGTGGCTGTGGCTTGGTGTTTGCAGTTACCCCGCTTCCCTCCCCACCGCCCTGAACCTCATTCCAAGCATGTCGCACCTGAATGTGGGATCCCACCTGCTGGGGCAGTGGTGCCTATAGGGTTCCCCACCCTTCCTGGGCGGGGGAGATCCAGAGAAGGTTCTAGAAGGGAGGAGTGGAAGGGAGGGTGCTCCTGTCTGGAAGTCCTTGGAGGAGGTGAGGTGAGGGCGGGGGAGGAGGGGCCGTTAGGCCTGGTCAGCTTTGTTTCAACGCTCTTGGGGCTGAAGCGGCATCTGAGGCTGGTGACCGGCTGTCACTGGATGGGTGGGGGCCGCCTTGTNAGGAGTGGGACGGGGCAGGGACGGGGAGATGAGGCAGAGACTAGCCTGACGCTGTGAAGCCCAGCACTGCCTGGACCACCAGGAGATGAGCGAGTCCGGAGGCTCCTCCTGTAAAACCTCGCCGGCCTTGCCTGCATCTTGATCTAGGATTTCTGGCCTCCCAGCCCCGAGAGAATGAATTCCTGTGGTTTCAAGCCCAGGGTGTGGGTATTGCCAAGGAGTGAGCTCTGAGATAGGCGGGCCCCCTCTGTGTGGGGGCGCAAAGCTGCCCCTCCTAAAGGCTGGCCACACCCCACCCCACCCTGACCTGATCCTCGCACAGCCCCTGCGGGTCAGGGCCTGAAGGCCGAGGCGGAGGCCAGTGGCTGGCAGCGAGCTTGGGGTTCAGGGACCTGCCCCCTGGTTATCAGGGGCGGTAGGTGGACAGGGGCGTCCTCACTGGTGGGTTCCCTGTCCCCGACGGCGTTCAGTGGTGGGGCTGTTAAAACGTCCTTGTGCCCTGGAGCCGCAGCTCCCCCCACCCCCAGGCCTGTCCTCCCCTCGAGGGAGCGAAGATCGCTTCACTGTGTAACAAGGAAAACAATCAAAGGCTGCCTTCTCAGCAAGTGCCTCCATGAAACATTTATCGGGCAGCCGTGTAACGCTATCGGCTCGTTTTCAGAGACAGGAAAGGAGAGCATGTCATGTTTTGTACTGGGATGTATCCGTGTGCGGAAGACATGTGAGGGTATTGAAAAATGCCCTGGAACGGTCCCAGTGCGGCCCGTGGTGTGGGGGATGTGACCCCCCGCCCAGCTCTGGGGCCAGGCCAGTCCTGCTCTCTGCTCCCAGCCGTGGCCGGTAGGAGGGAACAGCCCGAGTCTCCCCCGCCACAGCAGGGGGGCTGCCCAGGCCAACCAATCCGAGATGCTGCCTTGAGACGCAGCATCATCAGCAAAAGGTTTTCCGGTTACGGAGTGTGAAGGCGGCACCGGGACAAGTCTGAGGCCCGTTCATCTCATCATCAGAAGAGTGAGAGTGCAGGTTGCTCAGCTGGGTCCGCCTCTGCGGCCCCAGGCACTATACAGTCCATGGAGCTCTCCAGGCCAGAATACTGGAGTGGGTGGCCTTTCCCTTCTCCAGGCGATCTTCCCAACCCAGGGATTGAACCCAGGTCTCCCACATTGCAGGCAGGTTCTTTGCCAGCTGAACCACAAGGGAATCCCAAGAACACTGGAGTGGGTAGCCTATCCCTTCTCCAGCGGATCTTCCCGACCCAGGAATCAAACCAGGGTCTCCTGCACTGCAGGTGGAGTCTTTGCCAGCTGAGCCACCGGGGAAGCTACGTCTGAAGAGGGGCTTTGGTAACAGAGGGACAGCCCCGCCTTGGGGCGCTGGGTTGTCCTTCTCACCGTGGGGCCCTTCTGCCACGTCCCTCCTCTGCGCCAGCTGCTGCTGTGGTCGGCACGGGCCAGGACGGTCAGTGCCAGCGAACAGCCCCGAGGCTCGCTGAGCTGCCGCAGGGAATGTGTGGGTGGGCGGTGCTCCCCTCCGTGCCACTTGCCCCAGAGCCAGGCTGACGGATGGAGTCCTGCCGGAGCAGAGGGGCAGCTGTGGCCGGGGAAGGAGACCCAGCAGGTCACCCACGGGCTCCGGCAGCCTCTGCCCCGTCAGTGAAGCCAGGATGTCCAGCCACCAGAGTTCGCCCTGCCCCCCAGTGTGACACTGCTGAGTGGGCGCTGCTGTGTCCCATTTTAGAGATGGGGAGACTGAGGCTGAAGGCCTGGCCTGAGGCCAGGTGCTGAGGGAGAGGCGGAGGGAACCAGCATACTGCCCCGCCAGGCTGCCTCCGAGGGCCCGCCACCCTGTCCAGCCTTTGGCCCGTGGGCCTGTGCGGCCCAGGCCTGCCCGCCACCTGCCCGTCTCCCTCACCTCCGACTCCACGCTTGGGTCCGGGGTGCCCACCACTACAGGGCATGCGTTTTCAGGCAGCTTGTAGCAGCATTTTGACAGGAGAGAGAGGACTCGCGAAACTCACCATCTGGCCTCTCTTGTCATTCCTTATTTATGCCCTGTTGGTTAACATCCTGCCTTCTTTTATTTTTGTGGATTCATTCATTCAGCTTTAAATTGGTTTTAATTCTCACAAGCTTGATATTTGGTGCCCAAGCTAGACCCTTCTAGCTCGCGGGGCGCAAGGAAGCCGGGGGCACCCGCTGCTCGCCTCCGCCCTGCCCCCGGGGTCCTGGCAGGAGGAGGCCACTGCCCTCCACGCCCCGTCCCCGTTCTCCTGGGTCTTGTAAACGTGTTGCTCAGTCGCTCAGTCGTGTCCGACTCTTGGTGACCCCGAGGACCGCAGCACACCAGGCCTCCCTGTCCGTCACCAGCTCCCGGAGTTTGCACAAACTCATGCCCATTGAGTCAGTGGCGCCATCCAACCATCTCCTCCTCTGTCGTCCCCTTCTCCTCCTGCCTTCAATCTCTCCCAGCATCAGGGTCTTTTCAAATGAGTCAGNCCCTGTGGACACTGGCTTCAGCTCCCCCATCCTGCCAGTCCCACAGCCCGGGCTGGGCTTCCAGATTTACAAGTGGGTGGAGAGTCCCTGACAGGGCTGCAGAGACCACAGTGTCCCCGGCTCCAGGAGGCAGGCGGCAGGGCAGGGTGAGGCCTCTCCAGCATCCAGGGCTCGGGGGGCCCTGCCGGTCCCCATCCTGCGGGAGGTGGGCAGCCGTGGGCACCCCCACTTTGGGCGGCTCTACGGTCAGCCCACTTTGGGTCGTGGTGGGGTCTGCATCCTGCAGGGAATGGTCTGTTTCTGCAAAGTCTCTGCTTTCAGATTTGTCCCCTCGGAGAAGCAACTCTTTCAGAGAAACATTAGGTGCCCCCAAACCCAGGGACACATCCAGGCCTCGCACTTGGAGGGTCCCCCACACATGCAGGTTCCCTGCTCAACACCGACCTTTCATACAAGGCGGCCTGAACATAAGGGAATTCTCGTCGCAGCTGGGAGAGCTGGGCGGGCCAGCCAGGTTGCCCTCGTGTGAGGGTCACAGTCGGGCAGAGCGACAGGTCCTCGTCCCCTGCAGGGACGGGCTGGCCAGAGGAGCGTGGCCTCTGCCCTCCCAGCAGGTGGCCCCCGCCTTGCTCCCCAGGGACCAGGAAGACCAGCTCCCAGAGCATGCCCAAAGCCCTCGAGGTGCCTCGACTCAGAAACTCCTACATTTTATGCATCTTCAAACAATCACCCCAACGAGGCTAGCAAGGCACATTTAAAGCTGTGAAGTCATTTTATGACGCGTAAAACGTGCAGCTCTACATCTGAGGGTAAATTATGGCCCTCGCCATGTCAGATCACACTTGTTCAAGCCTGAAAATCACTTCAGTCCCGAGGAAAGCGAACCTGCCCGGTGGCCGGGAGTGGGCTCCTGGGTCAGGAAACCGTGGCTCCTTCCAGCTTGAGGGTCCACGGATGACCTGGGCCAACTCCTTCACCCCAGGGAGGGAGGAAGTGAGCCCCGAGAAGGCGCTGCCGTGCCCGGAGAGACAGGAGGCCGCCACAAGAGCCGCGCGCAGCCAAGGTGGACACTTGGGGTGCACGGTGCTCCGCTGCCAGCCCGCCAGGACGACCTCCGGGCCCTCTCCTCGTGGGGCGCCGCCAGCGCTGAAGCACACCCGCCTGGGGGTCTCTACAGGCCTTCCGACGTGGGCCGCGCCTTCCCAGCTGTGAGGGGTGGTCCTCCCAGTGAGCTTCAATAATTCTGATTTCTTGCCAACACCTTGCAGTGTCTCAAACCTGACGTGCCTCCACGGGGCGATACCAGGCCACGTCTCTGAGATGGGAGCCCGGGGTCCTGGGCAGGCGGATCCTGTCTTGCTCTCCCTCACCACGCCCCACCTCCCTCTCTTGCGGGCCACCCGCCCTGCCAGGCCTTAGCAAAGCTGCCCCTTCCGCTGGGACGCCAGCCCTGCCTTCGGCCACTTCACACTTGGACTCTAAGACTCAAGTGTCACCTCCTCCCAGGAGCCTCCCCTGATTGTGAGGCTGGCATCCACCCGGCCCTACTCTGAGCTCCCATGGTCGACCATCTCATACGTGTTTTTCTCCTGTATGCAAGTCTGGCTTCCAGCCCTGCAGGGGGCAGGGGGCTCCTCCAGGGCAGATACTTAACTGCAAGCCCACCCAGGAGCTGGGCAGCTCTGAGAAGCTGTGGCAGGCAGCTCCAGTTCCCTGGGAGCGCCTGGGAAGAAGCAGGGGGCAGCGGGAGGGACGAGCCATCAGGCAAATGCGGGGAACTGGTCATCAGGGCAGTTTAAAAGCAGGCCTCTCATCTGAGGCTCAGCTTGCTTGACAGAGTGTTCTTTAAGTGGCAATACTGTGTGCTAATCTTCCCAGCCAGCTGCTCCGGTATTTGATGATTCGCTCTTCAAGGATCTCAGAGGTGAGCTCTGAGTGCTTGAGAACATAATCTCAGCTCAGTATCGTCCACTCACACAGAGCCCGCAGAGCGCTGTTGAGGCTCCGAGACTGGGGCTGCCCACGTGGGGTCACCGAGCCACACGTGGCTGTGAGCTCGCAAACGCGGCCATCAGCCACCTCTTACGTCAACGATCACGGGTTGAACGAGCGGATATTTTGGATACACTGGGTCCAGTAAAAGTACTCTCTTAAAATGCATCTGTGTGCGCTCAGCTGCCCTGTTGTGTCTGACTCTGTGACCCCGCCGACTGTGGCCTGCCAGGCTCCTCTGTCCATGGGATTTCCCAGGCAAGAGTACTGGAGTGGGTTGCCATTTCCTCCTCCAGGGGATCGTCCCGACCCAGGGATCAAACTCTCGTCTCCTGCGTTGGCAGGCAGATTCTTCACCACTGAGCCACCCGTTTCTTTTTCTCTTTCTGATGCAGCTACTAGAAAATTCTAACGATCACCAGGCAACCCGTGTTTGCTTTCTCCTGGACAGTGCTGCTACGGCCCTGGCAGGGTGTCTCTCCCTTCCCTCTGCGGCTCCCGAAAGTGTGCAGTAACCGGCTGGTGGCTGAACGCACACACGACTCACTGACAGAACGGAAGCGTTCTTGGGGCCACGCACACCTGGCGGTCCCTCCCTAGGGCCCAGACCTTTCACGGGGCTCCGGCCGCCCGTGGAGCCAGAGCTGGACTTTCTCCAAACAGCTGTGACGCGTCCGAGGTCTGGCAGAGCAGCAGGGCCCTTGGAGACGCAAGCTGAGCATCCTTTCTGACCCCTGGTCAGAGCCCGGCGGAAAGAACGAGCCAGTTCTGCTGGAAACGCCACCCCCTCGCTCCCTGTCACCGCTGGGCATCAGATCCAGGCCACCGCCCGGCCCCGCCCCCAGGAGAGGCCAGGTAAGAAGAGACGTTTCTGTTTATGTCATGTAAATTGCCATAGTGGATAAGTACGAGTCCCCAGTCCGCAGAGACAAGACGCTAGGAAATCTTGATTTTCAGTGAAAGGAGAAGGGGAGGCGGGAAAGCATGAAAAATTTATTAACCTGGAGCCTCTGGGACCAAACCGCAAGTTAAAGACTCAAAGCCATCCCCCTTCCCTATAACGTATGATTTACGTTTGCAATAACGGGCGCCATACGGAACTCATTGGATTAAGCAGGCTCACTCTTAATGTCACGGAATAATATTATTGAACCGCACAAAGGCTCCCGTCCCCCGGACCGGCTTCTCCGAGCGGGAGGAGTTCCATCCTGTGTGTCGGTGTGAGGGGTCAGGCAGCAGTGGAACTAGGGGAGGAGGGGGAGACGGCTGTGCGCCCAGCACACCGCACGGGAGTCCTCAAGCCTGGGCAGGCCCCCGGGACCAGGCAGGGACCCCCGGGGGCGGCAGCGGAGCAGGGGGCCTGGCGGGTACTCAGGAGGCTGTACAAGGTGGGCCCCGCTGTCCCGGGACCCGCAGCCTCTGCTGGCCCCTGAGGCATGTTTCCGGAGGACACGGACCCCCAGCTTTGGCTTGAGGGTGACTCCGGAGAAATGGCCTGACACTCAGCGCTGGGCAGGGGCCTCCCCCGGGGTCCCCGGGCCCCACATCCACAGAGCCAGCCCCAGATGGAGTCAAGGGGCATCAAACTGGGGTCTCGACACAGCAAGAGCACAGCATGCCCCGCTCCCGCTGTGATCACAACTCTGGCTCTCAGTCTGAGCCGAACGATGCGGGAGAGAGAGGCCGTGAGGCTCCCTAGGAGCAGTGACCAGTTATCGGGGAACAAAGGAACGTCTGCTGGCAAACGGGGACCAGTCCCCTCGGCAGGTCGTCGCCTGGCCCGAGGGCCGTGGGCCCGCCACCTCGTGAGACACGTGGGCCCCCGCCACGGCCCGGGCAAAGCCATGATCTCTCCGCCTCGGTCCCCTGCCGGCTGCATGGAGCCCCGCACCAGGCCACCGCCGACGTCTCAGAAGCCAACCTTCTCTTCCAGAAGAGCCCCCACCCAGGGATTCCCGCCAGTCCCGGGGGAGGACTCCGGATCCCTCAGGTGAAACAGCCGCTAGGGGTGGCCGGGCCAGGCTGCGCGTGACGGCCCAGGCAGACCTCAGAGGGGAAAGGCGGGGACAGAGGCAGGCCGGACCAAGGCTTCGGGAAGCGGGGGACACCCCGGCGGCTCCAGGAGGCCCCAGCCTGGAGCCTCAGTCCAGCCCCGGCCCGCGTCAGGCCAGGAGACAGCCCTGAATCACCAGCCGCCCCTGCCCGTGGCCTGTGCTCCCTGGGGCCCAGCTTCTGGAAAAGCGCCTTCCTTCCCCAGAGCGGCCTCGCCAGCCCAGAGAGGCACGGGCCCAGCCCCACCCCGACGGCAGCGCTGAAAGCCCAGCCCTCCTCACGCCTGGCCTTGGGGAGGAAGCCGCAGCCGTGCCACCATGAGAACGTGGGTGAAGCACTGCGACCCTCTGGCAGGGGGAGCGCGCCCCCCTCAGCCCTGCGCAGACGGCTGAGGCGGGCTCCCGTCCCGGGGAGACCCCCCCGGCCCCCCTCCCCTTTCAGCCCCACCCCCACGGGTCAGCTCACCTGGCCCCCGGGAATCGGGGTTCAGCCCCACTTTGAGAGGAGATTGAGGCCTCGAGAGGGCCTCTCTGGCCCAGGGTCTCTTGCTGTTGGGGTAGAACTGGGACGCCACCCTCTCTTCCTCCCGCAGGAGTCAGCTGGGGGTCAGGGTTCTGGGCCCGGTGTGTCTCCAGGCCCTTTTGGCTTCAGTTCCCAGCAGAGCTGGCCTCTAGGGGCTGGGGACCAGCCTCAGGCCTCACTGCTGACCCTGGGGGCAGCTGGGGCTCCGTTTTCACTGTGAGGTCACCGGCAGGGAGACTGAGGTCGGCCTGTCCCCAGCCTAGCCCTGGAGGTCTGGCCTCCACGCCATGATGCGGGCTGCTCATGGTGCCGTCCTGCCGTCGGCCCTGCCCCAGGCGGGGTTGGTGGCTGCGGGAGGCTGGGGGCACTGCTGTTGAGCATTCACAGGCTCCGCATGTCTCTCCAGCTCAGGAGTCTGAGCAGTGGTCTGGGCGTGGTGTTTGCATGGGGTGGTGTCCAGGAGCGCAGCCCTGAGGCCCCGGTGATTCCGATGAAAGCCGAGGCCTGGAGCCCGGCCCTGAGGCTTGGCCCGGCCCTCAGCCCTGCCGAGTCCAAGGTGAGCAACCAACCGCAGGGCTGGACAGCTGGCCCGAGCCCAGTCCTCCCTGCCCGGGGCCACCTCCAGACCCAGCGCTGGCGCCGTGCAGAAGGGCTGCAGTCCAGCTCTGTGCTCCCAAGTGGCCAAGCTGGACCCCCAGGGCCCCTTGCCCAGGGTGAGGTGGGCAGCGGTCCTGCCCTTGTTCCCACGGGAGCCCAGAGTGGCCTGGGCGTGTGCACCTACTGTGTGCCACCCTCTCGAGGCTGGGCTCCAGCGACCAGTCCTGTGGGTGGGCGGGCAGGGCAGGGATGGAGGCCCTTGCAGGCAGAGGTCCGCGCCCCTTCACGAGGAGGGGGCATTTGAAGCAGCTGACCGGGAGGAGTGAGCAGAGCCAGGGTGGACGGGTCTGGGCGGCGGAGGCCCAGGCCCAGGCAGATACTCGAGGGAGGAGGGGAGGGGGCTGGGTATCCCTGTGCGCGCGAGAGGGGCGGGGCGGGGAGGAAGGCCGTGTGGGGAGCGGTGGGCAGGCTGGGCGGCTCTGGGGTCTTGGGTGGGACCGCTGGCCCAGACTGCTTCCTCCTCGGAGCCGGGCCTGTTCATCCGCCCCTGAGCCACAGCTCCTGTCTATGAACCCCGCCACCTCTCCCTGCCCAGCGAGGCTGGGCCTGGGCGCAGTCCCCCAGCCGAGGGGGCTCCCCGAGAGACAGAGTGAGAGCTGTCTGTGCAAGTTCTGCCGGTGAGAACAGCGCTGCCCGAGGCCTTGGGCCGCAGGCTGTCTGGGGGCGGGCCACGCAGGATGTGACTCTGGGAACGCTCCCCTGTGGCTGTGTGGCCTCCCGTTCCCTGATGGACGTTTCCAGGGCATTCCATCCAGGTGGGGCCCTGGCAGGTCGCCAGGATTTCCTGCCCAGGCCTAGCAGGTATCCTCTTGGAAGAAGTCAAGAGGTCCTGAAAGGAAAACAGCCACGTGGCCTCAGGGGCTGGGCTCTGCTTGCCGGGGGAGTCGGCCCTCGGACCTCTGGCCTTTCTGCTGCGAGAGGCTGCCATTCTGAGAAGCAGGCCGGAAAGTCAGGCCTCTGTTCAGCCTCGTGGCTGCTGAGAAACTGTCCCCCCTTCTCAGCAGCAGCCCCAGGCCCCTCCCCACTGGCCCCGGACAGTGGGCTATGGGCAACTGTGCCATCCTGCCGCGAGGTCAGCTTCCTCCTCTGCCTTGCTGGGGTTCTGGAAACAAGGGCCGGAACAGCCTGGCTGGGCTCCGGAGGTCCCCTCGGGTCTCCCCCGGCCGCCTGGAGCCGGCCGCGCCTCTTCCCCAACCCGCACCTTTGCTGGACCTGCCTCCGCTGAGGTCACTTTGGCTTAAGGTCCTGGTCATGGCCCCTGGGCCGGCCCATCGGTCACTCTGTCCCCCTGCCCTGCCCAGGTCCTGCCCCACTGGCCCTTCGGCTCCTCCCGGCTCGGCCCAGCCGCCCGGAGACCTCGCCCCCGCGTGTGCAGGGCATGAGTGGCTCTGCCCGCCTCTCTGGGCTGCCTCCTCCGGCCCCTGAATCTTGACCACAGGCATCTTCACCCTCGCTTCCTCCTCCTTGTGTGCCAGGCCCTGTGGGGGGCACGTCCACACCGCGTGTCTCTGTGTGTGAGGTGGGCGGTGCGCCCCCATTTTACAGGCATGTTCACTGAGGTCCCTGGGCAAACTCGGGCCAGGAAGCTTAAGGTGCGGCCGATTCCAGCCCCGTCTGTCTGATGCGAGGCCGGACTCTGAACCCAGGGTACACTCTGCTCCCTGGATCAGCTCCCCGCCGGAAGCCTTCCCCGTCCCTCCTCCTCCTCCCGCTTCTGAGCCTTCATGGCCCCAGCCTGGCAGCCCCCGGCGGCCTTGGCAGTGGGTGTGGGTGGGGAGGCCCCCGTGCAGCCCCGGTTCCAGGGCCTGTTGGTGTGGGTGCCTGGCTGGCCCAGAGGGGAGAAGCCGGATTTTGTGCTTGTTTGGACAGCCGGGCTGTTTAGCCAGAAAGCTGTTTTTAATAAGAATCCTGGTGCTTCAAGGCCTCCCAGCCAATTAGCAGGCAGCACCCAGGTGACTCTTTGAATAATTAAACGGGCCTGTCGGGGCCTTTGGGCTGCAGTTTGATGTGCCTTTAAAGTCTGTCTGATGCCATTTCCCTGGCGATCGGCTGCCACGGCGGGTGTGGCCCGGTGCCCTGTGGCCGCGAGTACCCTCCCCCAGCCCTCTGCTCCCCCGGCACCTGCCTGGGCCGCGGGGGGAGCTCCGAGGGCTCCAAGGTGACGCTAGCGCTGGAAACAGGCAGCGCTGTCCACATGGGCAGGAGCGGGCGGCCGGCTCGCCCCGGTTTTAGCCCTGGAATCCCCGCATCCTCAGGGACTCCCTCGTCCAGGGCAAGCTGTGCAGCGGTCACCCCTGCAGGACACCCGGCGCCCCCAGGCCTCAGGCCGCGCGCTGAGAAGCCAGGGCCCCGGCCCCTCTCTCGGACGCCCCCGGCGGGCCCGGGAGGACCGGGGCGTCTGCGGACGATGCGGTTATGTGATGCTGCCAGTGAACGCTGAGCTTGGAGGTCACTTTGCAGGGAGCACTTTTCTGAGTCGCGTCTCCACGTTCCTCCCTGCACGTGCCAATCAAGGGGCCGAGGGGGAAGAGCTGTCTTAGCCCGGATCACTTTCTCCTGAAAAGTGGAAAAATAAACCCCGTGTGCTAGGTTCTCCGAGCGGCGCTGAGGGTTCAGAGCCCAGCGCCGCCCTGGAGCGTAGCCTCACCTGAATGGGGACGCTGGTCTGTCGAGGTGGCCGTCTTCCTCCAGAGCTCGGCGGGGGCAACGGAAGACCCCGGGACAGGGCTGGAGGCTCCCGGGCGAGGCACGCTTTCCAGTCGTAACAGAAGCCTAGGATGTGTGGGTCTGCCTGTCTGGGGCCCTGGACTTGGACCGAGATGAGCCCCCAGAAGGGGAGGGAAGGTGACCCAGGCATCATACTCGGGTCACTCACTGGGCACGAGGGCCGGGGTCGAGGGGCTTCTGTGTGTTGTCTTATTTAATCTTGACAGTGACGACCACCCCATTCTACAGCTGGGAAAACTGAGGCTCAGAGAGGGAGAGGGATAGGACCCTGCTCAGGGTCACACAGCGAGGGGGCCTCTGGGCTCGGAGGGCCTCTCGTTGGCTCCTGGGCCGTCTGTCGTCCTGTTACCCAGCCCTGCTGCCCGGCGCACTGGTCTTCCGGGTACACACCCCGCGGGGCCCCGGGGCCCCAGCCGCACAGGGTCTTAAGAGTCCACGTCCTGCAGGGCCCCGTGGTCCCAGCCGCACAGGGTCTTAAGAGTCCACGTCCTGCGGGGCCCCGTGGTCCCAGCCGCACAGGGTCTTGAGAGTCCACGTCCTGCGGGGCCCCGGGGTCCCAGCCGCACAGGTCTTCTGCGTCCGCACCCCGGGTCCCAGCTGGTGTGTGCCGCCTTCAGGCCGGGACCCCGGAGCAGCAGGTCCGCCCCCGCCCTGACCGCACATCCCTCCCCGTGCAGCCGCAGACGCGGCCGCGCACGGGGGCACTTCCCAGAGGCCCCGGTTTTCCAGCAGATTCTCACGGAAGTCCCGCGGGCAAGGACCAGAGCCTGGTTTACTGGTCCTGGAGCCACGGTCACGCTGCACCTTCTCCCTGAGGCAGGGATGGGCAGCCCCCGAGCCGGGCTCAGAGCAGGTGCCTGGAAACGGCTCGACAGACGAAGGCTGGAGGGGGCGGCGTGCCCGCAGCGGGGACCCTGTGCCCCACCCTCCCGAGGGTGCTCTGTTTTGGGACCTTATCCCTCCAGCGGGCGATCTGTCAGCGTCCGGCAGTGGGGCTGCCCACCGCGGCCAGGCTGGCCACAGCCGAGGTTGTGAACCTTGGCCTTGGAGTGGAGGCGTAATTTGGGGGAAGCAGCGACCTGATCCTCTTATTCCCCCGGGAGGGTGGGGTGCTGCGTGGACTCGACGCTGCCCGACGCGCAGGCCTGGAGGGGTTTTCTGGGCCCCTGGCAGCTTTTCTGCTTCCGGCCCGGCATCCCCTTAATCCCCTCGGGGTGTGAGTGGGAGACTCGGCTGCCCAGGAGCCGGGCACCAGGAAACGCGTCCTTAGGAGGGGTCTGACGGCATCTGAGGACCCGGTCCCCGCCCCTGCCAACCTGGATGACCACACCGTGTGGCCCCTGGTCACGTCCGTGTCCTTCTGCCATTCCTGCTTCTCAGCGCCCCCTTTTCAAGAACAACTGAATACGCCGAGAGCGTCTGGCCGTCTGGTCAGGCTGAGGAGTGGGTCGGTGGGGGCTCTGAGACAGAAGGATGGAGCTGGGCCTTCTTGCAGGTGACCCCAGGGTCAGCCCTGCCCCAGCCCCTCACAGGTTTGAAGTTCCGGCTGGAATGTGGCCCCAGAGACCCCCTCTGTGGTGGCCCCGGGTGTGGAGTCAGGGTCAGTGCTGAAAAGTCACAGCTCAG
This sequence comes from Oreotragus oreotragus, assembly GCA_006410675.1. NCBI lineage: Eukaryota > Metazoa > Chordata > Mammalia > Artiodactyla > Bovidae > Oreotragus > Oreotragus oreotragus. Next base: position 505,071 of record SJYX01001557.1, on the reverse strand, counting down.
GGCTGACTGGGGCAGCTCTGCCCAGCTTCTCAGAGGCGCTTCTTGAAGATGCTCCCTTGCCTCTAGTTCAGGGCTGCCATTTGCTGTTTTCTGGGGGGAAGGGCAGCTTGAGAGTCAGTTCAGTTCAGTTGCTCGGTCGTGTCCGACTCTTTGCGATCCCATGGACCGCAGCACGCCCGGCCTCCCTGTCCATCACCAACTCCCAGAGCTTGCTCAAACTCATGTCCATAGAGTTGATGATGCCATCCAACCTTCTCATCCTCTGTCGCCCCCTTCTCCTCCTACCTTCAATCTTTCCCAGCATCAGGCTGTTTTCCAGTGAGTCAGCTCTTCACATCAGGTGGCCAAAGTATTGGAGTTTCAGCTTCAGCATCAGTTCTTCCAGTGAATATTCAGGACTGATTTTCTTTAGGATGGGCTGGTTGGATCTCCTTGCAGTCCAAGGGACTCTCAAGAGTCTTCTCCAGCACCACAGTTCAAAAACATCAATTCTTCGGTGCTCAGCTTTCTTTATGGTCCAGCTCTCACATCCATACATGACCACCGGAAAACCATAGCCCTGCCTGGAGAACCCTAGCTCAGTGATGTCTGACATCTGCCCCTCTGCCCACCCATCCATCCTTCCGCCCTTACCCCACTGTGCACTCACCTCATTCATCTGTCCATCAGCCCACACTGCCATCCCCTCCCACCCACCTGTTCTAGACATCCACCCACGCATCCATCTGTCCATCCATCCATCCATCTGTCTTTTCATTCACCCATTTATCCATCTATCCATCCATGTCACCATAGTGTCAGGCACTGTCCTAGGCAGAAGTGGACCCAGGCTGAAACAGCAGTCAAGTTTGCCCACCCGAGGTGCATGCTGCCAGGACCTGGGTGAATGGGGTAGTCAGAGGCTGGAGGTAGCGAGCACGTGGGGGCAGTGGGGAGAGGGGGGTTGAAGGCCAGAGGGTCGGCAAGGCATCCCCTACCCCCTACCTTCCTGTCCCATCCCCGGGCTGGCCTCAGCGGCCAGGGTGCGCGGCCCCACGTCTTCCCCGGTGGGCTGTCCACCCCGTTCTCTCTGCCCCACCCTGGCTGCAGCCTGGCTTTGTTTGGCTGCGGCAGAAATTAATTGGATTTGCAGCCTCATTCTCAAGGGTGTTTGCGGCCCCCAACAGGGATGCTGAACAGCAGCAGGAAGCGTTTTGCAGACAGCAGGGTAGTTCTGCCTTTAACGTCCTTGTTTCATCTCTGTTGCGTGGAACAGAAAGGAGATGAAAAGGGGTGTAAACCTGGGCAGCAACAGAGGCATGCAAAAGAGAACTTACGAGACAATCACACACATGACGGATTTTTTTTTTTGAGACTAAACGTTTTGAAATTACTCCTCTATTTTCTTTTAGTGAGCACTGACTTCCTGTTTGTCTGGAAGGAAACAAGATGCTTAAATATTCTGGGGGCGCTTAAGCCTTAAGGAGGCGTCAGAAGTTACTTTTCTGGGGTGGCATTAACTGGCCTGGCTGAGAGGATGAGGGTGAGCAGAAATAAGGGATAGCAGCTGCCAGTGTTGGGGCCCTACTAAACGCAGAACAGGCCCCCATCTTACAGCCAGCCTTCAGGACAACGCAATAAGGGGTTATTTCTTTGAAAAACTTTTTATTTTGTGCTGGGGTAGGTATAGCGGACTAGCAGCGTTACGATAGTTCCAGGTGAGCAGCAAAGGGACTCAGCCAGACCCACACATGTAACCTTTCTCCCCCAAAGCCCCCTCCCATCCAGGCTGCCGCATAACAGTGAGCAGACTTCCTATGCTATAAAATAGGTCCTTGTCGGTCAGCCGTTTTAAGTACAGTGCGCACAGGTCTGTAAAGGGGTTACTTCTGCCTCTACGTTCCAGGGGAGAGAACTGAGACCCCGAGAGGGTAGGTAGCTGGTCCAAGGTTGCACAGCAAGCCGGCGGTGGGCCTAGGGCTCCGGTCCCCTGGGTGTGCCTTACTCCAAAGCCTTTCCTGTCCAAGGGAATTCTGCAGCCATGCAGTGCTCAGCACTCAACACTTGGACCGCAGTGGCCTGAACTAAGGTCCCGCACTCCACAGAGCATGACCAAGAGCAATTTTTTTTTTTTAGTGAAAAATAAAAAAATGCTTTTCCTCTCCTAACCTGCCTGTGTCTCAGCTCACCTGGCAGAGCAGGTGGGTTTCACCTGAACGTCTCATCTGCTTGAGAGTAGAGCCCTGTGTTAAGAGAGTATAGGATAGGACTGTAGCAGTTGATTAGTGATGCCTGTCCGGGCACCCCCAGGGTGAGAGGTGACGTGTGTGCCCTGGGTTTGCTGACGCCCTGAGCTGGAAAGTGGAGAGCTTCATGATGCAGAGCACAGATGCATCCCCACTGTTAGAAAATCCACGTGGAGCTCGTGGGGTAAAGTGACTTGGGCTGTGAGTACAGCCTAGTGTAGACACGGTCCTGCCCACTCTGCCTTGTCCAGCCTGTGCCCCTGACCCTGCCATTCCCCTGCTCCGGGGAGGGTCCTCGCCAGCCATCCCCCTGCCATTCCCCTGCTCCAGGGAGGGTCCTCGCCAGCCACCGCCATGCCATTGCCCTGCTCTGGGGAGGGTCCTCGCCAGCCACCCCTCTGCCATTCCCCTGCTCCGGGGAGGGTCCTCGCCAGCCACCCCCATGCCATTCCCCTGCTCCGGGGAGGGTCCTCGCCAGCCACCCCCGTGCCATTCCCCTGCTCCGGGGAGGGTCCTCGCCAGCCCAGGGGTGAGCAGACGAGCTCTTTCTGCTGGAGTGGAGTGCACCCAGCTGACAGGGTCCATGCGAGGCTGGTCATGGCAGCAGGGTGTCCTGCTGGTGGGGGTGGGCTGGCGCTCCATCTCTGGGTCCTGCAGTCACATCTCAGCCTGGCCTGGAATTTTCTGTGATCAGTAGGGTGGGGGCTGGAACCATTGGCCGTTGGGGGTCAGTTAGGAAACCAGAGCTCGGTTCCAGCACCCCTGGGATCTGGATCGGCCTCCAGTTCCGCTGTGTTGTGGAGGGATTTCCTGGCTGGAAGCCTGGCTGGGTCGGTGAGGGTCCCGGTCCTGCTGGGGGCACAGGCGTCTGATGGCCTGTGCCTCTCCCCATGACCTGAAGACACACATCTCTCCTCCTTCCTTGTTGTCACGTGATGCCCGGTGGGGGGTGCTGTTGTCATGGTGATGGGAGGGAGGGGGAGCTGGTCTACAGAGAGGTCGGGCTGGGCCCCTCGCAAGCTGTTGCCAGGAAGCCGCAGGCGATGGGGACCCCCGGTCTGGCAGGTCTGCCTTGGGGCTCAGACGCGGGCCGTGCAGGTCTGTGACGGAGCTGGGCGGGGCCTAGGTCTCCAGCTCCCAGCTCAGCGGCTCCCTGTGCTGGGGGATGCATGGGGGGCCGGGCATGGCTGTGGCCCCCACCTCCACCCGTGGCTTCTTTGCGCGGATCACGCTCTCCCGTTCGCAGACCTGTCCCGTTTCCTCCAGTTTGGGAGCTGGGGTCGCCTCCGGATGGTGGTAGGGGGGTGACAGGCCGGGGTTCACCCACCTTCCTGAGAGGACGTCCTGTAGGCGGTGTGGCGCCCGTGCCCCTTCCTGCGAGCCCGGCCGGCCCAGGGCTCCGCGTCACCCCCGTCTCAGGCGCTGGGCAGCGGGGCTGGCTCCGCCCCTTTTCTGGGAGTCAGGCCCAGGTTCTGCAGGAGTGGCAGGTGTGCCTGAGCCCCCTTTTCCTCCCCGTGAGCTCTCCTCCCACAGATTCCGAACGGCCCAGGGGGCCCCCTGTCTGCTGGTGAGGACCCTGGCTGCCCCCGCCCCCGCCACCACGCTGGGAAGCTTTCTGACGCCCGGCCTGTCTCCTAATCCTCCCAGGTGCATCGTAGGGTCACAGAGTTGGCAGGGACCCTGGGCATCCCCCAAATACAGAACTGGGAGGTCTTCATGGAAGAAATAAAGGGCCTCAAGTACAGGAAAGTCTGGGTTTGCACCCTGACCCCCACCCCCTAAAGACAGGCTCTCACACTCCACCACGAGGCATGCAGGGGGGCCCGGGTCCCTGTGTCTGGGCTCCCTGACGTGTGAAGGCAGGACTGTGACTCGGATGGAAGCTTCCTGCACCCCTGACCTTGTTCCCTCGTTCGCCAGCAGGCGCTCCGGGGCCTGGACGGAAGGACCGAGCTCCGTGGTGCCCGGGGCCGGGCCGGGCTGGGCCTGGGGACCTCCCGCTTGGCACCTCTGCTTTGAGGGCCCCGTCTCACACACCGTGTCACACGCACCTGTTTCTTTCCATGACCTGCTCACCGCCCCGTCTGTCTCCGCAGGCCCTTCCCCTCGGAGGAGACCACGGAGAATGATGAGGACGTGTACCGCAGCCTGGAGGAGCTGGCAGAGTAAGGAGCCGGCGGGGGGGGGGGAGGGGCGGGGGGCCGGGCCGGGGGGGCGGGGGGGGGTGGGCTGAGGGGGGCGCGCTCCCCCTGCCAGAGGGTCGCAGTGCTTCACCCACGTTCTCATGGTGGCACGGCTGCGGCTTCCTCCCCAAGGCCAGGCGTGAGGAGGGCTGGGCTTTCAGCGCTGCCGTCGGGGTGGGGCTGGGCCCGTGCCTCTCTGGGCTGGCGAGGCCGCTCTGGGGAAGGAAGGCGCTTTTCCAGAAGCTGGGCCCCAGGGAGCACAGGCCACGGGCAGGGGCGGCTGGTGATTCAGGGCTGTCTCCTGGCCTGACGCGGACCGGGGCTGGACTGAGGCTCCAGGCTGGGGCCTCCTGGAGCCGCCGGGGTGTCCCCCGCTTCCCGAAGCCTTGGTCCGGCCTGCCTCTGTCCCCGCCTTTCCCCTCTGAGGTCTGCCTGGGCCGTCACGCGCAGCCTGGCCCGGCCACCCCTAGCGGCTGTTTCACCTGAGGGATCCGGAGTCCTCCCCCGGGACTGGCGGGAATCCCTGGGTGGGGGCTCTTCTGGAAGAGAAGGTTGGCTTCTGAGACGTCGGCGGTGGCCTGGTGCGGGGCTCCATGCAGCCGGCAGGGGACCGAGGCGGAGAGATCATGGCTTTGCCCGGGCCGTGGCGGGGGCCCACGTGTCTCACGAGGTGGCGGGCCCACGGCCCTCGGGCCAGGCGACGACCTGCCGAGGGGACTGGTCCCCGTTTGCCAGCAGACGTTCCTTTGTTCCCCGATAACTGGTCACTGCTCCTAGGGAGCCTCACGGCCTCTCTCTCCCGCATCGTTCGGCTCAGACTGAGAGCCAGAGTTGTGATCACAGCGGGAGCGGGGCATGCTGTGCTCTTGCTGTGTCGAGACCCCAGTTTGATGCCCCTTGACTCCATCTGGGGCTGGCTCTGTGGATGTGGGGCCCGGGGACCCCGGGGGAGGCCCCTGCCCAGCGCTGAGTGTCAGGCCATTTCTCCGGAGTCACCCTCAAGCCAAAGCTGGGGGTCCGTGTCCTCCGGAAACATGCCTCAGGGGCCAGCAGAGGCTGCGGGTCCCGGGACAGCGGGGCCCACCTTGTACAGCCTCCTGAGTACCCGCCAGGCCCCCTGCTCCGCTGCCGCCCCCGGGGGTCCCTGCCTGGTCCCGGGGGCCTGTCCAGGCTTGAGGACTCCCGTGCGGTGTGCTGGGCGCACAGCCGTCTCCCCCTCCTCCTCTAGTTCCACTGCTGCCTGACCCCTCACACCGACACACAGGATGGAACTCCTCCCGCTCGGAGAAGCCGGTCCGGGGGACGGGAGCCTTTGTGCGGTTCAATAATATTATTCCGTGACATTAAGAGTGAGCCTGCTTAATCCAATGAGTTCCGTATGGCGCCCGTTATTGCAAACGTAAATCATACGTTATAGGGAAGGGGGATGGCTTTGAGTCTTTAACTTGCGGTTTGGTCCCAGAGGCTCCAGGTTAATAAATTTTTCATGCTTTCCCGCCTCCCCTTCTCCTTTCACTGAAAATCAAGATTTCCTAGCGTCTTGTCTCTGCGGACTGGGGACTCGTACTTATCCACTATGGCAATTTACATGACATAAACAGAAACGTCTCTTCTTACCTGGCCTCTCCTGGGGGCGGGGCCGGGCGGTGGCCTGGATCTGATGCCCAGCGGTGACAGGGAGCGAGGGGGTGGCGTTTCCAGCAGAACTGGCTCGTTCTTTCCGCCGGGCTCTGACCAGGCGTCAGAAAGGATGCTCAGCTTGCGTCTCCAAGGGCCCTGCTGCTCTGCCAGACCTCGGACGCGTCACAGCTGTTTGGAGAAAGTCCAGCTCTGGCTCCACGGGTGGCCGGAGCCCCGTGAAAGGTCTGGGCCCTAGGGAGGGACCGCCAGGTGTGCGTGGCCCCAAGAACGCTTCCGTTCTGTCAGTGAGTCGTGTGTGCGTTCAGCCACCAGCCGGTTACTGCACACTTTCGGGAGCCGCAGAGGGAAGGGAGAGACACCCTGCCAGGGCCGTAGCAGCACTGTCCAGGAGAAAGCAAACACGAGTTGCCTGGTGATCGTTAGAATTTTCTAGTAGCTGCATCAGAAAGAGAAAAAGAAATGGGTGGCTCAGTGGTGAAGAATCTGCCTGCCAACGCAGGAGACGTGAGTTTGATCCCTGGGTCGGGACGATCCCCTGGAGGAGGACAATGGCAACCCACTCCAGTACTCTTGCCTGGGAAATCCCATGGACAGAGGAGCCTGGCAGGCCACAGTCGGCGGGGTCACAGAGTCAGACACAACAGGGCAGCTGAGCGCACACAGATGCATTTTAAGAGAGTACTTTTACTGGACCCAGTGTATCCAAAATATCCGCTCGTTCAACCCGTGATCGTTGACGTAAGAGGTGGCTGATGGCCGCGTTTGCGAGCTCACAGCCACGTGTGGCTCGGTGACCCCACGTGGGCAGCCCCAGTCTCGGAGCCTCAACAGCGCTCTGCGGGCTCTGTGTGAGTGGACGATACTGAGCTGAGATTATGTTCTCAAGCACTCAGAGCTCACCTCTGAGATCCTTGAAGAGCGAATCATCAAATACCGGAGCAGCTGGCTGGGAAGATTAGCACACAGTATTGCCACTTAAAGAACACTCTGTCAAGCAAGCTGAGCCTCAGATGAGAGGCCTGCTTTTAAACTGCCCTGATGACCAGTTCCCCGCATTTGCCTGATGGCTCGTCCCTCCCGCTGCCCCCTGCTTCTTCCCAGGCGCTCCCAGGGAACTGGAGCTGCCTGCCACAGCTTCTCAGAGCTGCCCAGCTCCTGGGTGGGCTTGCAGTTAAGTATCTGCCCTGGAGGAGCCCCCTGCCCCCTGCAGGGCTGGAAGCCAGACTTGCATACAGGAGAAAAACACGTATGAGATGGTCGACCATGGGAGCTCAGAGTAGGGCCGGGTGGATGCCAGCCTCACAATCAGGGGAGGCTCCTGGGAGGAGGTGACACTTGAGTCTTAGAGTCCAAGTGTGAAGTGGCCGAAGGCAGGGCTGGCGTCCCAGCGGAAGGGGCAGCTTTGCTAAGGCCTGGCAGGGCGGGTGGCCCGCAAGAGAGGGAGGTGGGGCGTGGTGAGGGAGAGCAAGACAGGATCCGCCTGCCCAGGACCCCGGGCTCCCATCTCAGAGACGTGGCCTGGTATCGCCCCGTGGAGGCACGTCAGGTTTGAGACACTGCAAGGTGTTGGCAAGAAATCAGAATTATTGAAGCTCACTGGGAGGACCACCCCTCACAGCTGGGAAGGCGCGGCCCACGTCGGAAGGCCTGTAGAGACCCCCAGGCGGGTGTGCTTCAGCGCTGGCGGCGCCCCACGAGGAGAGGGCCCGGAGGTCGTCCTGGCGGGCTGGCAGCGGAGCACCGTGCACCCCAAGTGTCCACCTTGGCTGCGCGCGGCTCTTGTGGCGGCCTCCTGTCTCTCCGGGCACGGCAGCGCCTTCTCGGGGCTCACTTCCTCCCTCCCTGGGGTGAAGGAGTTGGCCCAGGTCATCCGTGGACCCTCAAGCTGGAAGGAGCCACGGTTTCCTGACCCAGGAGCCCACTCCCGGCCACCGGGCAGGTTCGCTTTCCTCGGGACTGAAGTGATTTTCAGGCTTGAACAAGTGTGATCTGACATGGCGAGGGCCATAATTTACCCTCAGATGTAGAGCTGCACGTTTTACGCGTCATAAAATGACTTCACAGCTTTAAATGTGCCTTGCTAGCCTCGTTGGGGTGATTGTTTGAAGATGCATAAAATGTAGGAGTTTCTGAGTCGAGGCACCTCGAGGGCTTTGGGCATGCTCTGGGAGCTGGTCTTCCTGGTCCCTGGGGAGCAAGGCGGGGGCCACCTGCTGGGAGGGCAGAGGCCACGCTCCTCTGGCCAGCCCGTCCCTGCAGGGGACGAGGACCTGTCGCTCTGCCCGACTGTGACCCTCACATGAGGGCAACCTGGCTGGCCCGCCCAGCTCTCCCAGCTGCGACGAGAATTCCCTTATGTTCAGGCCGCCTTGTATGAAAGGTCGGTGTTGAGCAGGGAACCTGCATGTGTGGGGGACCCTCCAAGTGCGAGGCCTGGATGTGTCCCTGGGTTTGGGGGCACCTAATGTTTCTCTGAAAGAGTTGCTTCTCCGAGGGGACAAATCTGAAAGCAGAGACTTTGCAGAAACAGACCATTCCCTGCAGGATGCAGACCCCACCACGACCCAAAGTGGGCTGACCGTAGAGCCGCCCAAAGTGGGGGTGCCCACGGCTGCCCACCTCCCGCAGGATGGGGACCGGCAGGGCCCCCCGAGCCCTGGATGCTGGAGAGGCCTCACCCTGCCCTGCCGCCTGCCTCCTGGAGCCGGGGACACTGTGGTCTCTGCAGCCCTGTCAGGGACTCTCCACCCACTTGTAAATCTGGAAGCCCAGCCCGGGCTGTGGGACTGGCAGGATGGGGGAGCTGAAGCCAGTGTCCACAGGGCACATGGGGGTCTGTCCCCACATACCCTGCCCTGCCGCCTGCCTCCTGGAGCCGGGGACACTGTGGTCTCTGCAGCCCTGTCGGGGGACTCTCCACCCACTTGTAAATCTGGAAGCCCAGCCCGGGCTATGGGACTGGCAGGATGGGGGAGCTGAAGCCAGTGTCCACAGGGCACACGGGGGTCTGTCCCCACGCTGAGCCCAGCAGCTAAGGGGCAGAGTGGCTCTGAAGTGAGTCCCCCTTAGAAGTCCTGGCCGTCCCCTAGGGCGGCCAGGTAGAGTCCCACGCGACCTGGCCCCTGCAGTTCTCACGCTTCAGCTCTCCTAAGCCCACAGCAGCTATCCGAGCAGTGATGACCTGGGTCAGACCTCAGTGGGCCAGGAGACCAGGAGGGCTTCCTGGAGGAAGGGGTACTGCAAGAGTACAGAAGCTGCAGAGGGTCTGCTGAGATGTGACTTAGGAAGCCCACCCCCACCCCCACCAGGCTGGCCGCTGCCTCATTTGGGGCTGGGGTCCTGGAGACGCTGGGGCTTGGCTGTGTCTGTTACTCGGGACCCGAGGGCTGGCCGTCCGGGCCCCAAAGTCACCGTGTGTGTCCCTGTAGTCTAGACAAGCTGCCCGACGCTCCCTGCCCTCCCAGAACCGGCTGCTGGACGGCTGGGCAGGGGCAGCCCGTCCACACCCTCTCCAGTGAACAGGGCCGTATCTCCCCCACCTCCTGGCTGCGGAGGTGGCCGGCGGGCTGACAGCCCTGAGCTCTGCTCTGTGCGGCTTCCTGTCCTGCCCTCCAGGGATGTCTTGACCTCTTGGCACCTGGGCCCGAGCTGTGTCACAGGCCCTGCATGCCCTGGGGGCCCAGGGCGTCAGTGACCTTGAAACCCAGCACTCCAGGAAGGAAGTGTGGTCATTCTCTGTGCTAGAGTGAGTCTGAGGGGCCTCCCGAGTGCCCGCAGAGCAGACGCCCCGTGCCACTCCGCCCTGGCTAGATAGTCGAATCACACAGGCCAGCAGACACGAGACAGACCTGGATGGATTTTTATTTCTAATAGCTAGTTAAGCACGAGCCCGTTCAGGACCAAGCCTGTCGCAGCGATTCTGTGGCCTGATTTAACAATCTCCGCAGGGTGGGGAGGCCGACGTGGAGGAGGTGGGCATTCATTGTGCTGTTTTCAAGAAGAAAGCAGGACCAGCTGGGCAGTGGCCAGGAGGAGATGTTTGCAGTCTGTCTAATGAAAGCCTCTTCAAATCGCTTTCCAGACTCTTCAAATGCTGACTTCCGGACCCCCTGAGGATAGAGACGAGGCCCTTGTACATCACTTCCCCCGTGAGCAGCACAGACTCGACAGACAGTGGCCCTTAAAAAATAGTGCTCAGAATCTCAATAAGCCTAACATGTTGGACTGAACTCTAAAAAAAACCCTGTCGTGTACACAGTATCTGCTCTATCGGTCACCAAACTCTAATCCATCCTATAAAACCCAGCCCAGAGGTCACCTCCTCCAAGAAGCAGCCCCAGATTACTGAAAGAGGCGCCCTCCCCAGAAGATGAGAAGTCCACCAGGGTCAGCCTTGTCACGGCGTGTCATCGTCTTATTGCACTTGGGGTCCCCCGGGCCCCCGAGGTGAGCGCCTCATGAGGGCCACCCCGAAGGGACCAGAGCAGAGCAAAGGCAGCTGGTCGAGCTGGGCCCTGCAGGCCGTGGCCCAGAGGACACGCCCGGGGCCGAGGCCCTGACGTCTGCCACTGCTCAGGAGCCAAGCAGCGGTTCCGGGCGGTTCGGAGGGCCCCCTGAGGCCAAGGCCCAGTGCCCGAGCCCCACGCGTCAGCTCAGCCCTCAGGACGCCGCAGGGTCGCTGGCCCTGTCCCTGTTTCCTAGTCCGGTTCAGCTCAGTTCAGTTGCTCGGTCCTGTCTGCTCTTTGCGACCCCACGGCCTGCAGCACGCCAGGCTTCCCTGTCCATCACCAACTCCCGGAGCTTGCTCAAACTCAGGTCCAATCGAGTCATTTTGTAGTTGGGGAAGTTACGGCTCAGAGTGGGTGAGTGATCTGCCTGAGGTCACACAGCACCCTTTACCCGACTCAGGAGGGACTAAAATCCGGAGCCATCTGCTGCTCGGCCCGGTCAGGCGCCTGGGCTTCGTCCCTGCGACTGAGTCTGAATGGTGGGGAGACTCTCCTGCTGCTTCGAAAGAGTCCCTGAGAAAGAGGGGCTGCTGGCAGGAAGCACACAGCCGGGCGAGCCTGGCCCGCTCTGGGGATCTCGCGGCCACGGTGGTGCCGCCCCCGGAATGGCTTTGCAACCTCGGGGACTGTCTTGCCCTCTCTGGGCCCTGCTCTCCGCTCCTGTAGGGAGCCCGGGTGTTAGGAAGAGGGTCAGCTGAGGGCAGGTGAGGCCTGCCTCCTAGTAAGCAGCGCCTTGTCTGTCTGTCCCCACGTGCAGCCCGTCCAGCCCACAGCCGGCTTCCCCAGGCCCTCCAAAGCCCACTCTCCTTGCCACCCCGCCGCCCCCCGCCTGGTGTGGACGGAGGTCAGGAGATGCCGGCTTTGGTTTCCTAGTAACAGTTTAGTGGTGGGCGGGGATCTTGCTGCTCAGCGTGAGACGGCCCGGGGCCCGAACGCGCATCGTGCTGTCAGTCGTGACAGTTTATGTCCACCGTACACACACAGGCTCGCAGGCGGCAGACAGCAGAGAGTCTGTTCGCTCTTCTGTGATTTTCCGCGCGAAGCGGGGGGCGTGGGGGAAGCTCTTCTAAGCAGCTGACTTTCTGTACCAAAATCAAGGTTGGCAGGCGAGGCTCCTGGGGCAGTGGGGCGTGGGCCCAGGGTCTCAGCGGGAGGGGAGCTTTCTGCTATCTCAGGGAGGCAGCAGGCCAGGCTCGGGGCCTCCGGGAGGGTCTCGGCCCATTGTGAGGGCCAGAGTAATTGTCAGGATTTAGCATCTGCCAGTACAGCTGCTGCCAGCGTGAAGGGGGAGAGGGGAGGGAGCTGCCCTGGGACGTGGCGGGGGGCTGTGGAGGCCCGGCATCCACGTGGCGTCCCGCTGAAGGGGGCTCTGGGGTCTCACGGTGGCCTGGGCGCTATCCGGAGGGGTGGGGGCCTCCTCGGCCCCGCCGTGGCCCGGGACTCCTCTGCTCACACCGTCCTCCACGCTCTTCTGGACAATTGGACAGAGAAGGGTGATGGCTGAAGCCCGCCGAGGACAGATCCGCGCTGACACTCGCCTCCCGACTGTCTGGTTGGTTGTGTTTCAGGACATCCGATGTCTTTGACGCTGCCGGCCTCTGTTTATCGAGCGTGTACCACCGTGCTAAGTACTGTCTGGTGGACCTTCTCCTCCCCTTCGTGGGGTGCTGGGCCATGGCCATTAGTGAGCACCCGCTGTATGCTGGGCCCGTGCTCGTCAGCTCCGTTGAGGCCGATCCTTCCAGTGACCTTACCTCATCCTGTTAGGTTCTCTTCCCCAGAGCTGCAGAGCCCTCCCAGGGCTGAGGGTCCGTCTCAGACTCGCCTGACTGCTTCCCCCGAGGGGCCGCTTTCAGGAGAGTCAGGATCCCACGACGAGAGCCTGAGCTTAAGGAGAAGGGGACGCGCCAGCCCTGTGGTCCGGCGTTGCCTGAGCCTGGTCGTGTGCACAGACCGCTGTAGCGTGGTGGGGCCGCACAGTTTATCCGTGAAGCCCAGCCTCTGATAGCTGGGAACTTCACGACAAGGCTCTGTGGGTCTGCGTGATGCTGAGAAAAGACTCAGGCTGGAACTGAGGCGGCCTGGCATGATAGAACTCGGCCTGGGTGATTGAGAGTCCCTTTCGGGTTGAGTTCCTTTTCCAGGACCGTAGGAGGTGGGACTGGAGTTAGGTCCAGTGCACCAGGCCTCTGCCCCGTGGGATGGTTTATAGGGGCCGTGTGGTCCCGCTGAGCTCCGAGGGCCAGGGCACAACTGGGTGGACCCAGCTGATGTCGCAGGAGCAAACAGAGGCCAGGGTCCGTGCCTCGTTGGATGAACCTCCAGGTCACAGCCCTGCACCCAGGGCCCTTCAGACCCTCGGGGACCTCATGTTGCACCCCTCCCCGCTCCTGACCCCACACCTGTCATTGCCTTTTTCTCTGTTCAGCCCCCGTGGCCGTCAGATGCACTGGGCCAGCCGGGCCCAGCAGTAACTCATCTGTGTTAGCAGATGCCCAAGGCTTGTAATGTATCTGCCCTCTGCCTGCTCAGGAGACTCACACTCGGAGGCGATGCCTCAGCTAAGAATCAGCGGGGCAGTGGTGGAATTTCCATGCCGTGTTGGCCAAAGGGACAGAGCTGTTGGAGACCAGAGCTTGTCACCCCGCGCGAGTGACACTCCTCCAGGTCAGATGGGTCTGCATCTCAGACGTAACCGCCGCCCCGTCGGTCTCCCCACCTGGACTGTGAGGCCCATGGGCCGTTAGTGAGTTGGTGCCCCCGTGTCCCCGGATTCTGGGGGCCATCTACCGGTGCAGACTCGGTCTCAGGACGAGTGTAGATTAAAACAGTCGAGTCTGATCATCTTTTCATCTTAATTGCCAAGTCAGACCAATATATGTAGTTTTACCTATGTGACTTTGTTTTCGCCTTTTAAAACAACTCACTTCTTTGCCGTTTCTTGTATTTCTCCCTCTCCTGGAGCGTGGAGCATGCGGGGAAGGAAATTTCAGTGCTACTATTTTAGAATTTCGTGTAATATGCACGAACCCACGTTTCTTAGTGCTCACCGACCTGAATTAAATAATGGCTGTGGAGTATCTTCATAATTGAAAAGACCTATAAATGTAGAGAGCAGGCTTATGAAGGTCCTCCCGGCTAGATAATGCGGCCCTGTCGACGGGGGTAAAGCGAGGACGTTAAAGGCGTGAAGCTGGTCCTACACCACTCAAGCTTGCTAGATGGGTCTGCATCTCAGACGTAACCGCCGCCCCGTCGGTCTCCCCACCTGGACTGTGAGGCCCATGGCCCGTTAGTGAGTTGGTGCTCCTGTGTCCCCGGATTCTGGGGGCCATCTACCGGTGCAGACTCGGTCTCAGGACGAGTGTAGATTAAAACAATCGAGTCTGGTCATCTTTTCATCTTAATTGCCAAGTCGGACCAATATATGTAGTTTTACCTATGTGAGTTTGTTTTCGCTTTTTAAAACAACTCACTTCTTTGCCGTTTCTTGTGTTTCCCCCTCTCCTGGAGCGTGGAGCATGCGGGGAAGGAAATTTCAGTGCTACTAATTTACAATTTCGTGTAATATGCACGAACCCATGTTTCTTAGTGCTCACTGACCTGAATTAAATAATGGCTGTGGAGTATCTTCATGATTAAAAAGACCTATAAATGTAGAGAGCAGGCTTATGAAGGTCCTCACAGCTAGATAGTGTGGCCCTGTCGACGGGGGTAAAGCGAGGACGTTAAAGGCGTGAAGCTGGTCCTACACCACTCAAGCTTGCTTGTCTGCTTCTAACCGGAGTCGAGCTGACTTACAAAGCTGCGTTCGTTCCTGGTGCAGAGCGCCGTGCCTCAGATGCGCGCGTGCGCGTGTTCTTCCAGGCTCTGCCCTTGCAGGTCACGGCAGTGCTGAGCACAGATCCCCACGCTGCACAGCAGACCTGCTTTATATATAGTGTGTGCCTCTTAATCCCAAACGCCTGATATATCCGCCCCTCCCACAAGTTTTCAACAGGTTCTGGATAACAGACGTTTTGCAGAATGGAGCGAAGTGACCGTGTCTGCATTTTTGAGATTTTTCTGTCCCGAGTTCAGATGCCGGAACCCAGCTCTCCGTCTGGTGTCTCTGGCAGCCTATTTTTAACCTCGGTGCCCTGAGTGAATGAGACGAGACGAATGTGCTGCGTGAAAATCGACCCTGCCCGAATGGCTGCTCCTTGTCCGTGTTGATTCTGAGGAGGAGGAGCAGCTGAGTTCGTGATGGACACGTGTTGGGGGACCACAGGGGGTGTGTTCCTGGCACCTAAGTCTCCTGCTTCTCTTCCTTCTGTGAGTACAGAGGAGGGGGCAAGGGACGGCGTCATCTCACCCATGCCTGGAGGAACCCGCTGTTTTTTCCGGAGCTGCTCGCTGTAGTTGGGATTGAGAGCTTGTAGTCCTTTACCTGAGGGAACCCCCAGTCCACTGGCATGAGGTGTCAGAGCCAGCAATGGAGGGTGGTAGAGCAGTCAGAGAGTTCCGTGGGGAATGCTGGAAGGCAGGAGCCCACAGACGCCAACCTGCTGACAGAATCCTCCTAAGTCCTGGGTTGACCATTAAACCTCTCATACACAGGAGAGGCCCTGAGATTTCCAGCAAAAGACGCAGCGGCTGGAGACTGAATTTAGCTGTCATTTCAGCTGCTGCCCGCAGCCGGGAAGATAGAGTTTGAAGTTTGAGTCCAGCCAACCAAGTAAATTGTCACAACAAATACTGCTCTTCGAAAGAAACGGTGGATCCGGGATCTCCGTAGTGAATCATCTGTAGTGTCTAGTGTGCAATAAAAAATCATCAAACCAAGAAAGAAACGGGTGTAAATGAGTCCCCCTGAGGAGAAAAACAATGTCCAGGGGAATCACTGTTGAGATGACTTCGATGTCACAATTAGCAGCTATTATTATCTTGATCAGGGCTTCAAGGAAAATAAGTGTCAGGTGAATGAGCACACGGGGAGCCTCGGTGGGGAAATAGAAATTGTGAAAAAGCACCACATGGAAATGCTAGAGCCACAAAGCACGGCCACGTAAGTGACTGGATCAGTTTAGCGGAAGACTGCAGGTGGCAGAGGAAGGAATCGTTGGGCTTGAAGATAGTTCAGTGGAAGGCATACACTCTTAAGGAGCAGAAAGAAAAGATTATGAACAGAGTCTCAACATGTGGGACAAGTATCTAATAGGCACAATTGGAATCCCAGAAGGAGAAGAAAAAAACAAATAAAGCAGGAAAAAACCCCGGAAAAAACAGTAGCCTCGAGCTTCCTAAATTCAAAACCTCTGTGGCAAACTACAAAATGTGGAGAGACGATCAAAGACCTAAATAAAAGAAAGCTTATACTCTGTTCATGGATTGGAAGATGATCTTGTTAAGATGTCAGTTTTTCCCAAATTAGACTATAGATTTACTACAGTTTCTATTATAATTCCAGCAGATTCCCTTTTTTTTTTCTTAATTGACAAAGTTACTGTAAAGTTGATACAGAAATAGCGAGGACTTCAGGATGGTCTAAGCAGTCCTACAAACGAACAAAGCCGAGCTTCCCTGATAGCTCGGTGGTTGAGGAATCCAGCTGCCGGTGCAGGAGACGTGGGTTTGACCCTGATCCAGGAAGGTCCCACGTGCCGCCGAGCAACTAAGCCCGAGCGCCCCAGCTGCTGAACCCACGTGCCGCCGCTCCTGGAGCCTGCTGCCCCAAGGCCGGCGCCCTGCAGCAGGAGAAAGCGCCCCCAGTGAGAAGCACACACTCCTCACTGCGCCTGGACAAAGCCCGTGCAGCAGCAGAGACCCAGAAATAAAAAAAGACCCAGTGCAACCAAAACTAAACAAGTAGAACCATCTGCCGAACGGTGAAGGAGAGAACAAAGCTAGAGAGTTTACACGCCCTGATTTCAAGCCTTTCTGTAAAGCTTACATGAAGGCAGTGTGGTACTGGCATAATGATAGTTGAATATATTGATGGGCTAGAATAGAGCATTCTAGAACAGACCCACACACATGTGGTCAACTGGTTTTTGTCAAAAGGATCCAAGCAATCCAGTGGGGAAAAGAAAGTTTTCAACAGATTGTTCTGAAACATTTGGATATCCACACAGGGATGGGAAAATGAACTTCCAGCCCTACCTCACACCATACATAGATATCCAGCTGAGGTGGATCAGAGGCCTAAACATAAACACTGTACAGATCTTAGACGAACATATAGGAGAAAACCCTTTGCAACCTAAAGGAAAGCAGAGATTCTTCAGTTCAGTTTAGTTCAGTCGCTCAGTCGTGTCCGACTCTTTGCGACCCCATGGATTGCAGCNCCCTGGGATTTCTTTGGAAGGAATGATGCTAAAGCTGAAACTCCAGTACTTTGACCACCTCATGCGAAGAGTTGACTCATTGGAAAAGACTCTGATGCTGGGAGGGATTGGGGGCAGGAGGAGAAGGGGACGACAGAGGATGAGATGGCTGGATGGCATCACGGACTCGATGGACGTGAGTCTGAGTGAACTCCGGGAGATGGTGATGGACAGGGAGGCCTGGCGTGCTGCGATTCATGGGGTCGCAAAGAGTCGGACACGACTGAGCGACTGAACTGAACTGTTACGAACGTATTAAGAAATAATCAAAGGTGGTATTGGGGATATTCCCTGACTAGTTTTGTAAGTTTTAAATAATCTTTCTGTTTCTCCTTGCCCTCTGATTGTTAAATACCCACTTTCCATACAGAATGAGGGGGAAAGTAAAGGAGATAAAAGCAGCTTGTGATCACACCAGGCAAAAACAGCCGCCGATGGCCATCACGTGCTGCTTCCTTTTTTTGCAGCCCCCCATTCCGATCCTTTTTAGGTTTGTGTGTTTTTCGTACGTACAGCTGGGGACTTCCCGGGTGGCGCTAGTGGTAAAGAATCCGCCTGCCAGTGCAGGAGACGTAGAGACACGGGTTTGATCCCTGGGTTGAGAAGATCCCCTGGAGGAGGAGGACAAGGCAGCCCACTCCAGTGTTCTTGCCTGGAAAGCCCCATGGACGGAGGAGCCTGGCGGGCTACAGTTGCACAGAGTCGGACACGACCGCAGTGACTTAGCACACGCACGTACAGCTGAGGCCTCACCGGAGAGGCCATGGTGTGTCTTTCGCAAGCTGACATTGTCAGCATCCTCCCCGTGACGCTGAGAGCCCCAGGTGGGCACCGGGCCTTGTTTTAAGGGTCGTGGTCGCCCCCAAGGGCAGGTGCACGACCCCCTCTCTTGTCTCTCTGCCCTGCCGCAGCCCCTCCTGCCTCTTCCTCCTCTGCACAGTCCAAGCTGCTTCCTTTCCTCCCAGGTCCTTATCGTTCCTCTCTGGGCCAGGCAGGATTACCGTCTGCTGCCCCCGGGGCCAGGATGTCCCAGGGAGATGCCGGCCCCTCCCGGGGCACC
Source organism: Oreotragus oreotragus (assembly GCA_006410675.1). Taxonomy (NCBI): domain Eukaryota; kingdom Metazoa; phylum Chordata; class Mammalia; order Artiodactyla; family Bovidae; genus Oreotragus; species Oreotragus oreotragus. The sequence continues at coordinate 487,089 of SJYX01001557.1, read as the reverse complement.
TCTCCCCAGGAAGCCTCCCCCGGGGGCCCCAGCTGCCTGGCCGCCGGGTGCCTGACGCCCCTGACCTCTGCTCCTCAGGGTGGGATTCCTGCATCTGCCCAGCGCAGGCTGCGGCCGCGAGCGTGAGGTGGTGTTGAAGGCCCTTCAGCCACGCGTCAGCCGCTGGGGCGCTTGCTTTGTCCAGCTGCCCGGAGTTGGCCGCCCGGCTGGTCAGAGGGCTGGGGCCCAGCCCGGCGCCGTGTCCTCCCCAGGGTCACCCCAGGGCAGGCGGAAAGAATCTCTAGAATGTTCGCCTTCCGTCTGACAAGCCGGAGTGCCCCGTGTGTGAGGACGGGCGGGCTGACAGAGTGGCTGGCCGCCGCCGCCCCCCGTCCCCGGCCCGTGGCAGGCGTCGCTAGTCGGCTGGGCTCTCTCCGCTGTGGGCCTGGGCTCTGCCCAGTGGCTGGGGAGCTGCCGCCTGGGAGCAGACTTGGTTTGTGCAGGAATCCTGTTGGCCATGGGGGCTTTTCCCGGGGACCCCCCGCAACCAGAGCTCAGAATTTGCCGTTAGGAGTACTGAGGGGTTTTCACGGTCCTTGTCTGAGCCCGCGGGCCTTGATGCGCCCCTCCTGGCGCACTCGGGCGCCCCCCAGGGCTCTTGTGAGGCGACAACGCCCCCCCACCCCGCCCCGGTCCACAGTGCTGGCCCCTTGCCCTCTGACCCGCGTGTGCTTCCGTTTCAGGTTCTCCTGCAGACCCGGTGAGTCCGCCAAACCGTTCCCTTCCCACTGCCCTGCACCACACGCCACGCTGTGCCCGGAGCCAGAGAGACCCAAGCACTCCAGCCCTCAGGCTGGTGGGGCCCGGCTGGTGGGGCCAGGCTGGCTCGCGGAGCCCTGCTGGTCACGAGGGCCCTTTGTTTTCCGTTGTGGTCACCACACAGAAACAGGTCCCCGGGCGCGGCCTCCTGGGCCGACAGCTTGTCCCCCTGCCCAGCTGCCGCCTGTGCCGCCTGCCCCCGTCCTGCTGGTGGCCTTGGTTGCTCAGCTCCGCGACAGGCATCCACCCACCTCCCTCCCATCCCGATTCGATGTAGCACTTTCTCTGGAACTAATCAGAGATGAAGTCGCTGAGTTCACTTATGGGGTGTGGACGTCACGTCTTTCCCCGGCCGTGCGGTCCAGCACTTAACAGGCTCTTACATGGGGTGCAGAGACGCCCTCCAGGAGGAGCGAACACCCCGCATTTACTGTGTGCGGCCGGACCTGTCCCAGACAGATAAGACAGGCCCCAGGCTCTGAGCAGGGCTGCCCCGGGTGGGGTGGTCAGGGCAGGCTTCCTGGAGGAGGTGGGCGTTGATGGTCAGGAATGGGAGGGGGAAGAGGACAGATGTCCCGAGGCTGCGGAGGTGTGCCGAGGTGGAGGGTGGAGGTCCCACGGGGGACCTGTCACAAGTCCCTGAGGGCGTCCAGGACGTGTCCCTCTGCTTCCTCCTCCCTGCCTTGGCCTCTCGTTGGGTGTCGAGGGTGGGGGTGCCTTGCTTGGGCAGCCTTCCGCCCTCACTGCCGTCTGTCCTTGCCTCACAGGAAGCCTCTGGAGCGGGGCCAGGTGAGTCTGGGACTCGGGCCTTCCCTGCTGTTGCCCTTGTCGGCCGTCACCCTGGGAGCCTGGGCCTGGCCACGGCGGCCGCTGGCTTTGGCCCACGTTCTCAGCTCCGGGCCCCCAGGGTCTGTGGGCCCTCTGGCCCCATCTCCCGCCCGCCTCCATGGCCACCTCCCCTGGGAGCTGTCTTAGTTTCTGTCGACACAGCGCCAGGGGTGGGGACAGGGCCCAGCCTGCCCAGGGTCCGAGACTGAGCTGCAGCCTGGAGACCCTGAGCAGCCGTGCTCCCAGTTTCTCCCATCCCCCGTGTCCCGGTTGCTCTGAACTGGGCAAAAAAACTGAAAGCATCAGGAGCAACACAGCCCGAGCTGCAGGCAAAGTCCAAGCCAGTTATGAGAAGCCAGTCAGAGAAGCCACGCTCCCGCCTCCGGGGCACCAGTGTCAGAACCAGACGTGGTGGACGCGGCCCATGCGAGGCTGGGCCGGTCAGAGCAGGGCTCGAGAGACCCACGAGTTCTCGGGGGCGCAGCCGGGCCCCCGTGTCAGCCCTGAGCAGCCGCGTGGCTTGGTCGGCCGCTGACCCCGCCCTCTTCTCTAACGGGAGGAATGTGCGGTCTTCCGTTCCACGCAGCACTCCGCCACAGATCCCAAAGTGTCTGGAGGAAGACACATAAAGTGCTCTTTAAAAACAGGTTACTGTTACGGAAATGACACCCTGAATCTGTTCATCACGTAAATAGTTTATTGATACTTACGATATTTAACAAAGAGACATGGGACTCTTAGGGGAAGATTTCAAGGAGGGATGCTACAGGGCCCCATCCACCTGCAAGAGCCCCAAGGGGTCCGAGAAAGCCGGGGAGGCCAAGGGCACCGTGCGACGAAGTCACCAAGCCAAGCCTCTCCGGCCCTGTCCTCCGCAGGTCCCAAGATGGTAGCCGTGCAGAATTACCTTGGCAACCCCGCTCCCCCTGGGAAGCCGGTGCTGACCTTCCAGACGGGCGATGTGATCGAGCTGCTGAGAGGCGACCCCGAGTCTCAGTGGTGGGAGGTGGGTCCCCAGAGGATCTCGCCCCCAGCTGCCCCCTCCTCACTCCCCAGGGCAGGAGTGGAGAGTGCTGCATTTCCAGGCAGGGGTGGGTTTGTGGTGCTAGACCATCAGAGAGAAGATGGCTATTCGCAGGGCCTGGGTATCAGGGGGTCTGCTTTGACATGGCAGGGGGAGCAGCGTCCCCTCGCCGCAGAGACGGTCGTCCGAGCCCTTTCCCCGCAGCCTCCTGCCTGGGCTGCGTCCTGTACGCACAGACCACGCCTCTCCCACCCTGCTTCCCAGCCCGCCGCAGTCCAGGCCGGCACCACCGTGCCCAGTGCTGGGGGGACAGCATGTCCGAGGCCCTGCACAGCCATCCCCCAGGAGACGCAGGTCCCGTGATGGTCTGTGGTTCCAGGCCGAGGATCCTGCTGTTCCGGTTAGCGGGCCCGAGAAAGGGGGTGGGGTGGCCAGCGCTGCTCCTCTCCTGGGCCCCGCCCCCGGGGGTCCGCACAGCGCCTCCGGAACCCAGGGCACTTACCCAGCCGGGGGACCACGGTGACCTGCTGGGGACTGATGCTAGCGCACGTGTCCGCCAGTGTCCGGGTCCTGTTACTGGCGGCCTCGTCGCTGTGTGCGGTCCTTCTCACCGCGTCCTTGCGGGCTCACTGCACTGGGCCGCGCCTCACGTGACGGCAGACTCGCGAGCTGAGTCGGTGGCTGCGGTCCGGTCTCCCTCACGCTGACCCAGCCGCCCACTGCCCCCCTTCTCCCCGCTGTCCCCGGGGCCGTGAGTCTCAGTGGCCCTGCAGAGACTCCTGGCTGCTGGGAAGGTGGGGATTGCTGGGGGGACCTTGGGAGGGAGCGGGGAGAGTGAGCCCCCGACCCCAGGTCCGTGTTGCCCTGACGGCTTGGGCAGGGCCGGTGTGGATAAGAGGAGATGGCTTCCAGGAGACGGGCTCTGGTCTCAGTGCCAAGCGAGTTTTATCCCTTCTCTGGGGCCTCAGTGTCCTTGTCTGGGAAGTGGGGTGCCCCCCTCGCCTTCCTGCCCAGAATGGCTCTGGGTTCAGCTGGGGTGACGACAGGCGCTGCTGTAACAGGCTTCTCAGGGACTCCCCGCCCCGTCCTCCTTGGGATAGCCCCCTGCCTCCCCCCAAGCTAGCCAGGCCAGGCCCCGCACATGCTGGCGCTTTGTCCCCTCCCAGGGTCGGCTGGTGCAGACCAGGAAGCCCGGCTACTTCCCCAGCTCGTCTGTGAAGCCCTGTCCTGTGGATGGAAGGGTGAGTACTTTTCACGGAAGCTTCTCGAGCCTGGGGCCAGGGTGCCATGGGTGCCGAGAGCATCCTTCTCCCTCAGGGCCCCCTGGGCTTGCTCAGGCCGCCGCGAGCTGGCCTCAGAGCTGGGACAGGAGTCCCAGAGGCAGGGGTGCCCTCCTGGTGGGAAGACAGGGCTGCTTTTAAAAACGCTAAAATGGGCATCTCTGTAGCAGGCCTCACGGGCCGGAGACCAGCTGCCTGTCTTCAGCTTTTAGGGCCTTCACAGGTCTTCTCCCTCAAACATAACGATGCAGCGCTAGGGACTGTGTTGTTTAGAAAAGAGGCAAAGTGGCATTTCTTTCATTTGAGTGCTGTGGAGCAGATCCTGCTGTGTTACAAAAGGCATCTCGCTGTCAGCCTTGAATGGACGGCATCACTCCCACGCCCCTGGGAAAAGACAGCTAAAACTGAGAGAATGAACCTCCTCTCAGAGCGGCAGGAGGCAGGTGCAAGACTCCTGGGAACCCTGGTCCACCCGCCGGGCCCTGCCTGGCCGCCGGCCCCACTGCCCAGCCTGCTGCCTCGGCGCAGGCCGTTGCCCCAGGGGAGGAGAAAGCATTTTTGGACATGCCTTGCTGACAGGGCAAGGGCACCGGAGAGCAGAGGAAGAAAATGTCGCCAGCTCACTGAGTGGCCTGTGTGTGTTGCGGGAGGCACTTCCTGGCCCTGGGCCTGTTTCCCCACCTGCATGGTGACTGGGGTGGGGTGGGGACAGGTAGTCTGGCGTTTTCGCCCATCCTGTGGTCCGGTGAGGGGGCCTGGGGCGGGCTCCGGCCAGCGAGGGCAGACCCGCGCCTGCAGACTCTGCTGCCGGGCCGGGCCCGGCCCTCGGGGCTGCGGCCGTCTGCGTTGGGGAACGGGAGGGTGGGGTGTGCTCCTGTCCACCGCTGAGAAGTCCCCGCAGCCCTGGGTTGCTCTCCTCCTCCTAACAGTGCACTGGGTGTTGAGTGCTATACGCTCATTCATTCCGTCAAACCCACCGAGCACCTGCCTAGAGACAGTGCGTCCCGACACCTCCCAGGCCAGTGGCTCTGGGCGAGAGTCCACAGCCGTGCTGGGAGCCAGGGCTGGGTCCCCCAGCTCACCGATGATAGGAAACCGCTGGTCCCACGCTGTGGACAGTCCCCGGGGAGACACTGACCCCAGCGTTCTCTCCTGCCAGCCACCCATCAGCCGGCCGCTGTCCCGGGAGATGGACTACACGGCGTACCCCTGGTGAGTAGGGCAGCGGGGCCCCTTCGTGCTGGGGGCGTGGGCTCCCTGGCTGCCCCCCGTGTCTCCAGGGTGGCTGAGCCCCGTTGCATGCGGCCCCTTCTCCCCTTCTCAGCTGTGAGTCGCTGGGAAACAGGGAGAATATTCTCTACCCCAGGTAGCTATTTCCCTGTCAACAAAGAGATCATCAGGTTAGAACAGTTAGGAGAATGAAACCTTTTTTAAATGAGATCTTACTTGAGTATAAGATACAGAAAAGGAGGTGTGAAAGTGTTAGTCACGCAGTCGTGTCCGACTCTTAGCGACCCCGTGGACTGCAGCCCGCCAGGCTCCTGCGTCCATGGATCTCCAGGCAAGAAGACCGGAGTGGGTGGCCATTTCCCTCTCCAGGGGATCTTCCTGACCCAGGGATCAAACCCAGGTCTCCCGTACTGCAGGCAGATTCTTTACCATCTGAGGCATATATTTAAGGCTAAAAGTTATAACTGTATTTGCTCATACAGTGCTTGATGAGAGAGGTGGGCTGTTTGATAAATAAAATGTGAGCGTGGATGTGGGAGGCATGAGTCTCAAATGCGGGTCGGCCTGGGGTCCAGCTTTTATCACTCCGCCTGCTGGCTCGCCGGTTGCCTGGGGCCGCGGCTCAGCTGCCACACCTGTGTGCCTGGGACCCCAGGGTCTGTTTCTTCTAGTACACTGTTCACTGTGTTTGAATATGGAGGGTGGAGGACTTGCCTTTGATTTTTCACTTGACACACAAGAACTTCAGTTTTCTAATGAATCCATTTACAGAGGTCCCAACTCAGCCTTACAGGGAGGTGCAAATGGGGTGAGGCTTTGTTCTGGAGAAGAGACGGGCTGGGGCTGGGCTTCCTTTTCATAGAGATAGAAAAGCTTCCAGACACACAGGCTTAGAACACAAAACAAGACCACGTGTGAGCAGTTTGTGTTTTTTGCTTCCCTGGTGGCTCAGAGGTTAAAGCGTCTGCCTCTAATACAGGAGACCTGGGTTCGATCCCTGGGTCGGGAAGATCCCCTGGAGAAGGAAATGGCAACCCACTCCAGGATTCTTGCCTGGAGAATCCCATGGACGGAGGAGCCTGGTGGGCTACAGCCCATGGGGTCGCAAAGAGTCGGACACGACTGAGCGACTTAACTTACTTAAACAGTTAGAATTTGGAAAGGACATTTTGATCTATCGCCTTTTCCCTGAATGCCTCTTGCAGATCCTGGGTTCTGGAGGGTGAGGCCCAGGTAGACTGGCTGGGTCTGGCTCCTTATCTCGACCCTGCGCGCTGGCCCGCAGATGCCCCGCCCCTGTGTCCTCTGGGCCCCGCCCACCCTTCGCCCCGCCTCCAGGGGGCGTGGCCTCGCTTCCCAGGAGGCTCTTAAGCAGGTCAGAGCCTGGCTGGTTGTCCTTCAGGCCGTGTGAACACATCCTCCTCTGCTCCAGGTTTGCCGGAAATATGGAGAGGCAGCAGACCGACAACCTGCTCAAATCCCACGCCAGCGGGACCTACCTAATCAGGGAGCGGCCGGCGGAGGCCGAGCGCTTTGCCATCAGCATCAAGTACGTGGAGGCTGGGGGTCAGGGAGACCCCTGCTCTGGTGCCGTTCTGAATTGGGGTGTCCACATCCCCTCCAGATCCTGGGCTTGCTGGGTGTGGCCTTGGGACGTGCTGCCCACACTGGGTACTTCAGGCATGAAAGGCTTCAGCCCAAGGCCTTGGCGCTGGGCTCCTCCTGCCCCGAAGCTGCCCCCTCCTGGGTCTTCTGTCTCCTCTTCAAAGGATGGGGTCTGCCTGGTGTCTGGTCGCCCCCGGCACAGGACACACCCTGGACCCGTGTCTCGGGCCAGTGAATAGAGGGCTCGGTTTGCTGTGACCTCAGCGGGGTCAGGAGCCTTGAGCAGAGCGGTGTGTGTCCAGGGAAGCCCTCCTCGGGTCTGCTGGGTGGGTGCTGGGGGTGGGGCAAGGTCCATGGCAGTTCACTGAAAGCAACAGCTGTCCAGTGACCCCACTGGGTGCTTCGAGTGAACAACAGAAGTCTGGTATCAAGTGAGTAACAGACGTCGCATGAGGGAGCAGGGAGGCCCTTTCTGTAGGAGGCAGGAGCGCCTCTGGCTATTAGGAGCAGACGGGAACCGAGCTCAGCGGGGCCACACCCAGGTCCTGAACACACAGCCCACTCCCATTCTTCCGTTTCAGCTTTTGTCCTCCCCTCTCTTTACACCAGCCTCCTCTACATCTGGGCCCAGTGGGGGCTGAGGGCATGGGTGCCCCAGGAGTGGGGCCAGTGCTGGCCTGAGCACTTGCCACTGGCCGCACACGTGCACACACGTGTGAGCGTGTGTGCACGTGTGTGTCATGCGAGACTGCACACACGTGTGTACATGTGTGTGAATGTGTGCGGGTGTGTGTCATGTGAGGCCGTGTGTGCACACGTGTGTATGTGTGTGGGGGTGTGTCACATGAGACCGTGTGTGCACACGTGTACACGTGTGGGTGTGTGCACGTGTGTCATGTGATACCATGTGTGCACACACGTGCATGTGTGAACGTGTGTGTGCACATGTGTCTCGTGTGATACCGTGTGTGCACATGTGCTTTACTGAGGGGTCTGCAGGTGGTCATCTCCTGGTCATCCAGGGCAGGGTCCCACCGTACAGAATGGCTACTGGAGGACCTCCAGGGGAAGCGCTGCAGGGCAGTATCTGGGGAACCAGGAGGAGTCGAAACTGAAGATGAGACCCCTCACCCAAGTGGACAGCCTGCCTTGGTCCCCATGGCCTTTTTAAGAGGCCCCACAAATGTTTGGGCCCGAAAACAATGCACTGGTTTTTCTAAAATGCAAAAACCAGAGGATGCCTGAAAGTGTTCACTGAAAGCAACAGCTGTCCAGTGACCGCCAGCTGGGCATGGCCTGGCCACCTGGCACACAGGACTGCTCTCGAGCAGAGGTCAGCTGTACCTGCCATGCGTGATGGGGCTTGGTGAGGTGTGTGGCCCAGTGTGGGTGGGGCCTCCCACAGCAGCAGTCTTGGCAGGGCCCCAGGAGAGCAGAGGAGCTTGAGGCGTGGTGGCAGGTCCGTGGCAGAGGCGCCCCTCACCTGGTGGGAATTCACGGAGCACCTTCTGGGTGCCGGGCCCACAGGGCTCTGGAGTGGGGCTCAGAGGGCCTTGTCCAGGGAGCTTGGCAGGGGAGAGGCGAGCACGCTCACTCACTTTTGAATCCAGGAGAAGCAGGGTGGATGCGCCACAAGGCCCCACTGGAGAGGAGGCTGGCCAGCTGGGCGTATGCGTGCCTAACAGCTCTTGATCCCGTTCACTGGTTTCCAGATGGTAAACCAACCTTGCCTTCCTGGAATGTTCCGTTTAAACGTGGTGTAAAGCCCCTCTTACGTGCCGGCGTGTACGGGCGTGCACGTGGAGAGGGAGTTGCTACGGTGATGGGGTGTTGAGGATTTGCGCCTCTGTCGTCCTAGGGAATGTGGTGTCGTCTGGTGACGAGTCTTTGGCTTTGGAGCCAGCTGGCAAGGGGCGGGGTGGTGTTCGGAAGGGAAGGGGTACGAGCTCTCCTCTGAGGCCACACTTGAGATCTGGGACACAGGCGGGGCCCTGAGGGTGGCAGGAGGCTGAGCATTCCGGGCTGAGGGCACAGCCGGAGCTGGGGCCTGGAGGGCCTGTGCTCGGTGGCTGAGAAAGAGCCCCTCCCGGCGCGAGGGCGTGGATCCTGGCACGAGGGCGTGGAGGAGGAGAGTCTTAGCAGGCAGTTGCACAGCTGGGGTGAGGCCGCGCCCCTCGGACCTCTGACTTGCAAACGGTGCTGCTGAAGCCTCAGGGTGGGGGCAGGGGGAGGCAGGGAGGGGGCCGTCCCCAGTGCAGACAGCAAGCAGCATCCTGGATGGACGTCTCCATGGGGCTGCGGGGAGGCCGGGTGTGGGGCTCTGGGGCCCGAGGCTTGGCTGACCCGGGAGTTTGGGCTTCAGACAGACCAGGTGGCCTGGTGGATGGATGGACAGAGGCAGGCCCAGGCTGGGGCGGGGGGAGAGGGCCGAGAGAGAGCAGCGAAGAGCAGGAGGTGTGGACCAAGGGCCCGGGTCTTTGCTCCAGCACGCGTGCAATAAGCCCGGAGCCCTGCGGGGCAGGGGGCCGCACGGCCTGCACGGTGACCACTGTGCCCGCGTGCTTGGCCTAGGTTCAACGATGAGGTGAAACACATTAAGGTGGTGGAGAAAGACAGCTGGGTCCACATCACAGAAGCCAAGAAGTTCGAGAGCCTCTTGGTACGTGGTCCTGGGGGGCTACCCCCGTCCCGGCCCAGAAGGTGGGAGGAGGGCCCAGGTCTCCCACTGAGGCCACCCCAGGGAGGAGCGGCCCCCCACAGCCCCTCCTGCAGGCCAGGCTCCTGGTGGGGAGGGCCCAGCAAGCGTTCCATCACCCCCCGCCCCGGCTGGGCCAGGGGCCGCTCTTCTGTGGTGGGGTGGGGGGTGCTCCCACTGTGAGAAAGATCCAGGAAAGCTGGTCTGCAAGGCACCTCGGGACAGGTAAGGCAGCTCCCAGGTCAGGACCTCTGTCCCCCAAACCCTGAGGTGGACAGCAGGGTCCCCGGCCTCCCACAGCCTGTTCACACTGAGCCAGAGACCGAGGCCCAGGGAAGCTGCATCCAGGTCTGGCTGCCGGCCAGGCTCACGCACGCACACCGGGCTTCCGGTGCCTGCCCCCGCCTCGCTCAGAGCTGTCCCGGCCCAGCCAGAAAGCCATGAACACATGAACGGTCCTCCTTACGATGATTTAAAGTTAGACCCAGGGTTTCTTTGCTCAATCACACGTGTTGCCTGCGTGGAGACCGTCTAACCGGAGCACGTAGGCTCTCAGACGTCCCACTGTGGCCGCAGAAAAGCACACGGTAAAAGGGAAAGGGCCCGCAGCGTGCCCCCAACCCTGACGTTCTTGCTTCAGGGTGAGTCCCCCCGCCTGGAGTGGAGCCCAGGCGTGCTTTATGGGTTCCTTTTTCAGATGATGCCACTGTTCACACGGGACCCAGCCTTAGTTTACCTCTGGGCACGGTGAACTCACCAGGGGGACGGCCCTCTCTCTTCCAGCCCCACTGTAGCCGCATGGCATTCAGTCACGAGGATACGCTGTGGGTTCTAGAAGCACGTCCCTGCTGTTGGGTGGGTGGGGGTTTCCGATTTTTTCCTGTCATGAAGAGCGTTGCGGGGCGTATCTGTGGCCATCAGCCCTGGCCTTCCCTTGGCTCTTCCTTTAGAAATGTTTGGGAGAGAAATTGCAGGATCGAAAGTCTTTGCCATACTGACTGTGCCCTGCCCCCTGTCTGGGAGCTGGGGTGGGGGGCGGCTAGGAGTGGGGGCAGTTCCCGAGTCGAGGAGACGAGTCCTCTGTGAGAACCTGAAGCCGGGGCAGAGGTGGGGCAGGGCGCCCGGGAGGACTGCCTGGAGGCGGAGGCAGCAGTGCCCGTGCACATCCCGCAGGAGCTGGTGGAGTACTACCAGTGCCACTCACTGAAGGAGAGCTTCAAGCAGCTGGACACCACGCTCAAGTACCCGTACAAGGCCCGGGAGCGCACAGCCTCCAGGGCCTCCAGCCGCTCCCCAGGTAACGCCCCTTCCAGGAAGGCTTCGGGCGGACCTCACCTAGGCCCGAGCCCCTTTCCGATTCCTGCCCCTGGGAGTGGTGGCCCAGGTCCCCCAGCTCTTCGCCAGCACCATGCCTAGCCAGGTTGCCCGGGCAGCCCTGTGTGACCAGTTGGGAGTGCCAGCTCTGAATCATTGCTCCAAACCTCGGTGCCTCTGCCTGGAGGTCAGCGTGGGGAGGGAGCTGGGCAGGTCCCTTCTGTCCCCAGATCCATCCTGTGCCCCCGCCCCCTCCCAGGGACCTTGGCTGCCAGGGAGCCAGAGCTGGGACCTCGACTTGGGGACAGGGCTGCCTGGCACAGATGGGGCCCAGCTGGAGAGACGGGCAAGGTGGGCCTGGGGCTAGGTCTTGGAGCCAGGCTCATAGAACCACAGCCCCGCCCCACCCCTCGCAGGGCAGAGCAGGCCAGAGAGCCAGGCCTTCAGTGAGTGCTTCCTGAGCACAGGCGCGGGGCTGGGCCCTTCAGTGAGTGCTTCCTGAGCGCAGGCGTGAGGCCGGGCCCTTCAGTGAGCGCCTCCTGAGTGCAGGCGTGAGGCTGGGCTTGGCACCTGTCCTTTCCTGTGTCCCCCCTCCAGCCCGCCCGCTGGGAGGAGCTGGTCCAGGATGCAGGTGCCGGGGGCGGGGGCGAGGGCAGCTGTGTCCACGCCCAGGTGGGCCTCAGGGCTCCAGCCGCCCTCCTGCCCTCCTGGCGCACTGGGCAGCCCCCCCATCCCTGCTGCCTGTGGCTGCATGCGGGTGCCCCCAGCCCCGTCTTTTACCTTCTCTCTCGCCTCTTTACAGCTTCCTGTGCTTCCTACAACTTTTCTTTTCTCAGTCCTCAGGGCCTTGGCCTTGCTTCTCAGGGCTCCTCCACGCCCTTCTGGTCAGGTACCGCTGCTGCTCGGGGGCGTGGGGGGCCCGGCCTGCCGCCAGCCAACCCACAGCCCCAGCCTGACCGTGTCCACAGCCACTGCAGCCGGGGCGGGGCGGGGAAGCTGGACACTGGCGGGAGATGTGTATAAGAGACAGCTATGACACTGGCGGGGGTGGGAGGTGGGTTGCTGCAGCTCCTGTGGACACCATCGGGCTCGGCCCTGCCCTTGCCTTTGAATCGCTCACCCCCATGACCCCTCCCCAGCTCATCAGCCACTGCCCCCTACTGCTTCCTGGGATCTTGGCCTCTGGTAGCAGCAAACGGCCCGGTGGCCCCCTTGAGGGAGGTGGGAGCAGCCCGGGGTGGGCCCCGCTTGGCAACAGTAAGGAGGACTTGTGGGACTGGGTGCGGGGGGGCAGTCTCGACTGGCCCTGACCGCTCGGCCAGCTGCTGCCAGAGCCAGCCCACCCAGCAGCTGTTTATGCAGCCCGCCCCCGTCGTGCCCCTTGCCACCGGTCCATCGGGACTCCTGGGTCCCGGGCCACGCTGGTCCAGCCGGGCTTCCAGTTTGGTTTGGGCTGTGGAACCAGGGACATGAGGCAGGTTGGACACCAGCCGCTTCCAGGCCTTTGTCAGGGTGACGGCTGGGGGCTGGGCAGCGGTCACCCTGCGGTCCACTCCTGTGTTGCCCAGACACTGGGCACGTGGGGAGGCCCTCGGAGCTGCAATGGCCCCCAGCGCGGGTGGTGAAGCTCTGGCTGCAGCCCCGTGGAGCTCACGTGACCCCCGTGCCTGCAGCCTGGGGCGCCCCCAGAGGATCGAGGGGCCCTGGGGTTGGAGCCTGGTCTGTCCCCCTGGAGTCTTTGTGCCTGACAGCCTCCTCTGTGGGCACAAGGCCGGGCCCCGGGGGAGAGACCCAGCTCAGTCCAAGGACCCCCACCCCGGAGGCCCCGACGTCACCGGGTGACGCCACCCGTCTCCCCCAGCAGTGTTTGCACCCCGTGTCATTGGCACGGCCGTGGCCAGGTACAACTTTGCTGCCCGTGACCTGCGGGAGCTCTCGCTGCGGGAAGGGGACGTGGTGAAGATATACAGCCGCATCGGCGGGGACCAGGGCTGGTGGAAGGGCGAGACCAACGGCCGGGTGAGTGGGTCGGCCTGGCCCCTGGCCCCAGTCGGAGATCCCAGCTCACCCTGGGGCTTGGGGAGGCAGGGCTCCAGCCGACACCAAGCACCCCATGCCCCGACCCTGTACTCTCTGACCTCGCCCGGAAGACAGTGTCCACAGGCTCCGTCAGCTGGGGTCACGTTGTGAGGACGCGACTTTCAGGCTCGGATCTGGGCCCCGGCCAGTCTGACCCTGTGTCCATTCTCAGTCCTATCTGGGGCCCACTGTGGCGAGGGTGGAGTCACATGTTGGGTGCGGTCTTGAGCCAGGTCACTTGCTTGTGCCTGACCCTCTTTGCAGGCAGGTTGCCTCTGGACTGAGGGCAGAGCCTGGCTGCCCTCGCTGGGTTCCTGCCATTCCTTAAGACTCCATTTACACCTTGACATGGGAAGGGATGCATAGGATCCCCACCCAGCCTGCAACTCTAAGACCCATGGCTCCCTGTCCCGGGACCGTGTCTGGCCTCCTTGGCTTTGACTGGTTCCACTGGCATTCACCCAACAGGGCGCCTGAGCTCCACAAACCACTGATTAGGAAATGTCCAGCTTTTGGGCGGCTGGCAGCTGGCCAGACTTGGCTCCTGCCACTCACCGTTCCATTGCCAGGCGGAGGAAACTGGCCTGCCTTCACCTGGCATGTTGTCTGCCCTTGGAGACCCCTGGGTCTGACCCTGTTTCCATCTGACAGCCCTTCAGAAGTATGAGGCCACTGAGTCCTAGGCAGTTGACCTAGAGGGCTGGGACCACTAGCTCTCAGAGTGTTGGGAGGCGCCTGGAGCTTCATAAGCACACACCTGGGCCTTCACTTGATTACTTGGTTCAGGTGAGATCTGCTGAGTTTCTGCACTATAAATGCACTGTAATTAATAAGTAATGTGCAGGGTAATACTTTGAAATCAGATGAGTAGCTTGTCCTCATCAAACTTTCCCCTACTAGTTTTATCATTCATTGATTGATTTTGCCTATTCAGTTATTTCTATCATGGTAGAAAATAGTGATTTTTCTATTTTTTCTTTTACACGTCTTGGTGGGCATTCTACTGAAAGAAAAGCCTTTCACTTCTCTACTTGGTCATTCCCGCCCCTTGCCCCAGGAATCAGTCCTCTGTCCACCAAGACCTGCTTCCTTTCTGTGAGCCATTGTATTGAGTTCATTTTTGCAGAGTATTTTTACTGGAACCAGAATTCTAGGCTGGCAGCGCTTTTATTTCCGCATTTTGAGGATGTCTTTCCAGCGTCCCCAGTCTGTCATCATTTCTGTATAAAAGTCCGCCAACATTCTTACAGTGGTTCCTTTGCAAGAACCGGGGGCTCCATGTAAAAAAAAAAAAAAAAAATGTTTTTCATCAGTGTTACCAGAGTGTGCCTATGGATTTTTTTCTTTTTTTTCCTGTATTTACTCTGAGATTTGTGGAGCTTTTTGAACGTGTGGGTTTACGTTCTTCATCTGTTTTGGGAATTTCTTCAGGTGTTGTGTTTGCTCCATCTTCTCTCTTTGCTCTTTCCGTGGCTCTGTTGTTCAGCCACCAAGCCGCGTCTGACTCTGCGACCCCGGGGCCTGCAGCGTGCCAGCCCCCGGGGCCCGTGTGTTGTCTGCGCAGTGCCGTCTCATTGCTTTTGTTGACTGATCTTCCAGTGTCTTCTGTTTTTTCTCTCTGCTCTTAATTTCAGTCATTATGTTTTTCAGTTCTCTTTGATTTCTGACTTCAGTTCTCTGGGAAGATTTTCTGCTTTTTCATCAGTTTTCTGAAGCAGACGAGTGGGGGTTACTTACATTTCCTGACGATGACCCCAGTGTCTGGATTCCCTGTAGATCTGCTTCTGCTCTCCGCGTTTTTTCGTAGTTTCTGTCACTTGGGCCTGATTAAATGCCAAGCTCGTGCATAATACTGCAGAGGCTCTGGAAGGATGCTGTTTTTCTCTGGAGAGGGTTTAACTTTTTGTTGTTGCTGGCAGTTAGCTGGTGGGCAGGTTGTCTGGAGCTGCTCGGGGCTGGTGCATTCCAGGGTCATCCCTACCCCTGGGCCTTGGCTCCGCTAGGTTTTTGCCTGTTCTCCAGGGCCTGTCTCAGGACAGGCCTGCCTTAGAACAACAGCCTTTTAAAGAGTCCCCCAACCCCACGAGCCTACACTCACCCTCATCCTTCACACACACTTTCCAATAGCTTCTCTGATTGCTCAGCTGGTAAAGAATCCACCTGCGATTCAGGAGACCCCGGGTCAGTTCCTGGGTCGGGAAGATCCGCTGGAGAAGGGATAGGAAACCCACTTCAGTCCCCTTGGGCTTCCCTTGTGGCTCAGCTGGTAAAGAATCCGCCTGCAATGCGGGAGACCTGGGTTCGATCNGTAAAGAATCCACCTGCGATTCAGGAGACCCCGGGTCAGTTCCTGGGTCGGGAAGATCCGCTGGAGAAGGGATAGGAAACCCACTTCAGTCCCCTTGGGCTTCCCTTGTGGCTCAGCTGGTAAAGAATCCGCCTGCAATGCGGGAGACCTGGGTTCGATCCTTGGGTTGGGAAGATCCCCTGGAGAAGGGAAAGGCCACCCATTCCAGTATTCTGACCTGGAGAATCCCATGAACTGTATAGTCCATGGGGTCGCAAAGGGCTGGACACAACGGAGGCTTTCACTTTTTTCACACAAACACTTAGCGTGGGTCTGACACTGTCTGCAGGTCGGCTGGTTTCCTTCAACGTATGTAGAAGAGGAGGGCGTCCAGTGACAGCAAGATCACAGACAGGACTTGCGGATTTTCTTGGAAGAGTTGCCACAGTGATGAAGTCCGTCTCTAGCTCTGCAACTCAGAGGGGAAATGCCCGCCAGCCTTCCAGTCTTCAACAGCCCGTGGGGGTGGGGAGGGGGTTCAGAATCCTACACGTGATCTGTGCTGCCATCAGCCTGCCCTTGGTGGCCTGTCCTGAGTACGCTGCTTGTACATAGAGGAAATCTGGGCCAGCCCTGGGTGCCAAGGAGAGGGAGTGCCCACGGGTGGCATCCTGAGCCAGGCTCTGGGTAACAGCTGAGGCCAGAGCTCACCTTGCCCCTGTCCTGTCAAGATGGCCTTCAGGAGCCTGGGTTTGAAAAGCAGGTGCCGTCCGGGGAAGGCTGAGCTCCGCAGAGGGGACCTTCCCCTCGCATTCGGCCTCTGGACCCTCAGCCCTCCTGCCTCCCGCTGCTCCCAGGCCTTGAGAGGTGGATGGGGCCAGAGCAGGCCGCTGTGCCTGGGGACAGAAGAGGGCCTCGCCGGGGACTGTGCAGCCCCTCAGGCTCCTCCTGTCCCTCTGCACCAGGGGCGTGCAGAGACCCCCAGGGAGGCCCCCCGTCTCAGGCGGGAGCCGTAGGAACGGTGGAGCCGCCAGCCCTGCTCCCCAGTCACAGGTACTGTCTCTGCCTGGAGCCCTTGGTGTGTGTCTGTCCTGTCCTGCTGCCCGGTGGGTACCTGGTTTATAAACGCTGACGAGGGCGGGAAGCTAACGGAGTTTGCCGCTCGCTCGGTCTCTGCTGCTCACATTCCTCTCCAGAAGGGTGCCCCCGACCTGGCCCCCCACTGCTCCCGAGACGGTGGGGGCCCGCCGCGCCTCCCACATCCTGCCAGGTGGCCACTGAGAGTCTGCCCAGCCTTTGCACAGATGTTGGTTCTAGCCCTTGGCAAGTCTTCCAAGACTCCTGCAGCCCGTGAAATGGGGCCTGTGGCCAGCCCTGAATAAGTGCTCTTGGGGGTGACTTCGCCCCCTGGACTTGCCCCTGCTCTCTCCTCCTGGCCCTTGACCTCTGGCTGGCTTGGCCAGTCCCCGTTCTCCCAGCCTGGATGTTGCATGAGTTCCAGCGGCACTGTCTCCTCCCAGCTCTGTGCCAAAGTTGCTGCTGCAGCCTGGGCTTTGTGGGTCCCCCTTGCCCAGGGCTCAGCTGCACAAGGTCGGCTGTTGCCGAGGCTGGGCCCTGCCGGGATGGGTGCTGGTGGCCACGCTACACCCTGGCGTTGCTCAGAGGTCAGCCTCGTCATCTCCAGGCTCGGCTACCACGGCAGCAGCCTTCTGGCCTGAGGAGGAGGTGGGGAGGGGTCCCAGAGGCGTGTTGCAAGCAGGAGGCAGAAGGCAGCCAGCAGAGGCTTGGGGACTGAGGGTGACAGGATTGTGTCTGGGGCGGTGGGCAAGGGAGGGGTGGGCAGGAAGAATTTTCCACGGAGAGGGCAGACCACACTTGTCACCAGGGCGCAGCCAGCAGTTTGCCCGCGGCCTCTGCTCAGCTGGCCCAGCCGCTGGCCACGGCGGGAGGGGAGGAGACCAGCTGCCCTTGTCGTGTTTACAGTTGTCAGGAGGGTTTTGGTTTTCGTTATTGTTGTTGTTGGGGTTTTGTTTCGTTTGTTTGTTTGTTTGTTTGTTTTGGGTTTGGCTTGTTTCCTTTTAAAGAGGGCAAAAAAAAAAAGTTTGTAATTATTTCCTCCAAAGCTCCCATTATATATCTGTGAATAATAAGGAAGAGATTTTATAATAGCAGAAAATAATGTATATTTGGAAGTCATCTGAAACAAGGCACGGTGGTAATGGAGAACACTGAGAAAGCCTGCGTGGAAGCCTGGTTCTTGTGACTGTTCTGCTTTGTTTTTGTTTGTCTGGAGACGCGTCTCAGTTGGGTTAGTTTTCGCACTGCTGGCAGCAGGAAGGGAGAGGACTGGATGCAGGCTGGGATGCGGGTGGTTTGGGCATGACACGGACAGCCTCTGGGGGCGCTTCGGAGCTGGGACCTGAGAATAGCTGTGAACCCTTAGGAGCTCGATGCATGCAGGTCAGGGGTCTGAGGGTCCTGCAGCTGGCCGTGACCCCAAACAACACAGACTGTACATTTGCCAATAGGTTTTTTCAGACCACGGTTTCTACTGCAAATAAACCTGAGTTCTTTTCTGCAGGAGTGGCTGGCCTTTTGTGCTGGGGAGGAGGGCGTGGCTGGATTCCTCTGTCTGTATCCAGAAGGTTCTACCCATCTGGATACTGTCAGCTCAGAGGTGGTGGCCTGGGTCAGACGTGGGCCTTGGGGTGATGGCCTCAGGCACAGGCTGGGGGTCTGGAGGGGTAATGATGCCGGGCCACCAACCAGCTGTCTGGACCAGCCCCTGGGACAGCACTCAGTTGTCCCGAGCAGGGGCCAAGCAAGCTTGGAGAGCCCTGGAGAAGGCTCCTGGCCTCCCGAGGGCAGCTGTGGGCGAACCTGGGCACTGGGGCTGAGGGGCCTTGGGGAGGGCACCAGCAGCGTCTGCCAAGGGGTCCTGACCGGAAAAGGGTGGGAAGCCCCCGCCCTGCTGGAGGGGCTGTGTGTGGACAGGGTGGAGGCTAGCAAGGAGCAGGGCCTGCCTGCCCGAGGCCACCCCAGGAGCAGCCAGGAGCAGTGCGTTCCCAGTCGTCGAGGGTGGGCTGCCCGTGGTTATCCCAACAACCGTGGACTCCCCTCGGGCGAGGCCGCTGTGGGGCCCACTGTGTCCACAGTTGGAGAAACTCCTGCTGAGCGAAAGATGGACAAGCCCATTTCTGAGGCTAGGCGGACGCCCGCCACCCCTGTTCTGCCACTCTCAGCACAGGAGCCCACAGAAGACAGTGGGAGGCTGAGCGTGAAAGAAGGGGCCCGTCCGGGAAAGGAGCCCGGAGCAGAGTGGCCGCTGGGAGCCAGCGCCAGGGCAGCCTCTCGGCTCTCCGGTCGTCTGGGGTTGGGGCCTCGTGACATCAGCCACAGGTCCTACAGGCCAGGAGCCGGAGGTGGACCCCGGCATAAAGCCGAGATCTCAGATAAGTCCCCCGTCATGAAAAGGAAACTAACGCGCGTGGATAGAAACAAGATCGCAGATGAGGACGAATATTTTCACGTGCTTTTTAAACTTTCCGGAAGCCAAAGGATGCACGAACCCAGAATGGTTAACCCTGGGCTTCAAAGATAAGATAAAAACCCCCTGGGTAGCAAGCAGAAGGTGAAGTGCCTGACAGGGAGAGCAGCTCGGGTTTGCCCTAGACTTCCGCCGGGCTCTGTGCCCAGGGCTTCGTGCTTGCCAGTTCTTCCAGGCATAAGGCAGCAAGCAAACTGTTCCCAACCCTCCACTCGCCTCGGGGAGTGTCCTGTGTGGGGCCACTGCCTGGACCAGTGTCCACGGGCCAGGCGGTGCCCCATGAGTGGGAAAGTTCACCCCAGGAGTGGGGGTGGGGAGGATGTTGAACCGCTATCTGCAGGAACACATCAGACAAAGGGAAGATTTGGTTGTAGAACCTAATAGAGATTCTCAACCCCGTCACCAGAAATAATGCATGTCAAAACGATTTCAGCAAAGAGGCTGGGGGAGACGAAGGCAGGCGGTGCGAGGCAGCAGAGGTGCTGGTCTCTTTTCCGGGTAAAGTCAAGACCCAGTGTGGAAGCTGGAAGGGAACAGAGGCGTAAGCACGTTTACTAGCACGAGGGTGAGCTCTACGAGAGAAGGACGGTGGGCGGACACTGGACGGGGTGAGAGGAAGGCTGGGCAGGGACAGCGGCACCGTCGCGGCCCACGGGAGAGACGCTGGGTCCTGCCTGAGAGCGGGCTCGGTGTCTTTTCCGGAGGTGTGTGGGTGGGTGGCTTTCTGTCACTGCCACAAGTTACCGTAAACACGGGGACTTGGGACACACATGCCTCGTCTTCCAGTTCTGTGGGCTGTCGAAGCCTGCACAGATCTCCCCGGGCTGACAGCAAGGTGCTGCCGGGCGTCTTCTTGCCCGGAGGTTCTAGGGGAGAGTCCATCTCCTTGCCTTTCTGGCTTCTAGATGCTGTCTGCACCCCCAGTACCGTAGCCCCCTGCCTCTCCATCTTCAAAACCAGCGCAGTTGCCTCTCCGACCCTTCCGTAGTCACATCTCTCTGTCCCCCTCTGAAACAGCTGGGGAGGATTCTCCACTTTTAAGGACACATGGGATCAGATGGTCCCACCCGCATAATCCAGGAAAACCTCCCCCTCTCACAGTCCTCCACTTTTATCCCATGGGCAAAGTCTCTTTTGCCATGAGAGGTCACAGGGTCACAGGTGTCAGAGGTTAGGGCGTGGACATCGTGGGGCCACTATTCTGCTTGCAGCTGTAGGCTGGATATTCTGACCAGTCTTGCTGGTAAACACAACAGAAATGGTGGGAAAATATTTCTAATTTTCATCAATGAGCTGGTCATGAAGAAGGAACACATAGATGCTGAAAGGTAAGTGAGGGCAGGAGTCCGGAGAGGCTAGCCGGCTCTCTCCCCTGAGGGCGTTTGCCCAACTGAGTGGGCCTGAGTGCCGGTCCATAGAGCCGGGCTGGGGATGGGGAGGGGGACAAAACCCAGCCCCAGTGCAGCACCAACTCTGCCAGGCCAGCTCTCTGCTCATGCTGGGACCCCACTGGGCCTGACCCTAAATGTCAGGGTAGAAAGAAACACGCACCGCCCCAAACCGCAACCACCGTGAGGTGGCACAGGAAATTCTTCTTCCTGGATCTTGATGATGACTAGAGGAAAAAGCCAAAACTTCGTCGCGAACACGGGTTATGGATTGAACTGTGTCCCTCCGAAAAGGGCAGATTGGAGTCCCACTACCTGTGAATGCGACCTGACTTGAAAACAAGGTCATTGCAGCTCCCACTGAGGGCCCGTGGTGTGGCCAAAATAAATGATTCAGACTGAAAGTAAGTGGCCTCCATTTGTTTAAAAAAGAAAGAAAACGTAATTTTTCCAAGTAGGAAATTACAAATGTATTAAGTGCACAAATTACAGGGTTTTGAAATTACAGCTCTGGTTTGGATGGCTGTCTTGGGGTGGCTGGTTCCCACGGCTGGTGGAGGAGGGGGTGCCAGTGGAGAGCCTTCCTGATAGGGTTTTACGAGGTTTGTGGGTTAACTCAGACTCCTGTCCCTTCATCACAAGCTGATGCATTTACTTTCCTTAACAATTCAGTCTGACCCTTCGCTCTCCCTAGGAAAGGAAACCCCACACGTGCACATGAGCTCTCCGTGGGTGCATCGGGATGGGCTGGCGCCGGCTCACAGGAGCTGAGGGTGCAGCCTCTTCCCAAGTCCATGTTCTGTGGCGTCCTTCTCGTCGGTGGCTTGAAACTGGCCCTCGTGGGAGCATTTTCAGCAGGAATTGGCCAGTGAGAGCCAGGTGTGGAGACATTTAGCAGCGCCCACTGGAAGCAGCGGCTCGCTAACAACGATAAGCTGAAACAGTCCTGGAGGTTAATGCGCTTCACAGTGGAGCCTCGAAATCCATAGAATAAAAAAAGTGCCTGGGTCCCAGTCACAGAGGGGCACTCACACAGCGCTCAGAGACAGCCGACTACCGCCAGGGGTGTGTCCGTGGCAGGGGACGGTACTGTCAGGAGACTCTGCCGGGGCGTGTCCGTGTGGAGGACAGCGGGAGAACCAGGCAGAGCCGGGCTGTCGGTCCCGGTGGGCGTCCACCTCCCTGCCCGGATGCGGGTCCCTGTCCTGGGGCTCTATGTTCGCAATCTCTGGGTCCCGCTGTCCCGGGGTGTCATACTCACATGTGGCCACCGGGGGCGACATTCCCCGTAGAGGCTGGGCCTCCGACTGCCAGGATCTGGGTGCTGGCCTGCCCGCGGGGGGCTCAGCGGCCCAGTGCCCAGGTACAGGCCCAGGTATGTGGCAGGGCTCTGGCCTGCAGCTGCCCACACCCACTGTGTGCCGTGGTGGAGCCTGGCTGGCTGGCCGCAGACCCCAGCCCTCCTCTGCACCTGCGGTCGATGGGGGCGTGCTCGGGGAGGGGCGTCCACGTGTCTCCCTGGAAGGACGGCTTACTCCCGGATGATAAAGCACTGTCTTCATGAAGTCATGGGCAGGGTGTTGATCCATTGTTATTATTTTTTAAGGTTCTTATTGGAAAAGCAAAATCTTGGCAGTGCAAAGGCAGCCCTTAAAAGTTGCTCTGGGCGCCCGCCCACTGGCTGTGTTCTGCCTTGGTTTGCTCATCTTTATAATGAGCAGCAGTGTTCTGCCTCCTCTGAGAGGACACACACAAAGCCCTCAGCAAGTGGATGCCCTGCCCACCCCCATAGGGGCCTGAGGCTGGTGGGGCACTGGGTCCGGGGGCCAGGGGCGGCTGGGCCATGTGGTGCCAGGTATCGTCAGATTGCTTAGTGCCCCTCTCTTGCCCAGTGCCAAGCAGAGCTCCATGGAGGAGCTTCCCCTCCCCCCTGCCCACACCCCCGCTCCCCCCTGGACATCTGCCCAGTCAGAGGGTGGCCTGCAGACTCTTCCCTCTTCCCCGGGAGCCTGGCCAGCAGGTGGGGGTGGAGGCCTGGCTGGGCATGTGGAAAGGGCCAGCCCGGGCCAGAAGGAGGCATCTCAGGGCTGGTAATATGCAGAGAAACTTGCAAAATTCCCTGAACCCGATAAGGCAGGGGTTATAGCCCTTAGTTTCCAGCTGGGGAGACCGAGGCTCGAGAGACCAGCGCAGGTGGTGCAGCGAGCTGGCAGCAGGCCCCTGCCCCGTGTCCCTGACCGGAGCCCAGCTGCCTTCTGGGCTGCGCCCCACACCGCCTGGCACCCGCCTCTCCCAGACCCGGCAGAGCCTGAGGGATGACAGAGTCCACAACTCTGGCCCACACGCAGGCCCAGCCGCTCAGCCACCACCCCTTGTCCAGAGTCCACCAGGGCTGTGCTTCTCGGGACGACTTTTCAACAACTGCTTTTCTTTGAGCAGAGAGCCAAGAGAGGTCTGGGCTGCCCGGCCTGTCCTGGGGCTGCAGCGATCACTGCGTGCGCACCCCGTGTCCTCCGAGGACCTCATCACACTATTCTCTGGCCCTCTCGGACCCCTCCACCCCGTCATGCGTGGAGGACAGGCCTGCCTCAGGTGGCAGGGCCCAGCCTGCTGTCCACTGAGTGTTTGGATTGGTATCCTCTGTGCCCTGGACCCGAGCACCACCCCTGGGGAGCCTCTCACTGGTGGATCAAGGGAGTGGGTGACAGTCTCTGTTCCCGTGAAAGGCACTGACTGGTGGCAACGCCCAGGAGGCCGGAGCCCTCTGAGGCCACCGCCTCTGAGATGCCCTCCTGGGTTTTGCTGAAAAGGACCGCTTGTTCAGGATCACTGTCATCACAGCCAGCCTCGTGGCTGCCTCGCCCCTTCCTGCCTCTGTCTTCTTCCTGGTTCCTGAGCCCCCAAGGGCAGGGACTGGGTTCCTGGTTGACTCTGGGTCTCCCAGCAGTGTTTTGCATACAGTGGGTGCTCACTGATGGTTGGATGGCATCACCGACTCCATGGACATGAGTTTGGTGAAGGACAGGGAAGCCTGGTGTGCTGCAGTCCATGGGATCGCAAAGAGTCAGACACGACTGAGCGACTGAACGGCAACAAAAAGGCTCAATACGTGTAGAGGACAAATTGGCAGCAAGTCATTGGACACTCCGTGGGAACAAAAGCTCAGATATGTGTATTAACCACAGCAGTGTCTCTCCTTTCTCACTCACTGTACTAGCAGCCAACATTACTACATTGTTCACTGGCCAAAATTTCAATACTGCTTATTTGATCCAGTGGAAGGAAGAAGTCCTGCTTTATCTCAGCACCTCAGGTGGACGTCCTTATTTGTTCCAGATTTCCTCTGGGCGTCTTCCGCCTGAGCACAAACCAGACGCCCTAGACCCAGGGGTAGACTGCAGGCTCTGGTCTGGCTCCCCACTAGCTTGCTGTGTGACCCTAGGCAAGCTGACTCCCCTCTCTGGGCCCTGGTGCCCCCGACGGCCAAATGGAGGCAGGCATCCCTGCCTTGGGAAGCTGATCGCTGTGCAGTGGGAAAGCGGAGGCTCAGGGGTGGCTCGCCCAGCAGCAGAGGCATCTGGGAACTCCGAAGGGCAGAATGCAGATGGGCACTGTCGGGTGGCCAGGAGCTGGGGGGGGGGGTCAACCCAGACTTCCTGCCTCCGAGGGCAGCGAGCACCCCTCCCCTGGGGGTGAGCAGCTGAGGCTGGACAGGCAGGTCCGTGCCAAGGCCCTGAATCATCTGACCAAAGAGCACCGGCCGGCCCAAGGCTGCTGTTGACCCAGCGCTTCCCGCCCTTTCTGGTGCGTGGAAGACGGGGGTGCGTGGGCTCACCTGCAGAACCCCGTGACCCCTGTCTTAGGCATGAGGAGCTGAGGTCACCTGCCCCATGCGCAGGCTTAGCAGGGTCTCAGGGTTCGCAGCTCTGCTCTGCTGCGCTCAGCACGGCCTGCTC
Organism: Oreotragus oreotragus; assembly: GCA_006410675.1. NCBI lineage: Eukaryota > Metazoa > Chordata > Mammalia > Artiodactyla > Bovidae > Oreotragus > Oreotragus oreotragus. Next base: position 463,058 of record SJYX01001557.1, on the reverse strand, counting down.
CGCAGCTGCCCAGCCAGCTGGCCTCCAGGACAGCAGGCAGTGGGCGGTGCGTCCTGCCCCCGCGGTGGGCGGGCCGGGGGGCTGGCAGCGGGCCTCTGGGGCCGGGGTAGGAGCGGGGGCAGGGGCCGCCCCGGTTCCTGTTTGACTGCTGCTGGGAAGGAAGGAGGTGACGGCACTGCTGGAGCCGCTGAGCCGGGCGCTGGCAGGCCCCTCGGGGCCTCGGAGCTCTGCGGCCGGCCGGAGGTACACCCCTTGGGCGGGCAGGCCCCGGCCCATCCCTCTGCCAGCGGGGTGGGACAGGCCTGGAGCTGGCCGGGATTCCTATTGCTCTGGCTGCAGGGACCCTCGAGCTGGGCGGGCACAACCATGGGACTCTGTGGGGGGGGGGCCTGGGCGCCCTCGCAGCCCGCCTTCTCTTGGCAGAAGCTGGGTCTGGCGCCTCCCTCCCTCACCACCCCTCCTCCGACTGCCTTCGAGGAGGGTGTCCCTGGGGCTCCACTCCCTCTGTCTAACCCCCGACCCTGGCGATGATGGCCAGGCTCAGCTAGGAGAGAGCTGGAGAGGGCCGGAGAGCGGGTCAATGGTGAAGCGGCTGCCCTGGCCGGAGGGCAGGGGGCCATCCCTGGGGGCGGGGGCCGGGCCCGCCCGGGTGGGAGAGCGGGGCTGGCTGCGGGCAGGGAAGGGGCACTTGGCAGCTTCCCAGGGCAGAAGCCTTGGCCGCGGTGTAGCAGGAGGGAGGGAGGAGGCCAGGCCGGGGGCCGCGCAGGTGTGTGCTGGGCAGTGCCGCCTGGCCTGGGTTGGTGGGAGGGGGGTGGTGGGTGCCTGGCCTTGGGAAGGTGTCCTGGGCAGCCACGTGATGCTGAGTCTCCACCAGCAGGAAGGCTCCTGGCAGAGTAAGGTAATCCCAAGGCCACAGGGAAGTGCAGACACGTGCCAGGAGTCCCTCTCTGTGCCTGGGAGCAGGTAGGTGGAGCTGGCAGAGGGACTGGGGTGCCCTGCTCTGCCCTCCAACCTCTCCAAGCCCCGGAGCCCCTGCCATCACCCCTCCCTAATCCTCCTTCTGCCCCCAGACCCCAGAAGGGCGGGGGTCACTGTGGCGGGGGCAGGACGGCCGTGGCCACCTGGTAGCCCCGGTGCCCACGGGGGTGGAGGGGAAGGGAGGGAACGGAGGTGGCAGCGGGCACCCCCAGGCCCTGCCCCCTCAAACCAGCCCCGAGAGCTCAGGAGGGGGCAGGACAGCCAGCAGGCGCGGTCACACGGTGGCCCTGTGACCCTGGTCACCTTGGCCAGCTTCCTTGGGCCTCAGTACCCCCCCACCCAGTGAAACAGGGACCACAGTCGTCTTGATTTTAGAGCAGAAAGAACACGTGTAGCCAGCTTGCCGTGTAGCATTTCCCATGCTCGAAAATGCAAGTGGACTCCATTAATTGATCGGCTGATGGACGCCGTCACGGTTATTAATGCAGGTGCAGGAGCCCCCCCGCCCCCCAGGACTGCAGCCTCAGCCACATCCCTCTTACCTCTCCTGCTGATCCACAAGTGATCCCGGGGCCCCTCGGAGCCGTCCTGTCCCCCCCTACCCCGGGACCCTCCCCCAGGGAGGCCTCGCCTGCACCTCCTCTCCTTAGAAGGTGGGCTCCCCGTCACTGTCTTCTTATAACTGTGAGAGTCTTCTGGCCGAGGAGGGCTGGGAGGGCTTCCTGAAGGAGGAGGGAGGCAAGGTGAGCCCTGCAGGCTGCTGCAAAGTCACAGAAGAGCTACCCACCCTCCAGACTCAAGGTGGCCCAAGGGAGCCGGAGGCCAGACCCCACTGCTTTCCTCACCTTCTGCCTTGGGTCCCAAAGGGCTGTGGGGGCCAACGTGGCAGAAATAACTTCTGTGTGGGGTTGAGATGGGAGTTCCCCCAGAGGGCATGTTGAATGTAGGCTGGAGGGTTGGGGTCCCGGCTTTGTGAGGGGACGGTGGAGACACCAGGACAGAGTCGTACTTGTGACGGGGGAAGAGGGGGTGGGACCAGAAGGGACCCGGGTCGGCCTCGGACTTCGTATGTCTGGGGGCATGTGAACCCGGCCTGTTTACGTCCCACGTGCATACGACACCCACCCACCGTCCTCCCTTCGACCTCCCAGCGTCGGACCCCCCGGGTCCCGGGTGACGAGGGGAAGCGTTGGTCCGTCGGGGCCGAGAGAGGGGTCGAGGGGCGTGACGACTTCGACTGAGGGGTACCGGAGCGACTCGGCTCGGGACGCACCGTACCACCGGTGGGCAAGAACGGTCTCGGGACGGGACCCGGCCCCCGACTCTGGGGACCACTCACTCCGACCGGGGTGGAGACTCTTCTCGCACGGTGTGGTCGTCTGGGACTCTCTCAGTGTCCTGCGGAGCCGCCGCCGGGTCCCGGGTTCGGTCGGGGACGGACCGTGTCGGTCGCACCACCAGTAGCCGCCCCCGTCGGACCCGACGGTCTGGGAGATGGTGGACCGGTTCGACCCGCACTCGCCCCGGCACGACGACCTCGCCCTCGCCGACTGGAGGCCCTGGTGGACCGTGTGCCGCCCATCCCCAACCCCACGTCCGCCCCCGCCCTCCCTGACCTGGGTGACTCCCCGGTCGGGACCCGACTGGTCATCCTCCGGACGACCTCCGTCGACTCGGTCTCCCTTCCGGTACCTCCTGCCTCCGCTCGAGCCAGGCTTCCACCGGGACGTACAGGGACTCAGAGCCGTCTCGACACCACCCTTCCTCCCTGGGTCGGACCCCCCTCCCCGTCTCGACTCTGGTCCTGACCCCCGGGTCCGTCGACAGACGAGTCTCATGTTCGGGAAAGAGGCCTACCTCGGGGGCCCTACTCCCCGCAGGTGCCCCACGTCTCCTACCTACCCCCTCCCTGGTGGTCTCTACCCCGTCTCTCCGTAGGAGTCGCCCGTGGCGCTAGGAGTCGTGGACTGGGTCACACGTACAGGGGTCCACAGCCAACCTTCTGCCTTAACCCTGCGTTAAGATTGGCATCTGTGAGGCAGTCATTCCCGCTTCGGCGGATAGAAGCATGACGGTGCCAAACGTGGAGCTGGGGAGAGGTTCAGAGGGCACTGCCTCCCCACCGTCACGCCTCCCTGGGCCGGCCGCTCCCCAGGCCCCGCTCAGAAGGGGTCCGCTCTGTGGGGGAGCTTCAGTCGGTCCTGGGACCCCCTCACCACCTGAGATCCTGGGCACAGAGCCGTTTGGTGCCCCTTAATTTCACCGCGCAACAGTCCCGCCTGCCTCCCAGGGCCGCTGTCGCCATGTGCCCAGCTCTGCCCACAGCGGGTGCCCGACAAAGGGGGCCTGTGGTGTTCTGACTCTCTGAGCTGCCCAAGGGCAGTGTCCTGGGACTCAGCGTTGCTCCTGTCGTTTCCTGCTCATCGGCCTCTCGGGGCCCTCTCCATGGCCTGCAGGGATGCTTCAGGCCCACAGCCTGACACTTGGGAGCCCCGGCCTGCTGGGGGAAGGGGGTGCAGCCCCCCAGTGAGAGGCTGACGGCGCCCTCGCCCACCCGCTCCCGCCAGGCCTGCTGTGGCAGCTGCGGCCCAGCGACGTGGAGGTGGAGCTCCTGGCGCACACGAGGCAAGTGGTGAGCCGCGAGCTGGAGGAGGAGACGGGGCTGCACACGGGCTGGATCCAGAACGGCGGCCTGTTCATCGCGTCCAGCCGGCAGCGTCTGGATGAGTACAAGAGGCTCATGTCGGTGGGTGTGCCCCCGCGGGCAGGGGTGGGCAGCCTAGTGCAAGGGAGGAGCCCCGGTGGATGCGGGCTCGAGCCTCGTGCTGCCTCGGCTGGGCTGGGCCCCCTGCGACAGGCGGCTTTGCCTCCGAGCCTCGGCATTCTCACCTTTGAAATGGGATGGTGTCGAGGAGCACGGTTCCGCTGAGCCTCGGAGGCAGAAGAGGCCCAGTGGATGGGGGTTGCCACCATGCGCGGTGCTCCCGGGGGGGTCAGGCTGAAGGATGAACCCGCACAACCCAGGAGGCAGGGACCACTTTTCCCCCGGCTCTGCCTGAGATGCTTAGGGAACACCGTTGTCGGGGAGACAGCAGAGAAAGCCTTATGCCGTGAAGGCCCGCTGTTGGGGTGGAGTGTGGTTCTTCACCCAGAGCAGCCAGGGCTGGCTCCCACATTCCAGGGCATGGAAGGGACGCGTTTCTCCAGCGATGCATCTGTTATTGAGCACCAGCTGTATACCGGCGAGCAGAACCGGCCGCATGGGTAGCAGAGGCGCAGTGTCGCGGGGACGCCGCGTTCCTCTGAGCGCCCCGGCGGAAGCAGCGCAGCTGGCTTCCTCACAGCGGGGCGGGGGATCTCTGGGGTCAGCGGGTGGTCTCATTCTGCCTCCTCCCGCCACCTCTTCCCCACGCTTACTCAGTCATCAGCTGGGCCGGGTCACCTTTGGGGGTTTCAGCTCAAGCTCGGAGCGAAGTCTCTGCCGCCTCTGTCAGTATGCTCCGAGGGGGAATCCGATTGGCTCGGCTCACCTCTAGTGGGGCTGAAGAAGGAACTGGCAACCCACTCCAGTATTCTTGCCTAGGAAACCCCATGCACAAAGTCAGCCTGGTGGGCAACAGTCCACGGAGGCGGACGTGACTTAGCCACTGAGCACATCTCTGGTTGGGCAGGTCCTGATGGGCGGATGCCTGCGGACACTTGATTGGCTGTCTGTTGACCAATGAACTGCGTCAGGGGTGTGGTCTGTCACGCAATTGGATCCTGGCACAGAGGACCCTCTGGCCTCTGGGGAGCCGGTCTGACCAGCACACCTGGTTCAAGCCCCAAATATCAGACCTGTGGGGATTACTTTTATTTATCTTACATAGTAAGTCCTTATGTGCCCGGGCCCCGGAGACTGCTTCCGAGCACTGCACCGGTTCCTTACTCTTCCTGGAGCTGGCCCAGGGGACAGGAGCTTCCCCGGGCATGGCTCACAGTTCCTGGGGGTGCCAGGGTCAAACCTGATCCCTGGAGGCCCAGACGGGGAGGCGAGTGGCTGGAAGGATCTGCCCCAGCCCCCAGGCTCACTTTCCTCTGCGTCCCCCCTAGTTGGGCAAGGTCTATGGCATCGAGTCCCACGTGCTGAGCCCCGGGGAAACCAAGGCTTTGTATCCGCTGATGAACGTGGAGGACCTCTACGGGACCCTGTACGTGCCGCACGACGGTACCGTGGACCCCGCCGGCACCTGCACCAGCCTCGCCCGGGCCGCCACCGCCCGGGGGGCGCAGGTACGACCGTCTCCCGGCCCTGGGCCCGCCGCTCCGAGCCTGGCCCTCCTGCCTAGGAACACGAGCTCCCTCTGCGCTGAGACTGCGGGCCAGCGGGGACCCGAGCCCCTGACCCGCTCCTGCCCAGGCTGGCCGGCCGCTCCGGTCTGTCCATGATGTCCGCTCTCCCCGGAGGCCCCACCCTGCCGGGATAGCGAACCTGCCCCAAATCTCTTCTCGTTATGTTATATCTTCCTTTGACTCAAGTCCACACGTAGTTGTAGGAAAAATTAGAAAAGACGAATAAGCAAGGAAGAAGACATGGGAAAAGCTGAAGAAAGAAGAGAGTCGCCCAGAGGGCCCCCGTGCTGACACTTGAGTGTTACTGCGAGTATTTTTCTCTGAAGAAGTAAACAAAGCTGAACCGAACTTCACACGACCTTTGAACCGCAGCGTCTGCCAGTCCCGCGAGCCCTCCTTTTCCTCTTTAAAGCCTCTGTTTAGGGGGACAGGTTCTGCAAGTCAAGGAGCACGGAGTCAGTTCCCGCCCTGTGGCCAGCCCCATGTCCCCGATGCGGCCACATGAAGCCTGCCTGAGCAGAAGCAGGGGTCCCGGGTCCCGACTGGGCTGGGGGCGGTGAGAGGGTGGGCGGTCAGCCCTCTGAGAGCTGGCGTGGCTTGGAAAGCAGCTCCTCTCACTCCCAGGTCATCGAGAACTGCCCGGTGACCGGGATCCGTGTGCGGACGGACGATTTTGGGGTGCGGCGGGTCGCAGCTGTGGAGACAGAACACGGCTCCATCCGGACCCCCTGTGTGGTCAATTGTGCAGGTGGGAAGGCATTTCTCCTGCCTCCCGAGTGGCCACCCTGACTGTTCCCAAAGCTGGCCTTGCTTAGGGGTGGGGGTGCCCAGTGCCCACCTGGCTGGCGGCCCCCGCCAGATGCCAGCAGGGCTCAGTCGCCTGTGCTCTGCCCGCAGGGGTGTGGGCGCGCGCCGTGGGCCGGATGGCTGGCGTCAGGGTCCCGCTGGTGGCCTTGCATCATGCTTACGTCGTCACCGAGCGCATTGAGGGGATCCAGGTGAGTGGCGGCCCCCGGGCCCGCGTCAGGCTGCGGGAGACTGGCTCGTGGTGGCCCCCAGGCCCGCATCAGGCTGCGGGAGACTGGCTCATGGTGGCCCATGGGCCTGGCTCTGACCCCACACACGCAGGTCGCCACGCTGAGCGTCAGTGGCCCCATCTGTAAAATGGGCCTCCTTGTGACTGGACGCTCTGGGTGGTGTGAGGTTGAGGAAGTGGCACAGCTGTAACCCGAGGGTCCCGCCCCCCCTTTGCCTCTGTGGCACGGCTCCTCACTGATGCCAAGCCTGTCATACTTGGTGCGGCCAGCCTGACGTTGGCCATGTCCCATGCCCCGGGTGTTCCTGGGAACCCCTGAATGTTCGCAGGTCCCCAAATATGCTGTGGGTGCCAGTCTCAGAGGACAGTGATCCACAGCCCTGGGACCCTCCCAGGGAGCCTTGGAGACCCCTCTGCCAGAGGAGGTGGGCATGGGCCCCCTGCCTGCCCCCCTCCCTTTCCGGCTCCCCTCTCCCGTCCTGGGAGCTTCCTGTCGCCCTGTCATCAACCACGCCTCTTTCCCTCCACGCACCTCTCCTGTCTCCTCACGCCTCCATCTAGTCCCCCCCGTCCCGTCCATCCCTTTGCTTACATATCCCTCTGTGCCCCACCCGTCTCTCCCTCCGCCCACCCATCTTTCCTCCACTCATTTCCTCTCTGTCCGTCTTGTCTCCCTGCATCTGCTCATCCCTCCTTCCCTCCCTCCCTCCCTCTAGCCCTCCAGCCACCCTTCCGTCCGTCCGTCCACCCATCTGCTGATGGACCTGTTCACCCATCCATTCACCTGCCC
>SJYX01001557.1:421226-444884 GCA_006410675.1 Oreotragus oreotragus | reverse complement strand
GTGAAGATCTTTTTTGTACAGTTCTTCCGTGTATTCTTGCCACCTCTTCTTAATATCTTCTGCTTCTGTTAGGTCCAGACCATTTCTGTCCTTTATCGAGCCCATCTTTGCGTGAAATGTTCCCCTGGTATCTGTCATTTTCTTGAAGAGATCTCTAGTCTTTCCCATTCTGTTGTTTTCCTCTATTTCTTTGCATTGATTGCTGAGGAAGTCTTTCTTATCTCTTCTTGCTATTCTGTTTCTTTGATATCCTTTATCAGGAAGTTCTCTTTGTTCCTAAATATTAACTTTTTATGATGAAAGTGTTTTTATCTGTCAAATACTTTTTCTGCATCTATTGAAATAAATTAGTGTTTCTCATCCTTTATTGATAATAGTATATTACCTAGATTGATTGTCAGATGTTAAACCAACTTTGCATCCCTGAAATAAATCCCATCTCACCATGGGGTATAGTCTTTTTTACATGCTGCTGGATTCAGTTTCCTAGTATTTTGTGAAGGTTGTTGTTGTTTAGTTGCTAAATCAGGTCCCACTCTCTGTGACCCCATGGACTGCAGCAAACCAGACTTTCCTGTCCTCCACTATATCCCAGAGTTTGCTCAAACTCATGTCCATTGAGTCGGTGATGTCATCCAACCATCTCATCCTCTGGATATTTGCATCTATATTCATAACTGTCACAGTCCTCCCCCCGCCCCCCGCGCAAACGTCTCAGAAGATCGGTCAAACAGTAATATTTTCTGCGTATTCATACTGAGCAGAGAGATCATGTAAGTCTCCCAGCCGCACCCCCCTCCCCAAAGGGCTCTTTGTTCGGATCTCCTCCATCAGCGTCTGCCCCGCGGTCACCCTGGGACCCTCCTCACCCGTCTTCTGTTCGTATCTGCTGCTCTCTGGGTCCACGGCATGCTCTCTGGCCACTTACCGAGAAGGGTACTTGGGGAAATAGATGTTTCTGTGTACATGAACGGTCAAAAATCTTTATTCTATCTTACACTCAGCTGATGAGGAGCTCTGCCTTTAAAGTCGTCTTCAGAATTTGCTGGACTTTGCCCCAGGTCCTCCGGCCTCCAAGGCCACTGTTTCTTTATTTAGGACCCACCTATTCACTTAGGTCCCGATGGTCCATTCCAGCACGACCTCTGTGCAGGCCTGGTCCAGTCACAGGGCTTGGTGGGCACTCGCGGGCCCTTCAGGACTGAGATTCACAGTTTTCGATCTGAAGTCATCTTGGCATTTTGCTTTGACTTCCCTATGACTCCATTCTCTCTGTTTTCTCTTCTGGGAGCCCCCGTAAGGTAGATGTCAGACCTTCAGGACTGACTTTCTGATTTTCTTACTTTTTTTCCCTTTCCTGATTCCTGCGCCTTCGTGTGTTTTAGCCTTAGACCTGGAAGATGTTCTTGGCCTTATCCAGTCCTTCTGTCAAACGCTCTTCTCTTTGATGAGGGACCTTGGCGTCAGTGTCTCCAAAAGAATCTCCAGTCTGTTGTCGAGGGGGGATGGCAGCCCACTCCTCACCTCCCTGGAGCCTGGGGTCTCTGGGACCCTCTTCACCAGAGACACATCTGGGCGCCTGTGGGGCGGGGCTCGGGCCTGGAGGGCACGGCGTCTGAACAGAGGGCATCCAGGTCCAACGGCTTTGAGGAGACCCTAGTCCAACCTTCTGTTCACATACATACACAGTCTCTCTCACACTCGCACACACGTGCATACTCACACACATGCACACACAAACGTGCACATGCCCACATGCACACACTTACTGTGCTCTCTGTGGTTTTACCGCTCCCCTCTCCTGCCCACACCTCTGCTGCCGTCTTACGGGCTGTGAGCGGGGGCCTCTGTCCACTGTGTAACCGAGGCCCCAGGCCCAGCGTGTCCTCAGGGCCCTGCAAGGAGGGGGAAGCACCATGGGCCCCACAGGGCCTGTGACCCCTGCTGGAGGTGCTGGCCCACCGCCCTGTCCCGCTGATCCCGAGGCCTCTGTGCTCTGCCCTCCAGAACATGCCCAACGTCCGCGACCACGACGCCTCCGTCTACCTCCGCCTGCAGGGAGACGCCTTGTCTGTGGGCGGCTATGAGACCAACCCCATCTTCTGGGAGGAGGTGAGACACCAAGGCTCGAGGTGGGGCGTGGGGCTGCCTTTCAGAGCTGAGACGCCCCTTTCCGGAGACCCCCGTCCTGGAGCTCTCCCCCCACCTGGGAAGTGGCAGGTCCCCGATCCCGTGGGGTCGAACCCATATTTCTCCAGCCCTTAAGAACCTGGCACGCAGGCAGATACAGACCCGGGGCAGGCGGGGGGCTGGCCTCAAAGCAGCAGTAGTCAGAGGCTGCAAACTATACAGTGGGGACTCTAGCAGGTGATGAAGGCAAGTAAGCCCCCCGCCTGTCAGCAAACGACCCCTCGCCCTCCCCTCCCGCCGTGGCTCTAGCTGTATCTCCCTCCGGCCTGGGCTGCTCTCCTGGCAGCTTCTGGGGTTCACGCGGGCCCAGCGCCCCCTCAGCACCCTCAGCCACTTCAGCTGCATATGGGCCACCCCAGCTCCCGTATTCATGTGCTTAGCCTTCAAATTGAACAATAAAATGACTCCTTTCAGCCAGACACTGTTTCACTGTGGGGAGAAAGAGGAAGACCAAGATAAAAGTCTCTGTGCCCGGAGGCCTGTATTCTGGTGGGGAGACCCACAATAAAAAAAAACAAAGAAGTCACATAATTTGGGATGGTGATCTGAACCCTGAGTGAAGTTAACAGGCTGAGGGTAAGCCTAGTGAGACAGGCGTAGAAGGATGTCCTTCAGACTGCTGTCAGGCAGGGCTGGATGGGGGTCTGACATCTGAGTGGACCCTGCAGAGGGAGGGTGGGCAGCAGCTTGCCCGTGGAGGTGAGGGCCTTGTGGTCAGACCAAGCTTGCTTTCCTCGAAGAACCGAAGGAAGGTCAGCATGGCTGTGGGTCCATGGTGGATGTGGACAGGGCCTGCTTGTGTAAGGTTTTATGAGACACAGAATCACAGGGGGTCTTGGGGGGCTCGAGAGCAAGAAAGGGCCTGATCTGACTTGGGCAAATGGGTTGAAGGACGGCAACAAGCAGGAGGCCATTGCAACAGTCCAGGACAGAGCAGGGGGCCTGGGTCCAGGCGGGAAGGGGGAGCAGACAGGCCCTCTGCGGGGAGGAGGGGTGGAGGGGACCGCCTAGACCATCACCACCTGATGGAGCCAGGCCCTGCCCGGCTCCTCGCTCCAGTGGGCGGCTGGCACAGGGCAGCTTCCCCCATGTCCCCAGGTGTCAGACAACTTTGCCTTCGGCCTCTTCGACCTGGACTGGGATGTGTTCACCCAGCACATTGAAGGTGCCATCAACCGGGTCCCCGTACTGGAGAAAACCGGGATTAAGTCCACGGTCTGCGGCCCTGGTGAGTGGGGAGGCCCGGAGCTGGCGGCCGCCCCCAGAGCATGGCCAGCCAGCCCTCCATCCTGGGCGGGCAGCGCTGTGCAGCCTCCTCCCTGCAGGTGGCAGACGTAAGCCTGTCCCCGGGCCCCCAGCCAGGCCTCTGCCCGCCCACCCTCGTGTGAGCCCTCCTGGGGGCCTGCCTGGGCTCAGTCCCTGCTGGAACTCAGTGCTTTCAGTGGTAAGGTGGGGTGAGCCCCTCCCAGCGCCCAGTGAGGCTGAGTGCCACGTGCTGTGCCGGGGACTCAGGGAGAGGCCCCCCGCCAGCAGAAAGTCACGAGACACACCAGGGCCCCACGAGGCAGAGCCCACTTCAGGTCATCAGTGCTGAGGACCTCAGCGGAATGTGGCGGGAGCGATCGGGAGGAAGCGGCCTTGAGCTGCCCACCCCCGCCTCAGTTATCGCCCTCTTGGGAGACCCCACCCAGGAGCGTGTGGCCGGGAGGGACCCTCAGGCTCCCCCCTCCCTTTCAGAGTCATTCACCCCGGACCACAAGCCCCTGATGGGGGAGGCACCCGAGCTCCGTGGGTTCTTCCTGGGCCTGTCTCTTATACACATCTCCCGGGTCGGCCTCGCCCCTCTGCCCTGTGGCCACACTCCCTCACAGGGTGGGAAGGCCCCACCTCGGGCCTTCCCTCCGGTCCCCAGGAGAGCTGGACCGCAGGAGGCTGGAGCGAAACGGTGTGAACCAACCGGCTCAGCTTCTGAGAGCCCGTCTCAGGTGTATAGGGTGCAGGCCCCGACCCTGCTCACCGGCCGGCCGGGTCAGACCCCAGGCCAGGGCAGACTGGGGCCAAGACCACTCGCTTGCTGTGGGTGGGCCAGCCGGCCGGGCTACACCTCAGACGTTCAAAGTGTTGTGACGGGGGTCACTCAGGACGCAGCGGGGAGAGGGGACTTCTCCGTGACTGGGCCTGGGGCAGGGTCACCCGAGGGTGGCCCAGGGAATTCAGGGACCCCAGGGTGGGGGGAGACCCACGCATGCCGAGCGAGCCATCTGAGCTGAGTCTCAAAGGCTGTGTGCAAATGGAGAGGGTTCCAGAGTCAGATCCGAGCCCAGGGCCCCAAAGGCGGGCCATGGTGTGAAGGGGCTCCACGGTGGCCACTCAGCTCCTTCTGAGCGCTGAGTGCTGGGAGCCCGGCGGGCTGGCGGGGGCTGGAGGCTAGACGGAGCCTCTGCGGTGGGAACCCAAGGCGGTGGGCTCTGTGCAGGGGAGAAGGTGTGCTCCAGGATGAGGGCGTAGAGGCGGGGGTGGGGGATGGAGCGGCCGGCCTGTGGTCCTGGCAGGGAGAGGGTGGCCTCTGGGCAGAAGAGGGGCCCCAAGCCAGCCCTGAGGCCCAGACCTCTCAGGCCAGGGCTCGTGGGGGCCTCCGAGATATCGCTGGTGCCTCGTCTGGGCCAGAGGCAGGCTCTCAAAGCTGGTGGGTACAGGATGGGCCACCCAGAGGGCGCCATGTGGGGCTTTGGGGCCAGGGTTCCGGGGNGGGGGTGGGGGATGGAGCGGCCGGCCTGTGGTCCTGGCAGGGAGAGGGTGGCCTCTGGGCAGAAGAGGGGCCCCAAGCCAGCCCTGAGGCCCAGACCTCTCAGGCCAGGGCTCGTGGGGGCCTCCGAGATATCGCTGGTGCCTCGTCTGGGCCAGAGGCAGGCTCTCAAAGCTGGTGGGTACAGGATGGGCCACCCAGAGGGCGCCATGTGGGGCTTTGGGGCCAGGGTTCCGGGGGGGGGAGTGGGCCTGCAGGCGCAGATGTGCCGCCCCATCCTGGCTCGAGCAGAATCACAGGGGTGTGCCCTTCCTTCCTGCACGGAGGGGCCCCTTTAATCCTCAACAAAGGCAAGAAATGGGGAACGTGTGCCTACCCAGCGGTGGAGAGAGGGCCGGAAAGACAGTTGCCCAGAGAGGAAACTCTGGGTCTGAAGCTCGGCGTTCCTTGAGCCTTGGTGTCCTCGTCTGTGAGATGGGTGGCCGGCCGAGTGAGGAGGGGAAGCCACACGTGAGCTGCAGGCCGGCAGGCAAAGTCGTCCCTGCGGGCTGAGCAAGGAGGGAGGGGCAGGCCAGGCCAGGGGCGGGCAGGGGTCCCGACACCCAGCCTGCGGCCTGCCAGGGTGCCCGGCCCTCCTGGGCTCCAAGCACACAGGGTCCAGACAGCCGCCAGTGCTGGCTGCTTCAATCTGTTCGGCTCATGAGGGAGCAAAGGTGAGCGGGCGGCTTTCTCGGAAGAGGTGGCTGGGGCCCGCCTGGCCAGCCCAGGGCTTCGGGGCACAGGATGTGGGGCTCAGGCCGAGAACTCACAGCCCAGGGCTTCCCGGGCCTGGTGGGGCTGGCAGGGAGAAAACCAAGGCGAAAGGGAAGTCGCTGTCATGCCCGGCTCTTTGTGACCCCATGGACTGTAGCCCATGAGGTTCCTCCGTCCATGGAATTTTCCAGGCAAGAGTATTGCCAGGCCTGAGACAATCCCAGGGAGCATCCTGGCTTTAACGGGACTGCAGGTCATCGACCTGAGAAGCCCCACTGGGAGAATGTGTCTGTCAGGACCCCTGGAGGCTGGTTTCCCAGCGTGAAGAAGGTTCTCTGGGGACACGGGCCTTTCTGCTGGCCGGTCAATGGCCCTTGGCCTCCGGGACAGAACAGGGAAGTCCCAGGACCCTTGACTTCAGGAAGTGGGGGGCCCGCAGACCTCTCGTTCCAAGGTCGGGAGATCAGAGGCAAGTTTGGGGGCCCCTGTCCCGGGCATCCGGCATCCTCTTGAGTCATTTGTTAAACATCCAGGTGACCCTTGACCCCCAAACTTCCCTCCTGCTAGCTTTTTGTGAAGACTGTTCAGAACATTCTGGAAACATTTCCAGCACTCCTGGAATGCTCATCGGGTCATCCCCAAACAACCATCTCAGGAGCCGCCCCGGCCTCACCAGACACCCTCCTGGCCTCCCCCACTTGCCTCTTGCAGCCTGACCTGCACACAGGCCCCCTCATAGGACCCAGGCCCCCCCTGCTGCTCCCACTGGAGGCCTGCCAGGGTCACTGTGGCCTCCAAGGCCCGCACCAGGGGCCCTGCCCTTCCGTCTGCCCTGCGGCTGTTTGGAAGCCTTCCCGGGTCCCCGGGGCTGGCGGCCTCCTCCAGCTCAAATGCTGAGGGTCGGAGACCAGGCTCGGCCGGTCTCCGGCAGGGAGGAGGACAGTGCTTGTGACCAGTGCACACGGAGCTTAGGACCCTGCGGGGAGCCCGGGGCCCTGACCAGCCGAGCGGCATCCTCCTCTGTGGCCTGGGGTTCTGATGGCACCGGCACGGTGGCTAGGAGCGGCCCGCCCTCCAGTCACCCCAGACCCCTTGTCACGTAGCGTTTTTTTCACCCAGACACCCTCTTTTTTGCTTACGCATGCTTTGGCTCTCTGTCCCTCTCACTCTCCCGACAGCTCCCCGAGGAGGGGGGCTTGTTCAGTCGCCTGCCACGGCCGCGTTCTGGGCACAGACGGGTTGTGACTGAGTAACTCACAGCCCTGTGGACTGTGAGCCCTGTCACAGATGAGGGTCCAAGGCTCCTCTGAGCCAAGGCCACACAGCCGGGAATCAGTAAAGCAGGGTACAGCTCCTTATCATCACACCAGAGTGGGCAGCAGCAAGAATCCTGCAGCGGGTAGTCACTCCCTTCTCCAGGAGATCTTCCCAACCCAAGGACTGAACCTGGGCCTCCCGCGTTGCAGGTGGATTCTTTACCGTCTCAGCCACTGGGGAAGCCCTTTTTAATCATGCTCGAGCGTTCCTCTCCACCAGTCCTAGCCTCTGTCCCCAGCATGCTGGCTGCAGACAGAAGCCAGAGGCTTGGTCACCTCTCCCAAAGAACTTACAAGCCTTCATTCACTGAGTGAGCATGTATCAAGCACCGAATGTCTGCTGGACCCTGTGCTTTGAGATACGGCAGTAAGCAAAACTGCCCTTGAGTTGCCCGTGGTCCAGCGGGCAGGAACGTCCTGCACTGACACAGCAGGGAGATGGCACAGAGATGGGAAGCCACGTGCTGTGCCGGGGACTCAGGGAGAGGCCCCCCGCCAGCAGAAAGTCACGAGACACACCAGGGCCCCACGAGGCAGAGCCCACTTCAGGTCATCAGTGCTGAGGACCTCAGCGGAATGTGGCGGGAGCGATCGGGAGGAAGCGGCCTTGAGCTGCCCACCCCCGCCTCAGTTATCGCCCTCTTGGGAGACCCCACCCAGGAGCGTGTGGTCGGGAGGGACCCTCAGGCTCCCCCCTCCCTTTCAGAGTCATTCACCCCGGACCACAAGCCCCTGATGGGGGAGGCACCCGAGCTCCGTGGGTTCTTCCTGGGCTGCGGCTTCAACAGCGCGGGTGAGTTCGGGCAGTGGGGCCTCCCCGGCTCCTAGCGCGGGTGAGCTCGGGCAGTGGGGCCTCCCCGGCTCCTGCCATCTTGAGAGTGAGGGGCCCCGCTGAGCTCTCCTCCAGTTCTCAGAGCCGCCCCTTCCTGGGGTGGGGTGGGCCTGGGAGGGCTGTGGTGGGGACAGGGATGGAGATGGGACAGGCCTGCTAGGAGGAGGCACGTGGCACCCCAGGGGTGAGATCCAGCGCGTGGGGGCTGATGCTGCCCACAGAGGTGGGAGGGGCACGGAGGTGGGGTACAGGGCCCTGGGGGCAGATTGCAGACCCGCGGCTCTCTGCTCCTGCCAGGAATGATGCTGGGCGGTGGCTGTGGGCAGCAGCTGGCTTACTGGATCGTCCACGGGCGCCCGGAGAAGGACATGCATGGCTATGACATCAGGCAAGTGCCCCACTGGGGCCCGTGGGCGGGCGGTGCGGCCCTAGAATGGGGCAGCGGTAGTGCTGGTTTAGTCACCAAGTCGTGTCCAACCCTGTGGACTGTAGCCCCCAGGCTCCTCTGTCCATGGGATTCTCCAGGCAAGGATACTGGAGCAGGTTGCCATTTCCTTCTCCAGGGGATCCTCCCGATCCAGGGATCGAACCTGGGTCTCCTGCATTGCAGGCAGATTCTTTACCGATTGAGCTACAAGGGAAGCTGCTAGGATGGGGTCCCGGGCTGTTTAGAAAGGAGCCTTCCCTGAAATCCGGAGGGCTTCTTGGAAGAGGTGGCAGTAAGCAAAGAAGGAAGAAGCCAGCTGGGGGGACGGGGGGCTGCTGCAGGGTACCTGAGTTTGGCAACTCCACCGCCCTCTCCAGTTTCCAGGACCTCTCGACCCAGGGTCCTGCCTGACCTGTCCGACGGCTCTGGGGTCAGCAGTGGGATCCCATTGTCCCACTTTGCAAATGGGGAGACTGAGGCCGGGGGAGCAGGCTGCCCGGGGATGGAGCTGAGCTGGGGTGGTCACTGCTGGGATGTGAGCACGTCTGGGAGGCTGGCAGCCCTGAGTGAGACGTTGGCCACACGCTTCACTCACGGGGCGACTGGAATAAATCGGACCCCATGCAAGCCCGTCCCTCTGTAACCGGGGGTGTGAGGCGCTTGCTGCAGATGTCGCTGGGAGCAGTGAGCGTGTCTGAGTAGGCGGGATGCTCAGCACCAGGTCTGCGCATGAAACACTGCTCAGAGCTGAGCGGAGGCCAGTGTGGGTGTGGGGGCTGCTGTTGGAGCGGGGCAGCGTCCGGCCTGCCCACCGCCCTCTGTGAGCTGCAGCAGTGACGCCCCCAGGCAGGGTCGGTGGGGCCGGGCTTCTGGTCCCCAGGTGGCAGTTCCGCGGCCCGAGCACTGCAATTGGCAGAGGAGACAGCGGCTTGGAGAGGCCTCTGTGTGGGTCCAGCCCGTGGCGCTGTGACAGCTCTGGGCAGACGGGCTCCCTGGAGAGACCCCAACTGCCTGGCAGGGCTGGAGGTGGTGGTGGGGTAGAGACCGCGCTGGTTCAGCTCGGCGCCCCCCGGCTCCTCTGCTCACCTCGCCCCATCCCGGCCTGATGGGGACTTTGTGTCCACGGGGCTGTGTCTGCCCCACACACAGACAGGCAGGCATACCCTGAGATCCCCTCCCCACAGCCACCCCTCCCCTGGTGCCTGGCACAGCGCAGTCGGCTACCTCGGAGACAGTCTGGGGCTGTGCCCACATGCTCTCCCAAGAGAGGAATGTTCCTTTTGCCCCCGGCGTTTGTGGGTAAAATGCGCTTGGAGCAGCACAGCAGGCAGGGGAGCCGTGGCAGGCAGATGTGTGCAGTCACAGGTCAGGAGGCCGAGCCAGGCAGCAGCCTGCTTGGGCCGTCGTTCCTGCTGAAAAACTTCTACTTATAAGATGAAACCCATCGTCAGGTACCCTTTCCTGGGACCTGCCCCTCGGCACTCTGCCAGGTCCCCAGCAACCCAGGCTCTGTCCGCCTGTTCCTATCACCCCCATTCCATCTCCATTCCCCGCTTCCTTGCCCTCATCTGGGGCTGCATGCTTTGCTTACCTCTCTGCGAGGACCCAGCCAGCGGGGCCTGGGCCTGTCTCTGGGTACAGAGCCTGACTCTGGATAGATGCTCAGGGAATGCCCGTCCCCTGGACGGGTGGAGCAGGAGGCAGGCGGCAGGCTCAGTGAGCAGGTCACGCTTACAGAAGACAGGGCCTCCTTCCTCTGAGACCAGTCCCTGGACCCCGGAGGCAGCTGGCTCCCACACACACACACTACCCCGCCAGGACAGAGTCAGCAGAGGTTCCTGGGCTGTCCCCTCTCCGGCCTGGCCTGGAGGGCCCCGGGGGAATCTTGGGACCCCCGTGGGTTCAGGTTCCCCCCGCCTGACCCCGGGCTTTCATCACACGCACTGTTTGCATAGCTCAGCTGCTTCCCAAGGACACAAGGCTGCTCCATGAGCCTGGGGTGGAAGGAGCTGGGCGCAGACAAGTTGCCCAGGCGTGTACAGTTGTGCCCAGAGGGGGCTTGGTGGGCGGAGGAACTGGGTGGGAGGTGGGAGCCGTGCCCCCGGGGAGGCATCTGCACTCACGCAGGCCTCCGCTTCCTCCTCAGCAGCCCCCTCGTGGCGCCTCCCAGCCGCTGACGGCTGACATGTGTGTGTTGTTGGGGAGGCGACTTGTCTCGGGCGGAGGCGCCCCCATTCTTACTGGAGGGGAGCAGGTTTTGTGTCCTTGGTTCCCAGCCCCGCGGACGCCCAGGGAGACGTATCCGGTGTCAGCAGCTGGCATGTGGCCGCGTGCATCCTCCCCCCTTGAGGCTGGTGGCCCGCAGGGAGAGGGGAGACACAGGCTGTCTGGGCCTCGGGTACCCGTTGGTCCTGGCTGGCACCGGTAAGTCCTGCCGGACTCAGCTTCCAAGGCCCACCCCTCCTGGGCTCCGGACATGGCTGGGCCCCGGCCTCAGGACCTTCCAAACCCAAGAGTGGAGATTCTTTCCCCCACTAACTGCATTTATTTCAAAGAGATCTGCCACTGTAATAACTGATTGCGTCTGCTGTAATTTTTTATTGTGGCAAAGTGCGTGTAACATACAATTTGCCCTTTGAACCTAAAATGCTCAGCTCAGGGGGCTTCAGGGCCTCCACGCTGCTGTGCGACCATCACCTCCAGCTAGTTCCAAAAGTTCTCGTCACCCCAAGAGGAAACCTTGTCCCCGCTAAGCAGTAACTCCCTGTCCCCCCGCCTTCCAGCCTCGCAAAAGTGAGAGTGAAAATGTTAGTCGCTCTGTCGTGTCCGACTCTGCGACCCTGGGGACTGTAGCCCGCCAGGCTCCTCCGTCCCTGGGATTCTCCAGGCGAGAATCCTGGAGTGGGTTGCCATGCCCTCCTCCAGGGGACCTTCCCCACCCAGGGATCGAAGCCGGGTCTCCTGCGTTGCAGGCGGATTCTTTCCATCTGAGCACCAGTTCCTTTCTGTCTGTCTCTGGGGACTGGCCTCTTCGAGTCATTTCATATAAATGGGTCATACTCCATGTGGCCTTTGGTGACTGGCTTCTCCTTAGCTTGCTCCTGGGGCTCATCTGTGATGTAACAGGTGTCAGAATGTCCTTCCTTTTGGCGGCTAACACCCCGTCGTGTGTATGGGCCGCGCTTGCCTCCCTGCGTTCGTCAGGGCTGTTGTGAATGCGCGTGTGCACAGCTTGTCCGTTCCCCGGCTTCATTTCTCCTGGGTGGGCACCAGCTGTGGCATCGCGGGGTCCCCAGCTGTCCCGTGGCAGACGCCACCAGCTGGGGGGCTCGGGGCACTTCTCACCGTCCTGGGGGCTGGACGGTCAGGGGTGAAGGTGCCCACCGCCCGGTCCCTGGTGAGTGCCCTCTTCCTGGCTTCGGGACGGCCGTCTCCCGCCGAGTCGGCTCCCCGTCTCCTGATAAGGATCCGGGCTCCGCCCTTGGGCCCTCATGTCCCCCAATGCCCTCCTCACCAGCTCTGTCCCCAGTACAGTCACTCTGGGGACAGGGCTTCAACACAGGAGTTTGGGGTGCAGCTCAGTCCACGAAAGAAGCTTATTCTGCAGGTTGGGGATTGTTAGGGCGGGCAGCTGGGGTGCTGGGGGAGCCCTAGAGTTGGACTCAGAGCTTGGGCTCGGGTCCCGGGTCTGAACGTCAGCATCTCTTTGTCGCCCCCGCCCTGAGGTGTCAGGTGGCAGGTCCCGGCCCCCTGCCCTGCTCTGGGGGTCCGCCGGGCCTGAGTCTGCTCGCTGTCCCCCCACCAGGAGCTCCTCGCACGAGGCTGTGTGTTCCAGGAGCGGCACGGCTGGGAGCGGCCGGGATGGTTCAGTGCCCAGGGCCCAGTTCCGGTGAGTATGCCCGCGGCACACGCCCGGCCCTGCCCTGCCCCTCCCCCCACCCCCGCGTCCGCCCCACCGGAAGTGGCTGCACCGCTCGCTGTCACTGGCACTCGGAGCCTGGTGAGCCGTAGGGTGGGAGGCTCGTCTGGCCTTTGGAGAAGTCGAGCCCCTGCCGGTATGCCCAGTCCGCCTGTGACCTCGGGGCCCTGCCACGGACGTCACTCACTGCCCACAGTGCCCGGCCTCCCACCGCCCAGATGGGCCAGAGGCCTGGGGAAGCTGGTGCTCCACAGCGAGGAGGCCACACACGAGACTCCCCCTTTGACAGGAGAAATTAGAGCATCTTCTCATAATTTTGTTCATATATTTTTGGCGGCTGCAACTGTTAATGTGAGTAGGAGGATTTAGCACAAAATTATGCATTCCGTGTGTTAGTTTATAAGTTGGGGTTTTCGCAGTGTTCTGGCCTCTGGGTGCCCTCTTGAGGGCTCCCACCTCCCACCCAGTTCCTCCCAGGGAACTGGGTTCACAGAGGAAAGAATAGGAACCATCCTGCCTGTGAGGCCCTGGGCCTCCGGGGCAGGCGGTGTGATGCTTTAGTACAACCAGGGGGTTGAAAAGCCCCTTCCTGCTGCTGTTCTTCAGCCGACCTATCTCCCGTCTCCATAGCAACCATGTCCCAAGGCAAGTTCCTGATGGCCTCTGGGGTCAGCAGAGAGGAGGGGCCTGCACAGACCCCTCCCTGCCTCCAGACTGGTGCCTGGAAACCCCTCTTTCCCAGAACCCGTGGGCAAGGGGAGGAGACCAGAGCCAGAATCAGGAACACGCCCTTGGTTCTGAGATGGGTGGGCTTTGCAGCCCCCTCCCACCCAGGAGCCACCCTGGGAGCTCAGGGCATTGGGCCACCGGACATCGCCTGCTCCCTGCTCCTGGCCAGGCTGCAGCGGGCTGGGGGCTTCCTGCAGGGGCCTCAGGGGCCAGTGGGAGCCACCTGGCAGGCCGGGGAGATGACTTCCTGCAGAGACTCCTATAAAGGCCTTCCCTGGACCAGGGCTAGGCCGGGAGCTGGGGGTGGGGAGTGAGGGGGTACTTGGAGGAGCAGAGAGGCCCAGTTCAGTCAGGGCCTCACCCTCAGCTCTTACTGTTGAGAAGAGACGGGGCGGGGCTGGCTCTGCGGGGGGTGAGAGGCGCCGGGCTTGCTCGCACTTTTCCAGGAGTGGCCGCAGAGTTGGGAAGGAGGGGCTCCATCGGCAGGAACAGGACCAGGAGTAGAGTGTAAGGTTCTGGGCCTCCCTGAGAGTGGCTGGCCAAGCACAGGAGAGGCCAAGGCAAGAGGCGCTGAGGACCGGCCTCCGGGGCCCACCGCCCGCCTCAGGCCAGGCAGTCAGGGCTCTGCGGGGACTGGAGGCAGGCGCCAGTCTCTCTGCACCTTGGTTCCCCGACCTGTCCAGAGACTCTCCCTTCCTGAATGTGGAGGACCCTTTGAGCAGGGCCAGGCCGAGCAGGACCACATCCTGGATCGCCATGGCAACAGCATCGGGATCCTTGTAGCAGCCACCCCACCCCCGACTCTGTCTCTCTCTTCTTCAGCACGCTGACCCCTGGGCCTCATCCCAGCCCCTTGGCACTGAGACGGAAGCCCTGGGGTGGCCCCCGGGGTCCCAGTCAACCGGCCCTGTTTGCTGTTCAGCCCCCTGTCTCCCCCTCTCTGCCTGCCCGAGCACACTCGATTTTTCCTCCGTCCTGGGGCCCAGCCCTCCCACTGCCGCGGTGACCAGAGTGTGCTTGTGCCATGCTGCTGGCATGCCTGAGCCGCGCCTGCAGCCAGCCCCATCCGCGGTGCACTGCCCCGTGATGGGGGTGGGGCCTGGCGAGGGCAGGGCCAAGATCAGTCGGTCCTGAGGGCCTCTGTCTCCGCGGGGCGGCTCCGGGCCAAGGGAGGAGGGCGGGGCTGTGACGGCCCCTCGCCTGCCGCAGGTGCTCCCCTACGACTACTGCGGGGCGTACGGGCGTCGGGCACACGAGGACTATGCCTACGGCCGGCTGCTGGGCCAGGAGTACACCTTCAGCTTCCCTCCGCACCACGATGTGGTAAGCCCCCGACCCCGAAGGGGCAGAAAGCTGGGCGGCGCTTAGGGCCAGTCAGGGCAGGCGCCCGGGGAGCTCTGGCCCTCTCCCGGCTGGCTCCCTGTACCCCCACCCTGCTGTGGGCTGACTCAGGTTTGAGGCGGAATCGGTGATGCTCCCCTCGGCCCTCCGACTTCACCGAGACTTTGCCAGTGGCGCGGCCTTCTGGGGGCATCAGGGCCGGAGCAGGTGGCCCAGCCCAGCTCAGGCTGTGGTCTCGGGCCAGGGATTCATCTCTCGGAGCCCCTCGGAGCCGCCCCCAAGCGTGACTGTGGGTGGCGAGCCCTCTGCCGGGTCTGGGGCCATGGTTCCCGGCTACCACTCTGACCCAGCAGACGCAGGACAAGGAGATCCAAGATGGGGCCCCCAGGGGACAAGCAGAGGAGACCGCCCCACTTTCTCCAGAAACAGGCAGGTGCAGCGGCTCCTGGGCCCTTCCAGGCCCGGCTCCCGGTACAGCGGGAGAGGAGGTGACGGGGTCCTAGGGGCCAGGCCTCCCCCCTGTCTCTTATACACATCTGGCACTGGGAGCCTGGTGAGCTGTAGGGTGGGAGGCTCGTCTGGCCTTTGGAGAAGTCGAGCCCCTGCCGGTATGCCCAGTCCGCCTGTGACCTCAGGGCCCTGCCACGGACGTCACTGACTGCCCACAGTGCCCGGCCTCCCACCGCCCAGATGGGCCAGAGGCCTGGGGAAGCTGGTGCTCCACAGCGAGGAGGCCACACACGAGACTCCCCCGTTGACGGGAGAAATTAGAGCATCTTCTCATAATTTTGTTCATATATTTTTGGCGGCTGCAACTGTTAATGTGAGTAGGAGGATTTAGCACAAAATTATGCATTCCGTGTGTTAGTTTATAAGTTGGGGTTTTCGCAGTGTTCTGGCCTCTGGGTGCCCTCTTGGGGGCTCCCACCTCCCACCCAGTTCCTCCCAGGGAACTGGGTTCACAGAGGAAAGAATAGGAACCATCCTGCCTGTGAGGCCCTGGGCCTCCGGGGCAGGCGGTGTGATGCTTTAGTACAACCAGGGGGTTGAAAAGCCCCTTCCTGCTGCTGTTCTTCAGCCGACCTATCTCCCGTCTCCATAGCAACCATGTCCCAAGGCAAGTTCCTGATGGCCTCTGGGGTCAGCAGAGAGGAGGGGCCTGCACAGACCCCTCCCTGCCTCCAGACTGGTGCCTGGAAACCCCTCTTTCCCAGAACCCGTGGGCAAGGGGAGGAGACCAGAGCCAGAATCAGGAACACGCCCTTGGTTCTGAGATGGGTGGGCTTTGCAGCCCCCTCCCACCCAGGAGCCACCCTGGGAGCTCAGGGCATTGGGCCACCGGACATCGCCTGCTCCCTGCTCCTGGCCAGGCTGCAGCGGGCTGGGGGCTTCCTGCAGGGGCCTCAGGGGCCAGTGGGAGCCACCTGGCAGGCCGGGGAGATGACTTCCTGCAGAGACTCCTATAAAGGCCTTCCCTGGACCAGGGCTAGGCCGGGAGCTGGGGGTGGGGAGTGAGGGGGTACTTGGAGGAGCAGAGAGGCCCAGTTCAGTCAGGGCCTCACCCTCAGCTCTTACTGTTGAGAAGAGACGGGGCGGGGCTGGCTCTGCGGGGGGTGAGAGGCGCCGGGCTTGCTCGCACTTTTCCAGGAGTGGCCGCAGAGTTGGGAAGGAGGGGCTCCATCGGCAGGAACAGGACCAGGAGTAGAGTGTAAGGTTCTGGGCCTCCCTGAGAGTGGCTGGCCAAGCACAGGAGAGGCCAAGGCAAGAGGCGCTGAGGACCGGCCTCCGGGGCCCACCGCCCGCCTCAGGCCAGGCAGTCAGGGCTCTGCGGGGACTGGAGGCAGGCGCCAGTCTCTCTGCACCTTGGTTCCCCGACCTGTCCAGAGACTCTCCCTTCCTGAACGTGGAGGACCCTTTGAGCAGGGCCAGGCCGAGCAGGACCACATCCTGGATCGCCATGGCAACAGCATCGGGATCCTTATAGCAGCCACCCCACCCCCGACTCTGTCTCTCTCTTCTTCAGCACGCTGACCCCTGGGCCTCATCCCAGCCCCTTGGCACTGAGACGGAAGCCCTGGGGTGGCCCCCGGGGTCCCAGTCAACCGGCCCTGTTTGCTGTTCAGCCCCCTGTCTCCCCCTCTCTGCCTGCCCGAGCACACTCGATTTTTCCTCCGTCCTGGGGCCCAGCCCTCCCACTGCCGCGGTGACCAGAGTGTGCTTGTGCCATGCTGCTGGCATACCTGAGCCGCGCCTGCAGCAGCCCCATCCGCGGTGCACTGCCCCGTGATGGGGGTGGGGCCTGGCGAGGGCAGGGCCAAGATCAGTCGGTCCTGAGGGCCTCTGTCTCCGCGGGGCGGCTCCGGGCCAAGGGAGGAGGGCGGGGCTGTGACGGCCCCTCGCCTGCCGCAGGTGCTCCCCTACGACTACTGCGGGGCGTACGGGCGTCGGGCACACGAGGACTATGCCTACGGCCGGCTGCTGGGCCAGGAGTACACCTTCAGCTTCCCTCCGCACCACGATGTGGTAAGCCCCCGACCCCGAAGGGGCAGAAAGCTGGGCGGCGCTTAGGGCCAGTCAGGGCAGGCGCCCGGGGAGCTCTGGCCCTCTCCCGGCTGGCTCCCTGTACCCCCACCCTGCTGTGGGCTGACTCAGGTTTGAGGCGGAATCGGTGATGCTCCCCTCGGCCCTCCGACTTCACCGAGACTTTGCCAGTGGCGCGGCCTTCTGGGGGCATCAGGGCCGGAGCAGGTGGCCCAGCCCAGCTCAGGCTGTGGTCTCGGGCCAGGGATTCATCTCTCGGAGCCCCTCGGAGCCGCCCCCAAGCGTGACTGTGGGTGGCGAGCCCTCTGCCGGGTCTGGGGCCATGGTTCCCGGCTNAGACTTTGCCAGTGGCGCGGCCTTCTGGGGGCATCAGGGCCGGAGCAGGTGGCCCAGCCCAGCTCAGGCTGTGGTCTCGGGCCAGGGATTCATCTCTCGGAGCCCCTCGGAGCCGCCCCCAAGCGTGACTGTGGGTGGCGAGCCCTCTGCCGGGTCTGGGGCCATGGTTCCCGGCTGCCACTCTGACCCAGCAGACGCAGGACAAGGAGATCCAAGATGGGGCCCCCAGGGGACAAACAGAGGAGACCGCCCCACTTTCTCCAGAAACGGGCAGGTGCAGCGGCTCCTGGGCCCTTCCAGGCCCGGCTCCCGGTAGAGCGGGAGAGGAGGTGACGGGGTCCTAGGGGCCAGGCCTCCCCCGGGTCCGCATCTCGCTGGGGGCTCTCACAGCATCTACAGAGAAGACGACTCCAGCGTCCCTGCTGAGATGCCCAGCTGTTCTGTTACAGAGGAGAACGTGCTGTCTGTGTCAGTGAGCATGTGGCTGACCACACAGAGGGGCGAAGGCCCGCTCAGTGTCTACGCTGGGCTGGGGCCATGGCCTCAGCCTGGGGGGCGTCCCCAGAGACGGGCGGCCTGGGATGCCTCCTGGACGTGGGACCCCTGGCAGTCGTGTGAGGCCCCTCACTCAGAAGCACCCTGGGCTGGGTTTCATGCTCTGCTGTTGCTGCCCGCAAATTCTGAATATATTTAGAATGTGGCCCAGGTGTGACTTTGCACCTGGTCCTGTAGGGAAGGAAACACGCGTCCCCCCCAAGCTTGCTCTAGTGAAGGCGTTGGGGAAGAGGCTTCTGAAACAGGAGGGGAGGCACGTGCCTCTGGAAGTCCAGGAGGCCCTGGGGGGCCGCTCTCCCGGGAGCGCATGGGACTCCGTCTGGCACCTCCGCAGGGCGGCTTCCAAGGCCCACGGGGTGTTCAGGCCCTTGAGGATGTGGGCGCCAGGCGGGGTGCCAGCTCCACGTCCTGGCTGCATCCCAGCAGAGGCGCCTCGACATCCCGGAGCAGGAGGCGCATGCGTGTTCTCAGCCTTGGCAGTTTCCCCAGCCCGGGCAGACGAGAGTCGGCCTGCAGGTTGTCTGGGGGTTGGATCTGCAGCCCCAGCAGCCTAAGCGAAGGCACCCCGACGCCTGACGGTGGAGGGGGAGCCGTAAAGGGTGGTGGGGTCTGGCTCTAAGCGAAGGCACCCCGACGCCTGACGGTGGAGGGGGAGCCGTAAAGGGTGGTGGGGTCTGGATCTAAGCGAAGGCACCCCGACGCCTGACGGTGGAGGGGGAGCCGTAAAGGGTGGTGGGGTCTGGAAAGCGGTGCAGAGCGGCCTCTGGGGCTCAGGAGATGAGTCAGTGGGGCGCTGTGTGGCAGCCAGCTGCCCCGGAGCGGAGGGCAGGGAGCTGGCCCCACGCTGGCCAGTTTCCCTGGTATAGAGACTCGCCATCCACGCCCTCCCTCCCGTCCAGGTGGAATCACTGAAGACATGGTAGGAAGGATGCACCTGGGGGCTTCTTGGGGTCGGGGCACTGCTGGACAGACCCAGGCTCCGTCATTTCCTCCTATGTAACCCTGAGCAAACCACGCCCCGTGCCTGGGCCTCAGGGGGCAGCTGGCTGTAAGGCCACTTGTAGACCGCTGGGCAGTGGGATGGGGGAGAGGGCGCGGGCTCCTGGCCCTCTCGCCGCCTCTGCCCCTCTCTCACCCCAAATGCACCTTCCAGAAGCCTCTGATCTGCGACCTGTCCCTGTAGCCGTATCGTATCTGGACGTTTCCTGTAAGGCACTCACGAGTGGCGGTCTTCTGTGACTGGCCCCTGTCATCGAGCTTGTTTTCAGCGTTGCCTCCACGTTTGAGGACGTATCAGTGTTTCGTCACTTCTTTTCCAAAACAGTGCTCCGTCACAGGGGTACACTCCTTTTTATTTATCCATTCATCTGTGGCCGGACACTTGAGTTGGACTTTGCGGCCATCGTGAATATTGCTGCTCTGCAAACGTGTGTGCAGGTTTTTAGACAAATGTTTTCAGTTTTCGTATCTAGGAGCAGGACTGCTGGGGCATGCGGTGACTCCGTGTTTACCATTTTTGGGGGACCCTCCAAGGGTTTTCCAAAGTGGCTGCATCACTTTCCGTCCGCACCCTTGGTGGACAAGGCTCTAATTTCTCCATCCTCATCGGCGCTCGTAATTCTGTTCTAGCCATCATGGTGGGTGTGAAGTGGTATCTCAACGATCTGAGTTGCGTTTCCCTAATGACCCATGATGTTGACCATCTTTTTTTCTCTGCTTATTTAGCCATTTCTCTATCTTTTTCGGAGAAATTTCTATTCGGATGTTTTGCTCATTTTAAAATCGAGTTGTTTGTCTTCTTATTGGGTTATAAGAATTCTCTATACATTCTGGATACACGTTCCATATCCGATTTACGATTTGTAATTATTTTTTCCCTTCTGTGGGTTGTCTTTCCCCTTTTTTAATGATATCATTGGTAGCACAAAAGTTCCTAATTTTGATAAAGTACAGCTTATGTACTTGACATGGACATGAACTTGGGCAAACTCCAGGAGATGGTGAGGGACAGGGCGGCATGCTGCAGTCCATGGGGTTGCATGGACTTGGTGACTGAATGAAGACAGCTTACCTATGCCTCCTTTGGCCCCTGGTGTTTTTGGTGTCATATTTAAGAAAGTGTTTCCGAACTCAGGTCACAGTGATTTACTATACCTTCTTCTCAGAATTGTATAGTTTTCAGTCTTATACTTAGGTCTGTGGCCCATTTTGACGTTCGTGAAATGCGTAAGGAAGGGACCCAGGTTCAGACTTCTGCAAGTGGCTCTTCGGCTGTGCGGCACCATGTGTTGGAGGTTACTCTTTTCCCCACTGAGTTGCCCTGGCCTCCCGTGGCAGATCGGCTGACCATAAGGTGAGGGTTTATCTCTGGACTCTCCATTCCATCCCACTGGTCTCCATTTCCGTCCGCATGTTTGCACCACTGTCTCGAGAACAGTGACTTTGTAGTCAGTTTTGAAATCAGGAAGAGCAGGCCTGCTAGCTTTGTTCTTTTTTCAAGACTGTTTTGAACGTTCCAAGTGCCTTGCATTTCTGTATGAATTTTAGCATCAGTTTGTTTCCATCCCACTGGTCTCCATTCCCGTCCGCATGTTTGCACCACTGTCTCGAGAACAGTGACTTTGTAGTCAGTTTTGAAATCAGGAAGAGCAGGCCTGCTAGCTTTGTTCTTTTTTCAAGACTGTTTTGAACGTTCCAAGTGCCTTGCATTTCTGTATGAATTTTAGCATCAGTTTGTCTGCCAAGACGCCAGCTGGGATTTTGGTGGAGGCCCTGTCAATCCATAGATCAACATGGTGCTACCTTCATCTTAGCGTAGTAAGTCTTCATCTTGCTAACACGAGAGGCCGTTCCATTTATTTAGGTCCCCTTTAATTTTCTTCAGAGACACTTTCTAGAGAGTACAAATCTGCCCTTCATTTGTCCAATTTATTTGTAAGCCTTTAAAAACTCTTTTTGAAGATGTAAATGGAATTATTTTCCTAATTTCTTTGCTTTCTCACTGCTATTGTATAGAAATGATTTTTTGGTTTGTTATATCCTCCAACCTTGTTGAACTATTTTATTAGTTATAATAGCTTTTTTTTTCCAGTGAGTTCTCTAGGATTTTCTATATGTACGATCATGTCATCTGCAAATAGAGATAGTTTTACTTCTTCTTTTTCAGTCTGGATACCTTTTATTTCTTCTTGCCTAGTTGCCCTGGGTTGGACCTCCAGGACAATGTTCCCTAATGACCAATGACATTGAATATCCTTTTCTGTGCTTATTTAGCCATTTCTATATCTTTTTTTGGATAAATTTCTATTTGGATATTTTGCTCATTTTAAAATTGAGTTGTTTGTCTTTTTATTGGGTTATAAGAATTCTCTATACATTCTGGATACAAGTCCCTTATCCGATTTATGACTTATAATTATTTTTTCCCTTCTGTGGGTTGTCGTTTCACTTCTTTAGCGATATCATTGGTAGCAGAAAAATTCCACCAATACGACGTTGGGTGGAGTGGCAGAGAGGCCAGCCGCCTCTTGTTCCCGACCTTAGCAGCGGACCTCCAGTCCTTCCTCATTAAGTGGGATTTTGCTGATGCCTTTTATCAGGTCAAGGAACTTCCCCTTTAGTTGTAGTTTATATGGAGTTTTTATCATGATCAAGTGCTGGATTTTTTCAAATACTTTTTCTGCATCTATTGAGATGATTGTTTGGTTTTTGCCTCTTGTTCCATTAATAAGGTACATTATATTGATTTGGGAATGGTGAGCCAGCCTCCCATTTCTGGGATAAATCCCACTTGATCACTAATCCTTTTTATATGTTGTTGAATCCAGAGTGCTAGTATTTCACGGAGGTTTTTGTGTCTATAGTCATGAAGGATATTGGTCTTTGATTTTCTTGTGAGGGCGTTGGTTTTGGCCTTGGGGTAATGTCGGCCTCATGGGAAAAGTCTGTGAAGAACTGGTATTAATTCTTCTTTGAATGTTTCGTAAAATTCGCCAGCGAAGCCGTGTGGGCCTGGGCTTCTCCGTGTGGAGCGTTTTAAATGACTAAAGAAGTCTCTTTTAGTTGTGGGTCTGTTCAGACTGTCTGTTTCCCCTTCAGCGTCTTTCTGGGAATTTGCATTTCATGTCTCACTTTATTGGTGGACAGTTGCTCACAGCAGACCTTACAATTCTTTCCTATGAATTGGATAGTGATACCCTTCTTTCATTCCTGATTTTAGCACTTGGAGTCTTTTCTGATTCTTGGTAATTTCATTTAACGATTTGCTAATTTCACTGAACTTTTCAAAAAAACCCCAATTTTCCATTTTGCTGATTTTCTCTATCTATTGAGATTTTCGTTTATTTCCTTTCTAGTCTTTGTCATTTCCTTCCTTCTGCCTGCACTGGGTTTAATTTGCTTTCCCTTTTCTGGGTTCTCCAAGTGGAGTGTGAGACGACTGAGCTGAGAGTCTCTGCAGGTGTAACTCCCCGAAGAGCATGGCGTTTTCTCGTGTTCTTTCCTCTCCAAGGGCCCCTAATCCTCCTGGTGACTTTTTCACCCGAGCCACTGGTTATTAAGAAGTGTGTTTTCTAGTTTCACTTATTTGTGAACTTCCAAATTTTCCTTCTGCTGCAGATTTCTAATTTGATTCCACTGTGGTCAAAGAACATATTCTGCGTGGTTCACCCTTTGGAGCGTGTCCTCTCGCGGCCCCCGCTCCCCGTGGGCCTCCCGCACCGGCAGGGCATCCTTCCCCGCGCCTGAGGGGACTGTGCCCGTGGGGAGGAGAGGGTCTTGGAGCCCAGGGCTGTGGGGTCTTTGTCGGGGAGGCGGGTCCTGGAGCCCCCACGGCACCCCGACTCTGGAACTTTTCAGATCAAGAAGGAGTGTCTGGCCTGCAGAGGGGCCGCGGCCGTGTTCGACATGTCCTACTTCGGGAAATTCTTCCTGGTGGGCCCGGATGCCAGGAAGGCTGCTGACTGGCTCTTCTCCGCCGACGTCAGCCGGGCCCCAGGTAGGGAGCGGGAGGGCCGCCTGCCTCCGCCGCCTCAGCGCGGCCCCGGGCACAGGCTGACCCGGTCCGCTCTGGGCTCGCGCAGCTCACGGCTCTGCCCCCAGCCTGGCCCAGGGCCCCCGCCTCCAGACCCCTCTGCCCTGCTCGCCAAGCCCCAAGGCCCAGCCCCCTCCACCTTCCTCTGCGTCCTCCACTACCCGCCTCTGACGTTGTTCCCGATGGGATTCGAGGAGGCAGGCCCTCAGAACAGTCTCCTGGGGCTGAGGAGCCTGTCCACTCCCCCGCCAGGAATGCTCTCCCCATAGGGTTTCTAGAATTCAATGAAAACACAGGGTGCTCACTTGCATTTGAATTCGAAATGAAGGCTGAATAATCCCTTCGGGTAAGTGTGTCCCAGGCAGTGTTTGGGATCCTCACGTCCCCTTTTTTTTTTTTATCAATCGTGCCCTTAGCATCTTTCCCACCCGTCTGCCCGCCCCCCAAACTCTCCCAGCCCCACTGCACCTGCTGCACCAAAATACCGCTCAGAAAGGCTTTAAACAACCCTCAGGTGTTGCCTTGAGTCCGAGGCTAGTTCAAAGTCGGGGCCAGAGACCGTGGGGTCTCCTGGCTTCCGGCCACGGCCACAGCTTTCAGCTGCATCACTGCAACCTCTGCCTCCGCGGTCACAGGGCTGTCACCCTGCGTTTGCTTCTTCTAAGGACACGAGTCGTGTGAGATCAGGTCCACTCTCATGAGCTCTGATCTTAACATGATGCCATCTGCAAAGACCCTATTTCCAGATAAGGTCCATTTTTCAGAGGGACTGGGAGTTAGGACCTCAACACACCATCTGGGGAAACACAGCTCAACCATTACACCACGCATCCTGCCAAACCACCCACACACCTCATCACATGCCCCTGCTGCCCACCTCCCCTGGTCCCCCTCCCCCCATTCACCCTGCCGACACCCTTCTACCCACCCACCCCCTCCTC